>JACXIV010000052.1:4698467-5130752 GCA_014737475.1 Bombus confusus | reverse complement strand
GGCGGTGGTGGTGGTGGTGGTGATGGTGGTGGCGTTCGAGGTGGTTCAGGTGGAGGGAACGACCTCGCCATCACGACCTCGCCGTATGATCCACTGCAGTATCGCTCGATGACCCTGGTGTCATTACGCCTCACTCTGGACGTCATTACGCTAATGTCCATCTCCTTTTCTTCTTCTTCATCCTCGAGACCCGATGCCTTTCGTTTCTTCTGGTCACCACACCTCCACGTCGAAGGATACTTGACACGGTTCGCGTTCCAATCCTTGAACAGCCGATGCCCTTGCCGCCTCCAACCTTCCTTCAACGACGCGCGTAAGGCTATTTCGATTGGTACTTAACCTTCGAGTCTTTTCGCCTTTTTCTTCCTTTTTTTTTACGCCTCTCTTTGTCTCGTTACCAGCTGGTCATTCCTGTTTTCATTGTGTTTCGATTCTAAGGCACCTCGGGGATCGTGTGTCCACTGAGATCTTTAATGGATGTATCGTTACGTCCTGTTGTTTATAGCGCTCTGAAGGGATTTTTGAAACGACAGATGTTTATCGATTTTGAGCGAACAAAACGGCAGAACGGATGTTTCGAAAGGCGTAAGAATCTCGGGTACTAAATGCTTGGACGGTTTAAGGTTTACCAATTCTTTTATCGGCCATTATCAAGATATATTAATTTTTAGACGTGGAAATATATTCTTGAAGGTGGAAACGCGATGCTTGTTAGATATCGTTATTTCTACACAGGCGATTGCTGGCAGATAATGATAGATACGCTACAGCGCGTAATTTATTAATTCTATTCGTCGAGTTATCGAGCAAGTTTCGATCGCCGAACCGTAGAAAAATTTATGCCACAAGGGATGAAACAACGTTATCCCAAACGTTGCATCTTTACCACACGCATAACCCAGCGTCTAAGCCGAAAATCCTCTCACGACGAGAACAATGCTCGCTTACATAAAGAAGACTAACCCTGAAGAAATTACTGGCGGTATCCCATTCGTATTCGAAACGAGACGAGCTGTTAACGAGGCGCGGTTGCCACTCGAATTCGCGACCAGAGGTGGTTCCGTCGTCCACCACACATTCCGTTTCTTCTTTCGTCTACGCCCGTGTTCGCCTCGTTCTATTCTCTCTCTTTGCCATTTCCTAACCGTGTTCACCTCTCTCTCTCTCTCTCTCTCTCTCTCTGTTACTCTACGTCGCAGAAGGCATCCTGGCGAGGTGTTTGGACCGCAGACCACACCGAGTCACGCACAGTAATAACCCTTGGCGAGGGTGAATACGGTTACCTACGGCCTACGGTTACCAGCCGGGTTAAAGCCCTACGGAGTTTCGTTCCGGCCGCTATACTTGTTTTTACGGTTCATAATTCAGCCGAGTGTATTTCAAACGCCTGCCAATGCGGGACCGTAACGTCGATGCGCTTGTGTCGTCGTTCGAACGGAGCAAACCCCGCATTACGAGGCGTCACTTTGGGCCTCGGGGAGATTTAAGCTCGTCGTACGCGACGCGAAAACTCGTCACCCACGATTGCCCGGTTATTTATGCACTTCGTCCACGGCCGGACGTTCGGGAATTAGCCACGAGGCTAACCGAACGAAATGTGCGGTCGCCGTGCGGCTCCTTCGGCCGTTTACAGCCCGATGGAAATATGTCGCGCACGCCGGACAATGAGGGTCAGCCGAGTAATGAAATACGATCGAACGGCCGATAAATCTTGGTAGAACGGTCCGTTGTTTCGTAAAGAATCCGAAACGTCGATTACGATGGACAGTGGGGACGGGCGGCAAGGGTTACGCGCCGCGAGATGCCACTTTGTTGTTTCAGGGTGGAGAAGCGTTCGGCGGTTGGGTCTCTGAAGCTTTCTCACGACGATTGTATGTACGCGAATATTTCCAGCAGAGAACGCGTTAAGTTTACTTCTTCTTTCTCGTAGTGGAATAATTTCGAAATTTGCTGCAAATTTCTTAGCTGATTCTTTGTCATCTTGGTCGGTCAAGGGTAAAGAAGGCTTTGGACGGTCGAATTCTGAAACTTTCTTACGACGATCGCCGCGGAGCAATACGACGAATAAGAGATTCCTTTTGTTTTTTTTTTATAGGTGTCGTACATCGATAATGGTTCGATGGTAGCAACGAACGCGTTAAGAGCGAACAAGACTCGGACGGTTAGAAAGTTAGGATTTCGTAGCTTTTTTACAACGCGCGTGAAGATAGAGAAGAGAAGGTACGAGTAATAAGCGATATATTTTGCTCGTTTGAAATTGATTCTATACTAAAAAAACCACGGTTTTATTTTATTTTAGGATCGAATACGTATGGACCGCGTGTCTCAACGACACGCAGCAAATTGCAATGTTACAAACTGTCCACTGAATCTCTTCCGATCGTAACAGTGCGACGTATCTCACAATTCGTTGCAGTCGTGTCTGTCAAATTTCGAGACTCACCTGGAGTAGTCGGTCGAGCATGATAGTTTATCGTTGCAGTACGCGAGCGTACGACCACTAATATGAACACAGGCCAGCTCTATGGCGTGTATGGTGTACAATTCTGGTTTACGGTACGCTTGAATATTCTCTGTGCAGAGCACAATGCATATACGTTATGTATGTATATAAAAGAAGAAAAAGAAAGGGAGAGAGATGCCTCGGAGGTGTTACGGCGTAACTCCGTCATTATCCTCGGCGGCCGTGATCGTCCGGGGAAAATTATATTCAGATGAGAAGGAAATCAATTCCACGATAGAATCGGCGAGCCTTCGATTAGAACCGAAGCTGGAGCGGGAAATGCAACGGAAAGTGGATTAAATTCCAACGGATGTTTCTTTTTCGAGTATTACCGTCGAGAACATTGCTTCCTCCGAGGCCAGGTTGTCTTCGACGTTTCCAGTCGGTGAGTCGTTTAAAATATTTCTGAAAATATCTGAACAGTCTTGTATCTCCTTCTTCCTTTTCTTTTATACGACGAGAGTTCGTCGATTTTAATATCAGGCTTAGCTAGAATTTTTTCTTCTTCAGTTGCAACGTTAATTCTGTTTAACGTCGTTCGTTCAGTAAATTTTTGGAGACGTTACTCGCTAAATATTTCAAACGAAATTTGTAAATTACTAAACGTTGTGTCCAAACTGTAGAGTCAAAATGTTAATTCCAAAGTTTAACCTCCGAGTTTTTTAAATTATCAGATACTTTTCTATTTGGATGTTCTTTGAAATTATTCTCTAAGCCTGTTCATTTTAGAAATAATCGTTACTTCTGCCTATACGTTTAATATTACATCGTAATATCTGCGTCAAATAACGCGTCGAATAATTACAAGCGCTACTACAAACGAATTCGAAGAAAGAGCGTAAAACATCGATTCGGAGGCACCGAAAATATCACTTAAATACCTTCCGATCGTTTCACAGCGTTGTAGGGAAACATTTAGCCATACGATCTTCCTGTCCCTTCTTTCTTTTTTAATTTTCCCTCCTCTTCATTCTCATCCCGCTTTCGGCCTCGAGCCTATCTCCAGTTCTCTCTACTTACATTCCGCAGCCGGCTCCGTAGCGCACCGTGGCTTAATTGGCGATAAAACCTCGCGGCCTCGTAAAAAAATCTCGCCTACCCCTACATTGTATTAATTAGGGCCCTTATAATGCCTTAAATAAGGCGTAGCTTAGTTATGGGTTGGTCGAGGCCGAGTTGCGCCGTGTTATCTCGCTGGTTAACCACCCCGCCGCCTCCGTGTCCATCCTTTGCCTCTCCATTCTCTCCTTTGTCCATCTCTTTCTTTCTTTCTCTCGCGTGTTCCAGAGATACCTGAACGACCAATTATCAGCCATAATATCATCGAGGCCCGGCGGGCTCGGATTAATCGTATCCGGTTTCCTATCTCGCGGAAAAAGCGCTATAAAAGAATTTTCTGCCGCGGCAGATACGGCTGGACGTGGCGGTCGTAATAAAATCTATCGGCCCACCGATCGTCCTTGGCGATGCCTCGCGCTGCGTCGAAATCGTCCACGCGACCGTAACGAATTTTTCACGCGGATCCTGTTCCGAGTATTTGGACGAAATTTTTGGAAATTCGATTCTGTACCATGGCGTCTATCTCGTAATACGGAGGACTCTGTACAACCAGTTTATCCAGTCGCGCCTTAATCGACGTTACTTTCGTTCTAAATATTTTCGAACTAATTTTTACAAGCTAGATCTCGCGTGGTTTTCCAACGAAACGCCGACGTCGGCCGTATCGCAAGTTTGTGGCAGAAACGTTTACGAATTGAATTTTGTGTTACGGCGTATTATGACTGTTAACTCGTACTGATACGGAACGTTCGAAGTAGCTTCTTCAGCGAAACTTTAGTCGTAACTTTAGTCGATAAAAATAGTTTCTCTAGTCAAGCCTGATCGGTATTGGCTTCGAGCGACTCGGTTATTAGCGCTACTCGTCTCGAAACGGTATTTCCGTATCGTGCAGCGATTTAAATATTTTGTTCTTTCTCTGCGCTTCGCGGAACGTGCACGCGCGCACGATGACTGGAACGCGGGAAACGCGTTTAAATGGTCAGCAGGATGATTCGGTGCTCTTATTACAACGTCTGCTACACGCGAATGTTGCCCCTAATGATAGTCCGCTTAGTGGGATGATTACAGCCAGCAGAGAATACGGCTATCGAACGGCGTGGCGGAATCGACGGATTAGGAAAATAAATCGAACGCTGCGATACACCTCTTTAAGGAGGTTACGCTATGATTTAATATGCCCGAATCTCGGCGCCACGGTGATTCGTCGCCTCCGGCCTTGTTCTTCGCTTTGATAGTACCGTTCGTTTAATATTTCGTCGCCGCATTTTGCCAGCGAAACGCGTATTTCCTCTAAAATCCCTATTTTGATCCTAAATATCGACCGATAATCGCCGAACAACCGAGAAACGGAAATACAGGGTGTTTCAGGGATTATAGGCAAAAGAACGTAACCGGCCAATGGGATTCGTGGAAAGGGAATAAATCGGTTTCGATAAGTGTAGACCCACGGTCTACAGGTTGATCTTAGACGTTTAATTTTTTAACTTGGAAAGTTTCTTGATCGCATGGATTAGGAGGCGTATTATGAAATTCGTTATTTTGTAGCTTCTATGTAAGATTAATGTTTCTGGAACCGTCGTTACTCGTAAGTATCGTTATATCGTATAGGTGTAATGTGTATCGTACTCGTGAAAGATATTTACGGCTCAGTACGTGCCGTTTGAACAGATTTTAACCAATCGGGACGAAAATTGCGATAAAAAGTCGGTTCAAACCAGAACCGATACCTACTATATATATATATATATATATATATATATACACACATATATCGGTATTCCTGGAGGGGGATAATTGCTCGTCGCCACATCAACGATTCTTCCTTTCGAATGGCTTGCATTAAAACGATTCGTTCTAATGGAACCGCGCTGGTAAGTTGGTTCAGAGTTACGGAGATCAGGTTGTAACCCTGCCGATTCCTGGGCGTAAACGGCACGCGCTTGGGTGGGTCTGAAAGCGGGACTCATTGGGCCCGACTTCTTTCGCTCGATTCTTATCTGCTACGAGGCCGCATATAATTACAATTAAAAGAGATGGTCGTCGATAAGGGAAGAGGACCTCCGTGCGTCGAGGGGTTCTTCCTCTTAGGCCCCGGCTATATCCTCCCTCTTCTCTGCCTCTTCTCTGCCTCTTCTCTGCCTCTTCTCTGCCTCTTCTCTGCCTCTTCTTCTTCGTTCTATCGCCCGTTCACTCAGCGGTCCAGTCGATGCACCCACCTATATGGTTATAAAAGGGATGGTCAGGGGAGGCCCGGATTACAGGGGGGAAGGGAAGAATGGTGGCATAATATCCGCTTGAACTTAAGTTATATTCCTCCTCGTGCAGCCGAGATATCGGTGCGGAGGTGGAGTTCGGTTCGAGGGTATGCTAATTCCGGCCTCGGGCCACCACGCAGCCCTTAATAGCCAGCTGAGCAGCTCTTATGCCAGCAACTAGCGCTCGTATATACAGCGTAGAGGGACGGTGTGCATCTCTCGTAGTTATAGAGGTCTCCCAGAGTCGATGGTACCGTCGGCGAGAATCACCGGTTTTTCGGAATGTTAATGTCCCGGTAGAGGCGCCCCTTGCTCGGCTCATGTCGACGATTAGCGCTCGTACGTGTAATTGGGATAATGCGTCGGGACTCTCCTTCTCCCTTCCTCTTCTTCTCCTCTATTACTCGTTTTCCAGGTATTCGGGACTTTTTATCGTATTTAAGCGAGGGAGTTTAAATGGCCGTGTACGGATACCTGCGGGGGTATACGTGCGCTTCCAATGGCCGCGTGATTGCTCTGTCTCTCTTTCTCTTTCGCCGTTCTCTTTCGCGCCCGCCGTTCCGTCGTTTTTAGCCAGAATTTCAGCTCGTGACTTTCCGCTCTCTGGATAATCCACGCAGCGGATTACCTACGCACGCGAATCGAGATCCCGCGGTTCCGGCAAGCCCGTGTTCTCGAAAACACGGTTTTCGACGGGGATTGCTCTTCCTCTTTGCCAACTTATTCATTTTCACCGGCTTTCTCTTCTTCTTTTTCCTCTTCTTCTTATTCTTCTTCTCGCGATAGCGGAAACTTTTGCCGTGCAACGAGTCGTGCCATTCGAACGATCGTTAGCTTTCCCTTTCTCGTTACAAGACGATAAGCGAAATAAGACGGGAAAATCTTGAACGTTTTTCACCTTGTAAGTAGAAGGTTAAGTAGTTTGGTCCTCTTGCGAGATTATTTTCAAGACGCGAGCAGTATTTATTAATGCCAGAGGTTTCGAGATATAATATGCAACAGCAACGTAATATATCTATAGGTGGAGCGTGTACGCCGAACATTTGGTAGGACGTTTTAAACAAAAACTAGACAGATACGAAAATATAGATTCGCAAGTTTCGTACATCTTACCTAAAGAAAAAGCACGAGGCTAAAACGACGGAAGGGTCGTTGGAAACTGCATCTATCCGGAAACTCTTCGAAGTTCACGTCGAAGGATTCCCGCGACTCGGAGACCCGTCTCGGAACTGTCTTTCATCCCGATCGCGATTTCCAGCCGGGAAGACTCACTCCGCCTCGGTCGTCTTTGGCTGCCCGCCCGCCCTCCTATCCCGCCACGAATCGCTCGTTTCAAACGCGATACGCGATTCGGTCGCGAAGCGCACGATCGATCGTTATTTATCGACTAATTCGTCTCCATTTAGAAAAAACATCTGCCGTTTCCGAACGAGGGCTTTTGCACCGCGAGCTACGATCCGGGGCCCACGGCGAATAATTCTTAGGAGAGAACGGTCCGACGCCAGCCGACGATTCCTACCTCATAGGCAGATAATCGCCTTTGATTTCTCTCTTCGATTCCTGCTCTCTGCCCCCCTCCCTCCTCCGCGCACCCCTCTCTCACCCCCGGTTACCCTCCCTCGCCCTTCATCTCCTTCTGCTCGAGTCCGCGCGATCGGAGATCACTCCCTTCTTATATAATTACCTTATTTCCGAATAATTGGCCAATTTATACTCGAGTCCCAGCTGAAAACAATCCACCTCTCTCTCTCTCCCCCTTCTCTCCTCCGGTCTCGTCTCCCTCTCCCTCTCTCTCCCTCCCTCCCTCTCTCTCTCTCTCTCTCTCTCTCTCTCTCTCTCTCGCGCGTCGGCGTTCTTTCGTCCCGCTTGGTCTCTCTCGCCGTGGACCCCGTATACACCGTGTGCCCCATAGGGCCCCGTAGAGCAGTTATTTTATGTATATGGGAGTGTGATTAGATCGGACTCCGTGGCGCTGTGTGGGTATGATAATTCTGCCCGTAGGGCTTCGTGGGGCAGTCTCCACCCACGCCACGCACACACCACGTATCCGCGCCTATCTCCCTTTTCCTTCCTCTTCCTCTATCGTATCACGGTTCCTTCAGTTTCGTCCCTTTCTATCTGTTGGCCCGGCGCGCTCTGTACCCAGTCGTCCCACCTTCTCTTCCGTCCTTCGATTCTGCAATTCTACGTTCTACCGTGCCGGTAACATTGTAATCATCCTCGTACCGTGCATTTTTGCGCCCGCTAACCGTGCCGTGGTCGTTTCGGCTCATTTGAATTCGCGCCCCTGCGCGATCTAGTATTAGGGATCACGAGAAGGTGCCGCGCCGTTTCCGAGCCTGTCTAGCATTGCCTTCTCCACGACCGATCGTGCGCTCGCAAAAGACCGTTCCTACCGATTCCACCTTTATGATCGTCGTGCGCCGTGAATCGTTGCGTGAGATAAGCTCGCGCGTTCGCAACACGTAGGAGGCGGACGATTGATTGGAAAATCTTGCAGCAGGAATCTGTCGCTTTTTCGTACTTTAAAGAGTATTTTAAACGTTGCCAGGTGACTGATTTTCTTTTCGTTGGCAGGTATCAGGCACGTACGACGATATCGAAACTACGAAACTTTTAGGAAATGGAATCGGGTCGGTTAACTTCACCGACTAAGCGACTCGATCGCGAGTGAAAACGAATATTCCAGTTGGAACGCTGTCCGTTTTATCGTCCTTTGCCTACCGTATACAAATATTATATCGTCGTATTATTTACGTTTATCTCGTCGCGAGACGTTCTACCTAATCGTTGAGTTTGTTACGACGAAATCAGGTAACGTTGTTAGTTTTACGTCAAAGAAACGACGACTGTTATGTTCCTCGAAGCTTATTTGTTAGCGGGACGCTGTAGGTACCGAGAATGACTCTGCCAAGTTCGTTGCACACTGCGAGAAGATAATACTTTCAGTAGTAGGTACACGTAACAAGGAAATAACGATGTAAGATTATGTATAACACGAAAAACGATTTTTACATTAAGTATGACGTTATAATGCGTACCTTTGACTTTGTATCACATGCCTCGCAACATATCGGAACCAATCTTCTCGATGCACGCGGAGCTGCGTCTCAGGGATCTTGATTACGAATCTGCCGAATCATTCTTGTCCGATTGGAATCGTCGAATGAATGCTTGTCTTGTTACCGCTGGTGACGCGTTGAAAATAACTAGTCAGGTTAAATACATTAATGATTGTCAGAAACAGATTGCGGACTTTTAATCGCCGCGGGAAGAATTTTATTGATTCAAGAGTTCGCACGATCCACCTTTTTCGTATTACGCGTACATATAATTTCGTCTCGTGACGTTTCGCTTTAGCTTTTCATTTGCTACGCCGTAAATTCTCCAGCTTACGATCCGTCGTTTAACGACCAAAGTTTCCAGTCGAATTAAACGTCGAAATCGTTGGATTTTTGCAAAATCTCTATCGTTAACGATTTATCGCCATTGCAATTGTTCGATATCGTTTGAAACGATCAACGTCGATACGTTTTCGTCGTTTATCGGGTTATAATTTTACAATTTCTAATATTCGCGTGTTTCGCGATTGATATCGACGAGCGTCGGTCTTCTACGTGACTTTCTTCGCGATTTTATGAATGCTATCGACAAACGTTACCGTTTCCAGATAACTCTCGACATCTATTTCAAGCGACAAAGTGAACGCACAAACAAAGTCATACGGGCCAATCCCATAACGCGTCCGTCCTCTTAATATTTCTCGGAAGAAGAAACACGATTATCAAGCAGGCGAGTATCCCTTTCAGGCTCTCGATTCTGCGACCGATCTACGTCCGAATGGCAACGAACGGCCGGGTCCCACGTTACACTTTTGCTACTTCCTACTCGGTGAGAGGTTCGCGTGGAATCAAACGAGACAGCGAGAGAAAAGGTAAGAGACGACGATAGGAGGAAGAAATCGAAAGAAGATCGCGATCGGTTGCTCGGGAAGGGGGATGAAAAAGCGGGACCGATCGAAAGAAGAGGCAGCGTGTGTGTAGCAATTAAGTCGGTGCTTACGAGGATAATTAGCGAAGGATCGAACGAGGAGGCGCAGCTGGTCAGCGGTGGAATCGGGACCCATCTTCGTTTCTTGCCTCCTCGAATCTTCTTTTCTCCTTCTCTGCCTCTCTCTCTCTCTCTCTCTCTCTCTCTCTCGCTCTCTCCTTCTTTTTTCATCTTGTAATTCCCTTGTAGCCGCATTTACCTACATAATTATCGTCGTGATGATTATGACTGGTCCGAAGCCACGAAGCCAATGGAACCCACGGCCACGTCGCCGCGTGGCAACGCGTTTCCCTCGACGCCGTGCTTCTCTTTCCCTCTTCGCGGTACGAAAACTTATTACCGAGTGGCCCGAAGAAGCGGTCGCCCCGAGCTGTCCAGGAACTCGTTGCCGGCTTTAACACGCTAGAGACGCGCGTACGTGCGAATGGTATTCGCGTACACGCTGCACTTCGTGACGTATCAGCGTAGGATTGTAACCCAAATCGTTACGTTCATTGGAAAGTTAACGAATCTCATTGGACAGAGACGGTTGGAATAATTAAACGGTATTCGTCGGAAGAGAAAGAAAGCTTCAGCTTGGATGTTATTTAGGTTACAGGTTTCATATTTGAAGGTCTCCTCGTATCGTTAGTATCCTGTCGAGTAACTCGACTCGGCCGAGCAACACCTTAGAGCGCCGAAGTACACGCAAAGAGAAGCAGAAACGCGTCGAATAAATACGTTATAGCGGAGGAAAAACTTGTAACGATAGAATACCAAGGATAAACGTAGAGAGGGAGGGAGAGAGAGAGAGAGGAAGAAACGAAGGAGATGATCGAAACACGAGGGCCTGGTAATTGCTGCGGACCGGTCGTTAGGTGACTACGGAGCCGGGTGAAAGTTCAGTTAATTCGATTAGAATCGGCCTGGTGTATAAACCGCGGTCAGGATTCGCCGTGAGCGACTCTCCATCGCGGATCTGCTTTACGTTCGGATTATGAGAGGCTCGCTCGGCTAATCTCCTTTCTCGGGGTCGTGCGCTGTATTATCGGACTTCCTGGTGTTGATGGCTCTCTTCGATCCTTTCGCGTTTTAGGCCCCGCGACCACGCTGTTTGCGTTTCCTTCGCGCGGATTAATGGCCTTCGTATTTAGGAACACAGCCGTCCCGGCCGGCGTTGCTCGTGAAATCTTGATTTAATAGGCCGACAAGGAAATTATCGTTTCGCCGTGCAACGTTCGGGGTTACTCAAGCCGCGATCATTACCGTTATTATTACTGTTATTTCATTACTGTTAGTTTTGTCTTCGATGCGATTTCACAGATTTTTTTATTCGCTCGAGCGTGATCACAATCACGAGCGTGTTGAAATTCGTTTGACGCGGTTATGATTGGAATGCGTGCAAATTATCCTGCTACCGGGGGCTTTTATTCCAATGGGAATTTGTTTTTAGCCTTTTTGAAACACTTTAGATGCCTCTCGCTTTTTCTTTGCGCTCTAGACCTTTGCGCGTGGAATTGGAAATTGAATCGGCGTAAAAGTTCTACTCTCGTAGCAGGAATTTCATAGAAACACATGTCACCGGGTCGACGTTACGAGGTTCCGGCGCGCGCAATCGCGCGAGTTCATCTCTCGCGTACAAATTATTATATCGTTGCATCGTACGTCCTTTCGAAACAATCGATCGCAAATCGTACAAAATTTATTCCAGATGCAACGCGAATAACATAAAATAACATTAAAATCGAATTAAATCCAATATACACCTACCGACTCCATTTGTCGTCCGAAGAATACGTATTTCCATGAGTGCGAGATACCGATGTCAGAATTAATTCATCGGTCCATATCGTACAACTATAACGATAATAATTTACATCAAGATATTCGACTTTAAAGTTCCCACTTGCAATTTCTACTTTATCCGCAGCAAGGACTGTTAGTTACCGATTTTTATCTAAAGACAGAGCTCCAGAATGAAATACAGAAGTAGAGTTCAATGTCCTTAAACGATATCGGTCGATTTTGTGGAAATCCAACGCGCAAAATATCTTCGATCGACGGAAACCAGTCTCGATCAGCCATTCGACCCCTTTCCTCCTCGTTCGAACGATCTTGCCGATCAACCCCTTATTTACATTCGATCAAGTATTCCGCTATGGAAGAACTCCTCGCCCTTAAACGCGATTCACGATCGGTCCACATATGGATAATATGGTATCCCTTGGCGCGGCCATCGGAGAAGAAAGAGTGGTTCTAATGCAAGGCATAAACATTCGGCGAGCAGAGCCACTGCAGGCATGCAGGAGTTTGCTGGCGGAGGGCGAGAGGGTGGAAGTGGTGGCGGATGGGTGGTAGTAGCTCTGCGAGATGACGAAGGAGCGTTGGGCGCGGGGTGGTTCCCCGGATCGATGTGTGTGCCCCCGCCTTGCACGGGGAAAGAGTCACCCAGCTTCTCCTACCGGCTTTCGCCGCTCCTGGGGGTAGTTATACAAATTTCCAAGAGTGTCTGCCTCCTCTCCCTGTCACCCTCTTGGCCCACCGTTTCTCGAATCTCCTTTTCTTGGCCCTCCACCCTGCACCGGCCACCTCTCACGCCGGCTCCTAGAGTTTCCATAGCAACCCGGAGGCGGGTCTTTGCATATTATACTCTGTGTGTGACAAGCCGACTCGTTATGTATGCCACTGTGTAGGTGTGGAGGTGTGCTGTACACCATCGCACGGCTTCGCCTGTGTGTTTGGCCGCCTTGGTGCGTTTAGGCGAACGAGAAACCGCGCTTACGTACACGCTCGTTCATAAGTGGAAACTTAGGCGCGCGTCATCGTCTTCACGTGTACGCGGTTAAGTCGCGGATTTTTCTGTCGTTTTGGTTAAGTTTACGTTTTTACGAACGTAGCTATAGCAGAAATAGAGTTTAAACAGAGATTCGGTTTCTCTACTAAACGTTGCAACGTGTGTTCTCTGCTTTGGGTACCTTATACAAGCATCTTTCTTACGTTTCGCATTTTACGTTTCGAGAGCGGCAGGGCGGGCGCCTGGCGATCGAACCGAGGTTATCCATAGAATTTCATTAACCGCAGCTTGTAAGTTACCGTTGTTAATAAATATTCTTGCGCGTATGCAACAACGACGACTCTGCGAACGAGAGGACAAACTTTCGCGAACAAATTTTATAAGTTATCCGATAATCCAATGAGCGAAAAATCAGGAAACTTGTAGAAATAGCTGCGTAGCTTCAAACTCGAAGATCGTCGATCCGCTGATGTTATTGGCTGGTGAATTATCGTACAATTATCGTGCTCAGGTATCTAAAGAAGTACTTCTGAACGGGAGTGTACGTAGGTTGGCGCGTGTATGCTTGAGCACGATGAACTGGTGTCTCGTGCGTACGTATAGGCGACGTTTGTCTGTGTGGTGGTAGAGGGGTTGCAAAGGAATCGGGCGGAGGTGTGAGCAGAGGCAGATGAGGAATTGTCACCTCCGACGGAACTGGAGGAAGGGTGGAGAGCGCAAGAAGCGAGAAAGAGAGAGACAGTAGGCGAAAGGATGGCGAAGCGAGAAGAAATGTGACGATGGGGGTAGGGGTTGCGCGGCTATGCCGGTTCTTTGTACTTTGCAGGGTTGCTGCAATCTCCCATACCCCACGGCAGCTTCCACCTCGCGAGTGAACTCACCCCATGCCGGTGGAGGCTGCCACCTTCCTTCCAGCTTCCCAGCCACCCCCTAGCTCCTTAGCCTAGCTTCCTCTCTCACCCTGCGAAGCTGGAATTTCTACGAATCCGTGCTATCTTATATACGGGGAAACGAGAACGGCGGTGAGCCGCCGCGTTGTGATTTTTACCGGGGCTCTCGTTCAATTCCGCCAGCCGTGGCGCGAGCGCACTCCTGGGGGTGGCTTTGATTCTTTCTGAGGAATCGAAAGCGACGGTTACACAAGCTCCGCCGAAACATAGCGAGACTATCGTCCTTCGTAACCGTTTAGAGACGCGGCTGCGATATTTGGCCACGTCGAAATTTGAACACGCGACGACTAGGTAACCGAGGGATCGAATTGCACTTATTGAAAGAGCAAGAAAGATGTACGAGTTTCATCTTCGAAAGCGTAAAAACGCATCGCTACAGATATTGCTCGACTATGAATTCCTAGCACGTTTCAAAATCTCATACGATTTTGATCGACTCCGAGTTGCTATTTGTTGCTTTGTTTCGATCGACGGAAGGCTGCGCCTTCTTGTCGCAACGATCTCTTCCATTCGCACTAGTTTCACAGCTGATCGTTGCATACGCGCGTACTTGTACGCATTACGTGCAACGAGTAAATGTTTCGTATCGGTTTCGTAGATAATTTCCGGCTATCCGTTACGACACGAGTCCAAGAAACGATGACTATGTGTCTGCATGACCATCGGTGCCAACCGTTGCTTTCGATGGAGATAGAAATTCTAGAAACTTCGAGCTTAAAGATGGTCTTACCTTGGTCGGAATTGCCACCCCATCGCGTCGTTGAACATCTCGGAGTTAGGGTACTTACAGTGGATGGTCCGGAGCATACGTGGGCCGTAAGGGTGTCGCCGAATACGTAGGACTCTGTTAGGGTAGCGGCGGCCTTTCCACGGGGTGACATGTTTTTCTGGCAGCCAAGGGGTGCGAGCCCCTAATTATAAAATAAAAAAAATCAATATCTTACCCTAGCCCGGGCAGGGTGCACAAAAAAATAGGGTGACTCCCCCGTCTTCTCGTCATTTCCACCAGCGATTCTCATCCCACAAAATCCAACCCCGCGTCTTCCAGTCGTTGCTCCCTGCTCGTTTCGGCCACGGAGCTGATTTTTTTTTCTACCCCTCCGTCGCTCTTCTGGCGGATGGAGGCAAAGACGAAGCAAGAGACGTTGCACGAAAGAGGAAGACGCAGGAGAGAGACGAAAGAGTAGCGAGCGCACGTGGGATACGCAGTTGGGAAGTGGCGTAACTGGAAGAGAAGAAGGGGAAGTATAGCGGATAACGGAAGAAACTGCACGACTTTATTTCGTTGCGCTTATTGCGTTTCCTGAATTTTTATACGCCGCATGCGGCCCATACTTATGGACTTTTAATACCCAGCTGGCACGTGCTACACGCTCGCAATTTCGATATCTATTGCGAATAAACGTGCTAAAGTATTTTGGAGAACGACGAGAAACCTTTCGGGGGGATTCGCGCGCGTACGTTTTTTCTGCATCGTGCGAGTTCCTCGATCGGATGTAATTTACACGCGATTAGCGGCGAATACGAATCGTTCTTTAGCCGAGGTTATATTTTCAGCGCTTTCCAGCCCGATTTCCGACGATCGCGCTCTTTTCCATATTGTTGCGAGTGGCGATTCTTCTATAAGGACAGCGTTTGGAACGAAAGAAACTTCAGCGTAGAATACGCGAAGATCGCAATATACGAGAGCGAGGATAAGAATTTATCAGAGAAGAATTTCTCAGATTATGGCGGCTAGCGTATGACTCTAGGATATTAACAATTTTGTTACTTTTCAACGATTCGTACGAATCGTTGATGTACATCTTGGATCGTCACGCGAGTAACCGCTTTTCTAATAACCCGCGTCGATTGGCAATTTTAAACCCGACGGTGATACAACCAATCGTTAGATCCGCGAAAATTGCGGGACGCAGCTCGTCGACCGTTCAAAGCGACAGAGACGATGTTACAAATCTACCAACGGTAGATCGTATCTGCACCGGTATATCGCTTACGTTCGTCGATTCGCGAGCACGGCGGAGCAAAGCGTCCCAGAGAAAACCGCTCCCTCTCACCGGGGTCGATTTCACGCGAAACAAAAGTGCCGGGAGCAGTCGCCGGTGGTGTGGCGGTACTCAATCAATAGATACATAAATATCGTGCCCCTGCGGGGCCTCTGGCCGACAAACCCCTGCGTGCACCCGGTACACGCGTCTATTCTTCCGTTACGTCTTCAAACTTTTCTTTCCTCTTGCACGATTTCAGGCAAATGGCGATGCGGGTGAAACGGGTGGAAGAGGCTCTCGGTGGTAGCGGCACCATGGCACATCGATTCCGTGAATTCACCGGCGTCGTTTTTGTCTCGCGCGACGACACATTCAAATAAGTAAGAGCATCCCCTCGCCCCTTCGACAGGCTCACCCTGCGCCACCCATCCCTGGGACCTTGCGTTGCCACCCCTTGGCCGTAAGGTCCTTCTTCTTTCGTTCCCTTCGCCTTCTCTCTCGTCCTCTTGCCAGCTCCGCTAGCGTCACCACCCCGATCTCCACCTCCTCCCTTTCTCCCCACAGCTCAGGTCGACTCGAGGGATGGGTCGCGACGAGATTAAAAGAAGAATCAATAGCGCCTCTCACCCCACACCACCATCGTTGCGCTCCTCACTTCCACCGTGAAGGTGGGTGCCTCCTCTTGCCCTCGAGCACCCTAACCCCCGCAACCTCAAAGGCCCTTGCCATATATTGAAATGCTCTAAGAGAGGACTACCTCGCAACCAACGTCTTCCGTCTCTCTCTCTCTCTCTCTCTCTCTCGCCTCTGCCTCAGCTCTTCCGCAACAGCCACCACCCACACGTGGGTGGCCACGGATGGCAGGGGTGACCACCCTCTCTCTATGCGCCGACCTCCACGAACACACTCGCTATACTTCTTCGAATCCTCTTGGACAAACACTGCTCGCATCGTTTCTTTTCTTCGCTGTGTGTCCTTTCTCCGCTCCCCTTCTCTTACCTTGCCGCGCGTCTTCTCCTAAGCGTAGCTTTTGCAAGTAGGTACCCTCTCCCTTTCTCGTCTGTCTTTGGCTATTCTCCGCGTAGCAAAAGAGATTTGTCGTCAGCCACCCCCCCCCCCACCTCTCGCTCCTTCTCTCTTCGTTTCTCGCGCTGTCCGCTCTTTCACGAAAGTCAGCGAAAGAGGTGGAGAAAGGGATCGGAGGAAGGGTTGGCGAGGGTGAGATGGAACGTTCGGATGGACCATCGAGGAATTGTCAATTTCTGTCTGCGCCTTACCTTTCTTTTGCATAGCGAGATAAGCAGCACGTTGGCGAATGATTTTAGCGGGGAAATAGCGGGGGTCTTTGAATGCCCTGGCTTTGGATCTCCGGTCGGTAACGAAAGGCCAGAGGCAACAACATCACGTGAAATCGCCTCGAAGATAGGCTTTGGCCGGAGCCGCTGGACGTCGGAAATGCCATTTTCGAAATTGCTCTTGCAGCTCAGCCACCCTAGCCACCGTTTTTAATCGCTGCGAACGATGCACGGCGATCTTGAATTTATAATGGCCGATCCAGTTGCTCCTTTTATCGTGTTTATCCGATAATCGGCCGGATAGTCCCTTTACAACGGCTGGATAGATTATTATCTTATTAAAAGATGCTTGGAATGTTTCAGCGTTAACCAGAACGCGTAAAGCATCATGTTAATTTACCGTGGACCTTTCGCGATCAAAAGAGCGGACGCTTCAGGCTGAAACGGTAGATTTATTATAAATCTACCTTGGTCCGATATTCTTCGTTTTACCAGCGGAATTATGTTATTAAGACGGATTTTTAGGATCGCTGGAATGCGATATAGCTTGCCTTGTAATCGACTCATCCACTTTGAAGGAACGAAAATTGTTTATTACAGCTTCGCAGATACGCGTAGACAACTGGTTGATAGCTACGAACACGTCGAAACAGGGACTTTTATTGTAACGGCAAGCGTAGAACGCTATCTTTATTTGGAATCGGCGTTTCAGAATCCGATGAAAGACGCGTAACGGAGGAAAATCGTTGTACGTAATTTTATTAGACTTCTGGTCGAGTATTTAACGATATCGTTGCATCGTTACGATTAATATACTTGTATCCACTGACGTAGCAAGCGATGTGTCTTCTTCAAATCCATAACCGATCGACGTTGATACTTTTCTGTATTCTGTACTCTATGTACGGTTTTTATATTTTCGTAGTCTATAATTTAACAATAAGAGTTGAAATTTATAGCCGAACGTTACATGTAATCAATTTTAATCAACGCGTTAAACGGAAGTTTTAATCTATAGCCACGTGCGAATGTTTGAAAAGCGAATATTTCAGACAAAATTTTCTATCGCAATTGTTGTATTATGACGCAACTGTTGTATTGTCTTCCATGGAATTGAATAATTATACTCTGGACGAAGAACAATGGGCAATATGCGATTATCTAATTGGAATAAGCGTGGCTAAACGTCAACCATGATAATGCGCACATGTCACACGATCTATTAATAACGTGAGACGCGATAAAATCGGTTACAGAGGAGGCGAAGCCTACGGTAATTTCACGTGAAATCTCTTCGAGGTTGGCTGGCTGTTGTCCAGCAGCTAAACACACATGGAAGAAGCTATTTCGGAAATTGCTATCGCTGTTTGCATACTATGATTATGTTAATGCAGTTTGTCTTAATGATTCGATAAAACGCGTGTACCTTGCTTGCCTCTGTGTGCGTATGTGTGTGTGTGTGTGTGTGTGTGTGTTATGCGATCGTAGAAGGAGAAAAAAGAAAACACATTTTTGTACACCGATCTAGGTTATTAGTATATTGGTAACCGTGATCGATGTGCCATCGGTTATATCAAGAAAATGTATCGCGGATGATATAATTTCTAATAGATTACGCGTTATATAAATCAAGCTGTTATTTCTAGAACTTCCAAGATAGTTTGATGGTAGCTACAATTTTTTCATTAAAGTCGAATGCCAATGTTCCCGTATTATATCTGTTTACGCGTAACAAACTTAGGAAATTCTGCTTGCGATCGGAATGAAGAATTACTATTTGCAATAATGCATCATTTTGACCACATTATTACTTTTATCTCAAAGCGATATTATCTTGCGTTAAAATGAAACAAATCGTTTCTTCGGCTAATTTTCTACCTCGTTTAATCGTTCCACGTAGAATAACAAACAATTTGGATCTTAATATTAATTCCGTTTTAAATATTGCGTACATTTTGCATACGTTTGAGCGATGAACGCGAAACGTAGTCAGATTATGGTACAAGGCAACAGCATTCGCTCCTAAAATTATTCTAATCTCAACCACCCTTCCGTAATAAGTCTGAGCTTAGTATCTGAAACTCTGCGAGAAAAGAAACTATCGCGTATCGAAACAAACGTTTTCGCTCGAAATAAAGAAATTTGTAGCCAAAAAAAAAAAAAAAAGAAGGCATTCGCAAAATTCGCGTTATATCGCAGGCTTGAACTACCGAAGCTCGAACGATTCTGCCTCGATTTACAAACAGATAATATCGTTCGACCTTCGGTCGTCGAAGGAATGCGATTATTATTTTAAAGCAAATTCGTAGCAAGCCAACCCCTGGTACACGCTGGTCGGAGATAAAGCGCATTTTTCTAGGAGGATCGTTTTTCTTTCTTAGTCTCTGCGTCGCTTTGAATTCGGTAGCCACGGAAATTGCCGTCCACATTTTGCGGCTCGGCTCTGACAAGGTGAATATTTTAGCGGCACCCCGTAGCTTGTTGGTTCCCACATACATATGCGTGCACACGTGCACAGGTTGAAGATACGCCTCGGTCAACATCGTCGAAAAATGTATTAAAGGCAAACACATGCATTCTAAGGAGGTTCGCCCCGCATCTCACCCTCTCCTACCTCCTCCGTACGCTTTTTCGTCCCCGCGACATACATCCACGTATTCATACGAGCACAGAAGATACTTTTGCCAATCCCCCTGCTGTCCAAGTCTTTTATTTTACACATATACGCTGTTCCACACTAGCTAACGCGTACTACTGTACGCGTGGCTCTGATCGATAATTTCTTCCTGGACCTTTCCGAGGATTCGGGAGCTTTCGATAGCGTTTGTTGGTATTTTCAGAGAAAAGTGGTTTTTACCGTGTTTTCGCTTTAAATTTCTGGGGAAAATTGAATTTTCATATAGCGTTCCGCTTCGTTTTCGCCGATTTGGCAGCGTAACCGTATTCTTTTACGGTGAAATTCGTGATCCTACGGCTAAGATTGTCTCTGGAACGAAACATTTGCAAATTAACGCTAAACCTACCGACGCTTCGCGTATACCTAACTCTACCGGGCGCGGTCAAAACGACCGTTGATTAAAAAAGTAATAGTTTTTATGATTTAACTTAGACAATGGTTAATTTGTAACTGAATGTATATAAAACGATGACCTGTCAGGAAATTTTGTCCAAATTTACTTTTATTTAGTTTCAATTATTTACACTTTTTATTTTATTTAGCCTTCTCTTTCTACCGATCGTATTTATTTTTAGAGTAAATAGAATATTTTATCCAGCGGTCAAATTGACCGCCCTCGGTGAGCATGGCGAACTATAAATTTTTCTTTGAAAAGAAAAACGCAAACTAGAAATAAATACCGAAGAATATATTGTATGCCAGTTTTATGAAAAGTCACAAAATATGAAGCGATATGATAACGTTTAAATATGGTTAAATTTGAGTAGAAATTTGAAAACGGTCAAAATGATCGCCGTGGTAGATTTAGTGTTAAGAGAATCGATAAGCTTTCCACGTTCCTTGTTGCCATCTTGGTTAGAAGACGATTTTAACTCTGTTTTCACTTTAACATTCTCCATAGAATCGGATCGCGCGTATCGTTTTCTTTCGTTTTTTTTTCTTTTTTTTTTTTTGAATGCCGAGAGTTTAATTGTAGTAACAGATACGTCGTTCGATGTAACGTACTTCGTAATTACCACGGGCCCAAGGTGTTTGCGTTTAACGAACACCATATACACTCCAAGAAAGTTGCCGGGATATCGTGAAACGATGGTCGTGCCAAGGGGAAGAAAAGAGAAGAAACATCGGCTGCTTCGAATACGATTTGCTCCCTTTCAGCTGGCCGCGTATTAAATGCTGTTAAACGAGCCGCCAATCAGCACCTGTCAAATTGTAATCAGCGAAACAGTGTACTTACATATACGTGGTTCCTCGCAGCTTTTCTGAACCTTCGTATCGTTTCGTACAATGTAACGCATAGCGAGAAAGTAGGAACACGACCGCCAAGAGGGGAACATTTTCGCGACGATTATTTGGCAATTAATAGCGATTCTCATCGTTGATTGGTTGACTATTTATTCCATAGACTACACAGGCTATTTATTCCACGATTGCCATAATTATAAGGGAATAAGAGTGAGAAAAAGACGATCGGTGGAGCGATGCAGGAATTATCGACGTTGCGTAAAATTCATTTTCATCGCTTTCCCATTGAACTTCGTTTGTTCAATGCGAAGAAGCAGAGATCGATCGATGGAAAAAGGTTCGCTTTATTTTTCAACAAATATTTGTTACGCGTTAACGAGCAGACGTGTTTTACGAATTACCCGAATGCGTTGATACGGTTTACAGATCATGATTTTGCGTTCGTGTATTATTACAACCACCAATGCTGGAGCAACTCTCATTATCATTGGAATACAACGTGTATAAAAGACACAAAAAAATAATTTACATTAAGTTGTCAAGCACTTGCGAAGATATGATTAAATTTCATAGTTTAGTGGCTTGTTCTTCGTCCGCTACGTGCTGCAGGCTTGTCGCTATCTCGAATCCAGCAGCTTTTACCGTGGCTCGCAATCGAATTAATTAGTTAGTCGAGTTAGTAGAAGCGAGCGGAATCCGCTGAATTCTGGTAGTTCTTGTTTACTTAAAAGGGAAATTTTCTGTAATTTAAGATGCAAGATTCTGCGATCCCGAGAAATTCGAGTGTCGCGAAACCATTACGCGTTTTACAATGTCTTTACACGATTTTCATTTATTTTTGTATTACGTTTCAATAAATTTTTCATCGACCTCGGTCGTTATCGCAAACTGATAGGCCAATAGTCGATAACTGCGTAGTAGGCTCCGTGCAATTAACTTTGTGCACCTAACTATGCGACTAACTGTATTCAATTTTTTATTCCGTGAACGCTATATAGGTGTTTTTCACATTCTGCATATACACGCTGTACGCATTACCATAGCGACGCGCGCTCAGTTCGTTATCGAGCTCTCTTCCATAATTCAAAATTCTCAACTCTGGACGATCGATCGATTCAATAACAACGCGCCCGAAAGTAAAATAAACACACGCACGCCAGGTCGTTCAGCGGCACACAGAATCCAAACTCGGTTCGTTTCAATATCGCCACGTGTACGTGCCATAAGGACGTGGCGAGAGTCGCGAGTTTTCAGATTTGCAGGAGTCGCGCGTGCACAGCTCGGCCGCGAAATAAACATCGCCTCGTCGCGACGTGTCACCGTGGAATTCGTATTAATTGCAAGCGGTCCAGCTCGGCTTGCCTGCGAACAGGGCTGGCCAAGCGGGACGAGTTATGTGGCGGAACGAGTTATTATTTACTTATTAGACGGCTGGCGAGCGCGGCGCCCAGCGAGGGGGTGTGAAAATGAACTAAGGCCAGCCCGGTAGAAATTAAAAACGTGACTCCACGGCGCGGGTAGCTTCATCGCGCGGCTAACGAGAAGATACGACCTCCTGGTAAACGTGTAACTATATACGCGTCTGTTGTGTGCGCGTATAGGTATAGCAGTCTTATATGCTGCAACGTCCGAAGACGTACGTTCTTTATATACCGGGTGCTCGTTCCGAGAACGACGTCAACACCGGGCAATCGGCAGTGCTTGCGTTTTTCTTTCTCTCCCGCCGTATAATAATCTTCTCTCTTTTTTCTTTCCACTTATTAAAGCGAGCCGAAGTTTGCTCGTCTTTTCCATTCATTTTCTGCTTTCGTTTCTTTGGTTCTTTCGATTCCGAGGATACTCTCGGTCGGTTGATTATGTTAACGCTCCGATAACATGGCACGTATACCGCTGCTCGTAAGTGTTCGAACGCAGTTGACTTGTGGCGACGGTACACGAATGCAGCGAAACGTGCAGATTGACGAGAAACTAATTGCTAAAAACAACATCTCGTCGTCTTATGCAATCGATAAATACAATACACCTTAGTTATCGGTTTGACGACTGACCGGCGGTGTATCGAAACTTGAAACGCGTCTCATCATGCGTCTGTTCGATGATTTCGAATATCATTGGCCGAATTAATCGCGATAGCCTCTCTACGAGTCTAGAAAAATCGTCCTTGCTGTAAATTTGCTTGCGAAATTCTTTTGTCCACTCTTGTCAGATGCCGATATTTCATTGCGTACCTATTGGCTTCTTTTAAATTACTTGCTTATAAGAGACAGAAGATGATTTATCGTATTTCTTTCCCGTAGACTTCGATCATTACGAACGTACTTTCGAATTCGAGACGTTACGAATGTCTCTTTAATTTTAACATCGCACGAACGCGAAATTGGAAAGAAAGGAGGAGGACAGCGAAGGAAAAGCGACAGCTTCGATAGAAATTGTCTGAAACGTACAGTGTGCTGTGTCGGTGACTAGATACCGAGGGGTACGTAATGGTAAAGATGTACTAGATGCGATTGAGTGGAAATAGGAAGGATAAGAGGAAAACTATGTAGGTGGATGCATCTCTGCCTTCTTTCTGTCCAAAGGAATCTTCAACGGAGCTTCTCGCCATTTCCTTTAGATCCGCGTGCTGTCTTACGCCGTACCCATTCAGTGTTTCGCGTTGAATGCGTTTCAGACGTATTCGCAATATGCAAAAAGAAATTAGATTGCCATGTAATTCGAAATAGCAACAGTATACCGTGTTACGCGCTATATATATTCTTCTTCTTCTTTTTCTTTTTTTAAATGTAGTCATATACATCGTACACTTCGAGTACTCTTCGTCAGAAAGAATCTTCAAACATAGATATACATATGTATTAAAATCGAACAAAATAATCAGGACAGATTAATTTACATTTCGAAGTGATTTAATAAACGACGTTACTAGGCAATCTAACAGGCTACTCCTGTTTGTTTCAAAGAAACTGCTGTTCGCGAGAAGAGAAAAAATACGTAGCTGAGGGTTGCTTATCGTTTATAGATCTGTGAAAAGCTCAGAGCAATTCTTTATTAGCAACAAGTTTGATCATTTTTAGATATCTCGTTTTTACTTCAACTTCCATATATCACGGTTTAAAAGATCCACTCCATGCGGTAGATTTTCTCCCATCTCCATTCTTCCTTGACAATTTCAACTCAGATATGTCTATTAACTTTTCAAAAGAATAATCGAAAAGTTATTTCGTTGTATCCTTCGATCCTATCCGACAATCTTTGGCATCGACGATAATTTTTCTTTTTAGAAACCAAGTCGAGAGTGATAGAAAAATCTAATTAATATATTCGCTCTGGGCCCTAGGACAGCGCTCACAGCATTCACATCTAACTGCTATAGCTGCGTTTCGATAATGTTGCGACATAAAGAATTTTATCGTAGCCGCGATAATTTCTAGAAAATCCTATTTCATAGCGAAATTGTTACTTTCGATCTTCCACTTCTACCTCACGTATTCCCATTTGGCAGGCAAAGATACGATATTTAAATTTTCAAGTCAGTCGCCTATGGCAATTTCGCGAAAGACCAGACGCGGTACGAACTTAGCATTCGAGACGAAATCGCGTCGTGAAGACGCTTTGGGGGTTTCTCGGAGGCGGGGGTGAATCGGGGTTGGCTGAGACGTAGATAGAGCCGAACGATGCTCTCGCATCCCTGCCAGCCTCCCAAAGGTTACGGATGGCGAGGGTGGGTCGCATATATTTTACGTGTCGCCTTTATTTCGATACGACGAAGCTTCGATCCCGTCTAAACCTAATTTGCGTTCCATTTCGCGAGCAAACACTCTTTCCAAGACCTTTCGAGATCCTTCTTCTCTCATCCTCTTCCGGACGAGTTGCTTCGTTCTCTCGAAACGCTCTTGATTCGTCGCGAATGCCACGCGAGTTTCCTTGTTTGCTTCGCGTATAGGGCCGTATATAGAGCTCGTTTTTCTTGCGACTCGTGCGAATTTTTTCTTAACAGAATGAGAAGAAATGGCTCTCTACAGGGAAACTTGTATCTTTTTGGAAGAATTTGTTTGACGAATATTTATGACGGACGTATTTTTTCGACGATGGAAGATTTGGTAGTGGTAATTATTTTATTCGACGCGAATGTTTTGTGTTTCGGAATTTTCTTTAATAATTTTTATTTATTGACGTGTCGTGACAATAATGTAGTCGAAAAAATGTCTGGTGTTAAATGGTATAAAATTATAATATACGAATCGAACATGAGAATTAGATAGAAATTCTATCGTATCCATTTTTCCGTGGTTTCTTTTTATTGCAATGGTATTATGCTTCATTTTATCCTTGTTCTCTCGAATTGTTGTGAACTCGAATGTAACGATAAACTTGATAAGCAGATCATCCAAATGTTATTCGAAACTAAACATATCCAATTCTTTAGAAAACTATAGAACTTTTACTCGTGAGATCAAGAGTTTAGAGTATTTGAGATATTTGAAATATTTGAAACTCCTACTTACCTCGATGTGTCATCAAGTTTTACAAATGCACCTTCGAGGAGCTTTTAACGATAGAGCACGACGACCGACGACAGACGCTTGTCTCGTGCAACGAAGTCATTCAGGAAACATCGAATTTCTTGCAGGTAATACTTACCATTTAATGGAACGTGTCGAAATATATCATGGTAGAGCGAATCCTCCTCGTTTGAAGCGAGAAAGATAAGTTTTAGTAATTTATACCAGAGTAATATATCGAAAACGCAAGAAAAAAAGAAGAGAACGAAAAGTACTCGATTTCGAAGTAGGATTTCGATAAATACAGGTATCAGCTGTTAGTCTCGAGAAGAATAACCTGGAAGTCGCGTAGGAATTTGCGAGTTCTGTTCAGGAATTGCGCGAAATCACGAAATTAATAAATTCGATCGTATCGACAGTGACTGGAGACTGTCACGGCGATTGTTCGGAACGCTTCGACACCGAATGGAAATCCGTAATGGCGTCATTGAAAAATTGCATCGGGTCATCGTGGTACGAGCGTTACCGATGTCGCGTGATAACGCGACATCGCTCGCTTAAGCGGCCGTGTTTTCCGTCTCTATGCAAATTAGCAGGTGAGCTAATATTGGAACTCGGAAATGGGACGCTCCGTGGACCGGAAATAGAGTGAAATCCCGCCTAATAGAATGATATTCGCGCTCGGTGATTCGTTCATCCGCGATAACGCGCGCTACGATCGGCGGAGGAGTTTCCGAAAGTTTCGTCAAACTTATATTTTATATTAAGTATCTTTATATCTTTACATCCCTATGCTTCCCTTTTAACGATATTCCTAGTTTCTCTACGATGGGATAACGTTCGAATCAAATCATTCGTATTTTGAATGTCGTTCGAAATTGGTCGATCGAATCGAATCTAATTCAACATGCTTTTCGACGGAGCAATAAATATCCGGGAAAAACGAAAGAAAATCTTCGAGAAAGGCAACTTGCTACGTCCTAAAATAACAAGGGCCAGGAAACGGTAGTGTTGGGTGAAATTCCAGTGTTTTAGTTTCATAGAACGGTTCGAAAGAAACAATCGTATAAAGAATTCTAGCCGTTTAATTTCATAGAAAAATTTCATAGACGCGTTGGAAATTTTACGAAATCGATAATAACGATAAAACGAGACCGCAAAATAAACGACATATATCGTACTGTCTACAGAAGGACATTTTTATTTCGTTGAAAAACGATGTTGGTAATCGTGTTCGGTGAAAGCTCCGTATCAAAACTTCCGTTGGATAAAAAGCATCTCGTTGAGACAGAACGAATCTCCACCGCTGGTAACATGGCGAAGACGTTCACCGTTGATGCACGTTGGACAGGAAGCGAGTTTTTTCACCAATCAGAAAGAGGGCAGAGAACGATATTTGAAGTTTCAGTAGTAAATCGGTAGAAATAGCCCGGAAAAATAAAGCGACGATGGGAAAACAAGATCAAAACGAGGCATTTTCGGAATATTTTTGCAGAAGGATTCTCCTTGTCCTGCGGTTTATTTTTCTCGCGGCAAAACCTAAAACGTAACACGAACACGCAGTTACTTTAGAAGATACCATCCCTGGGCGAAACGTTAGGAATCAAATGTTTTCGTTTACTCTGCCTCCTCGTTTTTCTCTTTTCGAAGGTCTTTATTTTTTCTTACTCGTATCCTTGTTCCCCTTCTTTTCTTCTGTTCACCTTGCCACGGCGTTTTAACGATTTCTGTCAGCTCGTTGCGATTCTCTTTTCTCGTAAGAAAACATTCTACTCGAGATTTAACACATTCGAGATCCAGATGCGATTAAACAAGTCGATACGTTTCGTGGTTAACTTTTATACTCATTTTTCTTATTGTTTCACTTCCGTACAATGTCATTTCGTTGATAGATTATCGTCGATAGATGATCGGGTAATGTGAATTTATTTCCAAGATCTCGAATGCGTTAACTTTCGCTTCGGCGTAGCCATTTTATGATACGCGGCTGAAGATTGAAAATCTTGGAAAATCAGAAATCGCGAGTACTTTTCATTAAACGTCCAGTTAATGGCAATTCGATAACGAAAGAAAAAGGAAAGAAAGAAAGAACAGAACGGAAATCTCGCTTCTCACCCCTAAGCAAAGAGAAATCTCTCGGTAGTTAAACGAACGATTCAACTGATAAAAGAACGCTAATTTTCCATGCAGACGCGAAAAAGAAACGAGGGTCCATCAGGGGGAAAAAAAACCGTTTCAGCTTTTATCTATTTAAGAAAAGGATTATAGGAAGGGGATTATTCATCAGTTTCACAGACTAGATCTATATATAATCGTATCGTATGTATATATATATATCCAATAATATATATATAATATCATTATATCCTTCTTCATCATTTATATTTAGTGGTATAATTAATTACTCGCTTAGATATGAAACCTAATAGGAACATGATTGCACCGCACCCATTTTGCCGTACGATGTTGGTACCAGATCGCAGATCTCCCTCGCCTCACTCTTAAATTCCTATTTTTTTTTTTTTCTTTTTGTTCTCTCTCTTCAATTACTCTTTATAGGAATAGCGCACGTAAATATGTGCATCACTGTATGCTCGCGTATATTTATATACGTATACAGGTACAGCCATCTTGCATGGCACGTGTGTGTGTGTATGTATGTATGTGTATGCATGTATGTACGTATGTACGTATGCATGCATGTACGTATGTATGTACGCATGTATGTATATAGTACGTGTATGCATGTATGTGTGCGTGTATGTGTACATGTATGTAACGCGTGTATACACGCGAGTATGAATTGTCACGTGCTCGTGTATGAATATGTGTGCTCGTATGTCGATACGTTTTCGCGCTTGCATGTCGCATTTTCTCTCTCGCTCGCTCAACTCTTATTCCTTTTATTCTCTCTCTTTTTTTTCATCATTTTCTTTTCTCTATTATAAAATCTAGATGCGCGCGCGAACACGAGAACTTGTTCGCGCGCGCATAACACATATGGCACCATAAATATATATTTGTACACAAGGGCGAGCGTGGGTGGACGAGATGATCAAGAAAGAACGTACGCGATGTCTCTATCTCTCTCGGCCGCGTTTCGCCTTCGTTTCTTATCGTTCCTCGGCCTACACTGTGATTCCCGAGTTTACGCGGTTCTTGCGTTTCGAGTTAATCGATCGACGATCAGTCGGAGACGCGGCGAAGGGTGATGGTCACTGATACGCGACGAAAGAAATCAGACGAGGTCGATTTTGTAGGAACATGAAAATTCTCGCGCGATCGAACGTGACACGCATCACAGAAGAATGCAAACTCTGCAACGAAGAAACGTAAACGCTTGCTTGAAAGCTTCCTTCGAAAATCACAAACGATTGCCAAATGATTGAAAAACAACGACACTCGGTACGTCTCTCTTGCGCATCTTCGTCAGCAAGTACGAGAAACGCACGTCTGTTTGCATGCTCGCGCGCCCTTCCACATTTTTCTCTCTCCGGTTATCAATTTTCTCCCGTTTACGTCCACCATTTTTTTTTTTTTTTGTTGCTTGCTCTCTTGTCTTATTTTTCTCGTTTATCCTGGTTTGTATTCGATCGAAGCCGTCGGTATCGTTTTCTTTCTTTTTTTTTTTTTTTCTTTTTTCCGTTTCTCGTCAAGTGGGTCTCCCCGCGTCTCCGCGAGTTTTACAAAAAAAGGGGCGAGGCGCGAGGCGCGAGGAGAGAAACGTTATTTTTTTCTTTTTTTTTATAAGTATCGCGATCGAGTACCTTGCGACAGACACAGACGACGATCGCTCCCGAAAAAAAATTGCTCTCGCACGCAGGGGAACTGATCGCGCGCGGCGCCAACATCGTCGGGGTCCTTGAGCCGGCGTTTACGGGGTTGACCGCGCGGCCACGCTGGTTGCACGGCCTCTTCCGGCCCCATCGGAGGGCCACGGGCCCCGTTAGTGAATACATATAAGATATACACATGGCAATCTCTCACAAGAATTAGTCGCTATCGTTATCAATTAGTATCCGTTATTAATTAATAGTCAATGAAAATGTAGCTCGGAACAAATTCACAAAATATTCAATCGGCGATAAATGTGAACCACGATAATAGTGACAATATTAATAATAATATTCATAATGCAATAATAATAATAATTATAATAATAATAAACGCCCTTTCGATCATTGCATTAATAATAATAATAGATAATAATAATAATAGATAATAATAATAATAATAATAATAATAGATAATAATAATAATAATAATAATAATAATAATAATAATAGATAATAATCGCAATAGCAATAGAAATAACCAATAGGGTTATACGAATAAGTATAGTCGTATTCAACATATTTCATACAAACTCAACGACAATTATAGAAAACTGAAAAACTTCCTCGCCGCCGGCCGCACTTTCTCTCGTCGAATCTCGCGCGACGTATCTTTCTGCGACTTGCGTTTCCATTTTCTGTGCTCTCCGACGAAGAAGAAAAAGGAAACCGCGCTTCTTTCCGTCGACAGCGTTTCGATCTCGATTCTCGATTTTCCTTTTTTCTCTGTCTTGTTTCGTTTTTTTCTATACGAAACGGATCTTAACGTCGTTCCAATTCCACGATCGATCTTCTTAAAACTCGACCGTATGACCCTGTAAATACGTGTAACTGATCATCCGAATAGTTTCTTTTCCACCGATCGTTTATATCTTCTTTTTCTTTTTTTTTTTTCTTTTTTTCTTTTATAAGCAATGGCTTCGGTTTTGCAGCCGCGTCGATTCGTACGAGCTTCGTCGACGATTATAGCAGGCCGTGGATAGAAAAATCGATCGTGGAATCGAAAGGACGCATCGTCGGACGTTGTTCGGTCGCGTGATCTCGCGAGCAACTGTCGCGCGTGTCGACGAGAGAAGCCGGAAGGAAGGTGACGGGCGGCGACGAGGCGGTGAAAATTTCTCGCAACGTAATAATAGTTTCCGCATACTCAATTGCATCTCTTTTAGTTCACTCCTTAAATTAATTCGCGCACGCTTATCACTCATTCATCATTGTTGATTTTAGGAACAGCTAGTAGCGAGGTTCGGTTACTCTATCACGCAATCTCCCGTACTCGAAACTCAAAACGCCAAAACCCAGTTTTGCGTACACGCGCACGTACGTTGCCGCGTTTTGAGAATTCACGCGCGTATATGCGATATACGTTCTATCGATTCCAGAGCATTCTCCATCTTTTCCATTCGCTTCGATTCTCGATGTGTGGTATCCACGTATATATACGCGTGTTTCCTGTGTATTACGTCTACATGTTCGTATGTGTGTATTATATATGCGTACGTGTAGACAGTGTGAGTATATGTTCGATGTACATGTTTTTTTTTTTTTCGAAACAAATTGCGCGTTCGTCGATTCTTCTCGTGCAAATCTCCTGCGTGTGTATTAGCCGCGAATCGATTAGAAAAATTAAATATTCCGCGTATACATGTATACGCGTCTATACATATGTGTATGTATACAATTAAAAGGAACACGATGTCGATTCTTTTGTGCGCCAAAGTGCTTACCATTCTTTTTCCTCTTTTCCTTTCTCCTTTCCACATTCGCTTTCTCTTATTCTCTTCCGTTAGAATGTACGCGCGATAAAAGGGGACGCGTCTCGCCCTTTCGCCAAGGTCTCGCGTCTCGTCTGCTTAAGATTAGTGATATATCGTGTGTATGTATAGTCGTTCGGTTAGGTCGTTTGCAATATACAGGCTTGATGAGAGCGTTCGAGATCGACGAAACGTGGTGAAAGCCACGATTTCAAATAAGAGGGGGCTCGCTACTTCGTAATCTAGAGATTAACATCTACGCAGATTTTTAATTAGCCCGTGATCACCGGATAGTAACAATTGTCCTATTTTGCGAGGTATCGGTTACGAAGATTTCTCTTTCCTTCTCTCCATTCGTTACGATGCTCCGTGTTACGATCGAACTAAAAAGGGAATCGCCGCGGAGCAACGCGATCGACTGGCCATTTCCATTTTCATATGTGGTGTATACGTATATGTGTTTACATGTACGTGCGAATTCTTCTCAATAATTACACGCGTCTCTCTTTGTGTGTATAGATACGTGTATATAAACGTGTTGTGTGTATGGTGTCCCTAAACAGGTGTCGTATGTGTGTGGTGTGTGCGTGTCACCGTGTGTCCATTCGTTTCAGTTTCAGCCCAACGCTATAACGTTTTACATAGATAGTAATAAATACATGACCACATACATGTAAATATAATATCGTAAATCTATAATAATGATAATAATAATAATCGTAATAATAATAATCGTAATAATAATAATCGGTAATGATCAAATATAATATTAATAATCGTCGTTATCAACGTTTACATTAGAAAAAAGCATCTTTTGCAGACAGGAACCTCGAGTTGCTTAGTTACCTTACAAATAGTTATTACTTTGCGTCTCGTTCGACGTCTAACGACCACTACGCGTTTTGCGTCCGCCTTTCATCCCGCCCCCCCCCCTCCCCTCGAACATCATCCCCTTCAACCCATCTCTCTTCTTCCTAATTTACTCTCCACGTAGCCGGGTAGTACCCTCCTTGTATTACACGTACATATTCGTTTTGTTCTTACTTCGTCGGTACGCTCTTTACCTTCGTTTTATCTCCTCGGTTTTTTATTTTTTTCACTTTTGAGGTTGAGATTCGGAGCGCGACCCTTAACAGGTTCTTTTCACGTTCTCCCTTGCACATACGGTGGCACAACCTCCCTGCTCTTTTTCCACGTTCAAGATATCCCCAATTCACGATTTTCCGAGATAGTTTTCAGGCTTTTTGATAATTCGCTTATTTTTCCTGTTCTGTGTGTGTGTGTGTGTGTGTGTGTGTGTGTGTGTGTGTGTGTGTGCGTGCGTGTTCGATTTCTGCGCGAAAGCGTGTTTAAAAAAGTTAAACAAAACGCGAGAAACACGACGTACGTACGCGCGTATACACGTGGCCGTTTCGGACATTACCCGCGAGGATTCTAGTACGTTACAACATCATATATTTATATATATAATATATATATATATATATTTATATAATTTTCTACATAAATATATATATACTTTTTGTTCATCCATTTTATTCATTTATTTATATATATATACCTTTTTTTTTATATATATATATATATATACCTATGCATGAGTGTGTCTCGTGTGTCGCCTACCGATGCATATCCTCCCATATTCCCCTTAAAGTCTACAGTTGTAATTGTAATTAACCGTTAACTTACGAGCTAATAGTAGATTCTTTGTCGTTCCCGAGCAGACCTTTACAAAAACCCCGTGTCCGTCGATCGAGAGGTGACGTTTATCTCTTTCTTTCTTTTATCTTTTCTCTCTTTTTCCTGCATCGTGTCCAGTGCTGTGCCGCGTTCACCCGATTCGGCTGCGTTTAATTCTCTTTTCTTTTTTTCTCTCGTAACCACGGAGACCCGGTTTGCGCGTACGCGAACTTCGCGCTTTCCTTCGATCGACCCCGAAAGCACCATACGCGCCGCGCAATCCACCGTTTCCGGTTTTCCAGCGAGAAAGAACGAAAAAAGTTCTCGCGTCGATCGGCACTGCGCTCGATCGCGGTCTCCGGCGCGGCTGGCCCATTTGCCATCGATCGTCGACCGACTAACTAGCGATAATCAATTACAGCTATCGATAGCTATAACTATTTACCATTATTACTATCATTATTATTACTATGTTTATTATTATCGTTAATATTAATTATTAATCGTTAGGTTTTTTTTTTTAGCGTTATTAAATATAATTTATTAAATATAGGAACCATGTTGCTGGGTCTTTGCTTGTTCGTGAACGCGAACCGTATCGCGACGGGCACCGGGGCAACTTGCCCTCTCGCGTTTTCCTTTGCTTTTCTCCTTTTTGCTTTTCCCCCCTTTTCGTTTCGTTTCGCGTCGTCGTTCTCGTTTCTCTCCCACGAAACCTTACCGTTCTTCCCATTCGACGTTTCTCCTTACGAGCATTCTACTCTCACGGCCAGAGAAAGATGAACGGAACTCGCGTTTTAAAATTCGCGCGCCGGTAGCGACGTCTGTTACGCGTTTTATCGTACTTAAAAAGAACCCCTCCCAGCCGCGGGGTTACCGTGCCCTGTGGGTGTTTCTCGAAACTATAGAATGGATATTACTAGGCTTGTGTATGCGTGTATGCACGTGTATACGTGTCACGAGTGAGTGCGTGTGAGTGTGCACGTGTGCGCGTGGGTTCTCTCTCCACTTTTATTTATTTATTTATTTTTTTTTTCCCCCCGAAGAAAAAATCCTTCCAGCCACCGATTTCCTCAAAAGGTCGTCCGATCGTCCTCCGACACGTGAACCTCTCTGGCCTCTGTACGTACTTTCGCGCGTTCGTCCCTTGCTTTCAACGTTCGCGTTTCACCTCTTGCACCCATTAAAAAAGAAAAGAGGAACACGCGTATGACGTATCTTCCTTTCTTCTCGCGATTCCCTTCCGTTTCGTGTCTTTCAAAAGCAAAGGCGTTCATCTTTTTCTCGTGGTCATCGTCAGTGAACAACGCTTCGTCAGATTTTCTCGCATCCTCCTTGACACACGCTACTTACGCAGTACCACCCATACACACGCACGTAAAAAGAGAAAGAGAGAGACTGAGAGTTAAGGATTCATTTTTTTTTTTTTTTCATTTCTTAGAGATGAATATGTACGTATGTATTCGCAACGAGCGCGACGCTACTAGTTTCGCGAACGCCGCGCTACCTATCCTACTACGCCGCGTCCTTAATGTCTGTCCGCTTGTTTTAGTAACTTTTTTTTTCTTTTGTTTCATTAAATCTTTATTATTACTTTACATAGGAACGTTTAAATCAGCCCACCTCGACGCGTCTTACCGGCGTCGTCGACGCTCATTCTTTTCCTCTCCCCCACTTATTTATTCTCCTTCGCGCGCTTCTTCGTCGCCTCGCGGTTTCCGCGCCGCCATCTCCATCCCCAAAATCCTGCTTACGAAGCGACCGATGCGTACATTCAACGCATAGAGATAGAGACGATGTCGCTTCGTAAAGAAAAAAGTAAAAAAAAAAAAAAGGAAAGAATAAGAAAGAAGAAGAGAGAAAAAAAAAAGAAAAGAAAAGAACGACGATCCATCGAGAAAATCACTGGTTTCTCGACTCGTGCGAACGTCTCTCTCAATTATCAAACAACAAACCGATAATCCTTTTGGTCGTTCGTTTTTCTGTTTTCACTCGTCCCGTTACGTGTGTCCGTCGAACTCCGAAACATTCTTTCTTCATTCTTTCTATCGAAGGAACTTTGGTGAGCGCGCTGCTTTGGTGGCACGCTATGTGTGTACATATATTGTAACAAAAATATTAGTTAAATTGGTGATTGCGCGCGCGACAGTGGCCCGTGCGCGGCCCGAAATTAAAACGAGAATAAAGAGAGAGGTCCATTACGCGGCATCCTCGTTGATTGGTCCACCGTCCACGCGCGAGTATCTGGAGCCGGGGATTCCCCGGTGCCCGGAGCGGAAGAAAAAGCCCCCCTCCCCCCCCCCACCGACAGTTCCTGCCTAGGTTGGAACCCCCTCCCCTTTATTTAGCCAGTTAGGAACGTTGTTTGCTTTCGTTATCGAGTACCCCGTCGAAGAAGAACACCCATCGAACACTCTCTCGCAGCTCCGTTTTCTTCCTTCGTCCTCGTCTTCCTCTTCTTGTTCTCCTGCCGCGGAAAGCGCCAGCCTGCGAACCAGACGATTCGCGAACGACGATTCGATGGCTCGTCCCGTCGTAGCACCTCCGCCCGACGATTCTTCCCCGCTGTCTCTGTTGTTCGCTTGTTTCGCGCGTGAAACGCTGCGTTTAACGCGCGCCAGCCAAAGCAGCAACTTCTTGGACCAGTTTCTGCCTCTTGACGTCGGGAGCGTTATTGTTGTCCTGGTTCGCCCTCTCGTTAGCCTGCGGCTGGCCCGTGGTGCTCTCGGCGGCCGCGCGAGCAGCCAACAGGGTGATTTGATTCACCACATCCTCCATCTCGTCCGTGAGCGGATGCACTTCCTCGCCGCACTGTCCGACAGATTCCGCGCCGATGTTACCAAACTGTTGTTGCTGTTGTTGTTGTTGGCGTTCTTGGTTCGCTTCGAGGCGAGCTCGGTGCTGTAGGGTTTCAGCGTGACGCCGCCATTCGGCGACGGTCGTGTAAGTTCTCGTCGGGGTGTTTCCATCGCACAGGGAACAGGCGTAACGAGATTGAACGAGGCGCAACGCACCGCGACGCTGTTGATTGCCGAGATAGCAGGAGCGTTGGTGAGCGAGCAGCGTCGATTCTTGCGGATAAGCTCGGCCGCATCGGCGACAGACCAGGCACAGTTCCGTCTCGACTTCGCGACAGTGCTGTGGCGACCCGTTCTCGTCGGAGCCGCACGGAGGCGTCGGCAATCGCACCGTTTCCAGGCCTGGATGGTTCGGGTCTTGCTGCAGGAACGCTTGCATCAAAGAGCGCGGCACCTGGACCTGGCTGCCACCTTCCACGTGCAACGACATTAGCCCACCGCCGTGCACGCTGCCGCTCAAACCTGGAGCCGCTACTGGAAACAAAGCACAGATGCGTTCTGTTAGAAAATCGCTTTCTCAATCCGTTTCGTTTGTACAATTCTACGAAACGACCTTAAGCTCTAGGAAGAACGCGGAAACGCGATTAATCACGATCTTTTCTCGCAGTTTTCGTAGAATCGCGCATAGCGTTTCTGCAAGGACATTCGTCTCGATCGATGTTTCGCTCGCTTATCGTTAGAAGCCAAAATTCACGATCTTTCGTCACTTAGAACACGCGATTAACGCCCGATATTTCATAAACCAAATACCATAGACTTCGAGGAAATCGGCCAGCTTCGCTTAATCGCAAGAACGAACGTAACCGGTGTCCGACCATCATTTCGCCATCTATCGTACCGAGATTCCTAACTACCGACGCGGTTCTTCTTTCAAACGATCTCCAAACGCGAATAGGGTTATAATTGATTTGTGCCGACTTAGTTGTCATAATAACGTCAACGATGTAACCAGCAGAGAATTTATATGGAACCTGTTTTTGCTTCTGCGAGACAGGTAAATTGGTAGTTATTAGCCTGGCCGCGGGGCGACGCGCATTGACGGGATAATTCCTGCGGCCGCCTCCAGAAAGGAGCTCAATGTCATTCCTTGCGCTCCGCACCGACTTGCCTAACCGTGGCTATCCACGGATAATTTCAATTAGACGACCGTCGTCGTTGTTCGATCCGAATCAAGCAACCAGCGTACCGTTTTCACGAAACGTTTTATTTCTAACGAAGGATCGTAGATAAGGTAGGCTTGGGCGACCGAATACGAGCAACTTATCTTCTAATTAACCAGATTTGGTTACGCGCGATGTCTCGGCAATTACGCGTTAACGATTCGACGACGATAGTCTTTTACAGGCGTGTAATTTCTACTCATCCAGCGATAACGTTAATATTCCGCGAGTGTTACTTCGCTTCTGCAAGTCATTGCCTGTTCTATCGATTTTTCCACGCGATATCTCGTGTAGCAGGGATATTCCAGTCATTTTCTCCCTTCTGATATTTTCTTCCTCCTAGACCTGAAACATCCGATATTTTTGCTTGTCCTTTCGTTACCGTATCGCAAACTAATAGCGTCCCGTAATGCACGGGTCGTAGTTATTCCATATACAATTCCAGATTCGGTTACAAGCTCGACTGATTCGAATAACGCTGTAGCCTGTAAGAATGCACCACGGGCGCCTTCGTTGAACCATTTTTCAGCGAAATATAGCGCGACACGGCAATGTATTTCAGACGAGATTCGATCGAGCGATCCCGGTGAGATGTTCGAACGATCCACGAGCGATCTTGCAGCGATCTTGGATCTCGCGGTCGGCGAGGATGCGTTGTTCCACGTCGATTAGGCGGGTTGACAGGTTTACGCAGTGACGCGCATGGGTATATCGCGTATCGTGTATCAGACGAGGAGTCGTTACGAGGCAGGAAGTGTTAATGATACCCCTGCTCATTCGCTGGACGTTCGCCTGTAATTATCAGGCTTGGTGGGGCGCGAGCAAACCTGCACGAGAGAGCGGAATACCAGGCAGGATATCGTCTCTGTCCCTCTCGCTTTGGTCCGTTTGTTCCGCGTCAACGTGGAATTGATAGTTATTAGAGTCGAAGACCGTACTTGCCGTGCCTCGAACATTCGCTTCTTTTAGCCTGAAACCCTAATGAGAACCTCTGCCGATGCGAAGTGTGGATTTAGCCCTGTTTGGTTAACGCTTTCACCGTCTTCTTCTTCTTCTCCTTCTTCTTCTTCTTCTTCTCCTTCTTCTGCTTCTTCTGCTTCTGCTTCTTCTTCTACTTCTCTTCCCTCAGCTTCGTTTTCTTGGTCGTCGGTAATTCGCGGCCGCGTGGATTATGGTTCGCGTCGATCGCGAGGCCAAATAATCCGCGTTTTTATGTCCTTGAATGTCGAAGGCACCTTTCTTGGAAGGAGTTGCTTGCGTAGTAAAGACGGGAGAAATGTGTTACGGATAAATGGCGGGATTAGCGCAGCGACATTCGCCGCGGTATAGTTCTGCGAGAGATGGCGTTCAGGAATTCTGTAAGAATCCAGAGAATTCGCCCATCGTGGAGGATGATTTATTCGCATTTGTTCGAACTCCTTCGTTTCTGAATTAGTCAGAAACGAGATTAGACATTAGACATTAAATTTAGACATTAGATTAGATTAGACAGCCAGAGGCATTCGGTTGTAAGCTGTCTGTTAGATTGCGGCCGAATTAGATGCTCTAGAGCGACCAAAGGAAATGGGATTTAAATAGAAATTTGCCTAGAAATAAAGATAATTTGGATAGTGATTTTTGCAAGATGACGAGAATTATTCGAATAATCGAAGAACGCGTAATTTCCAAAGAAGCGGAATTTAATCGCGAGACAATGTAGCAGCGTGCAAGTATGTAATCGGTTGATCGTACGATGACCGGAACCGTCCAGATGTCGACGATCGTCCTCGACTCCGTGAATTAAGCGTAACAATTTCGTGGAACGCAAGCAGTCGCGCCTCCACCGGGGATTTCAATCTCGCGGCGGCTAACGCGACTTAAAACGCTTCCTCTCGAAACGATCTTCGCCGAAACCATTTCCTCATCGATGATAACGCGAGCCGAACGTCGTCCACGCGTTCATAATCCCCTTCAGAAGTAACTAATCTCCTTACTTTATAAGTCGGACCAGCCGTTTGTTGCCTGTTTCCGCTCGAAGCGGCAAAGATCAAAGAAAAATAAGAAACGCGCAGCAACACGCGGCGACAACGGTGTATAATCGTTGCTAAGAACGAATATCGTTTGGAAATCCAACGCGAATATTCCGCTAATTACGTTACGTCCTCGGCCTGGACGAAATGTTTGTGCGAGTCGATACTCGTTTGGAACATGCGTCAACCACGAGCAACGAAGAGTTCCTCGTCGTCGTTTCATTGTTAAACGGAGCTTAAGAATATCGTCAAGTTGCCGATCACTTTCCTCAGCGTGGACAAAACGCTCGTGCGAGTTGATATTTGCAACATTGGCTGTTGCTCGAGCGAAGACGGAGCTGGAGAATATCGTCAGGTTGGCGAGATCCGTTTTGGCACGAAGGCCATCGGAGGACCCCGTTACAACCCCGAACGAGCTAATATAATAAGGAAGAGCGTCGAATGACGCGCAGTAGATCGCGCAGCTGTCCCGATCCGTGTGACACCCTTGAAACAATCGGCTCGACCGAGAGAACGCAGGGGTTATTACTCTTAATGAGCACTGGTTATTTCTTTGAGTGGCTCTGATTTGCCCTCTCCCTCTGCCCTCCCGCGATCCTCCTACTCGTCCACGCGTGTGTACATACACGCGGCCGATCATCACGGTACGTGAATCGAACAAGAGAAACTCAGGCGCGTGAAACACGTACGAGCCGACACACGCTCGGCTCTGGGCAACTTTTACACGCGCATCGCTCTCGCCTCGTCTCCTTAGAGGGCAGGAGAAGCTCATTTGCGTACGGATTGAGATAGTAGTGCTTCGGTACCACCTCGATGTGTGTTTTTGTTTAAATGTGTGACTACGTACGAGATTCTGATTGCCGGCCGCTCCCAGCTCGACAGCGGCTCTCAATCTTCCTTCGATACGACGTTCGTTCAGACGTCGTGCCGATCAACTTCGTAAATTCAAATTCATACGAGCATGACAATCGGAAAGATCGTTTTTCGAAAGTTTCCCTGGAATTTACGATCGTCCATGCTTTCTCCTCGTGATAAATGAAAATATAAGATTTCTCTTTTGAGATGCTTCGTACTAATTATATACCTATATATGTAAAACATTATAAATAGCGGAGCTGGCCAATTTGGATTCTGAGAGACTCTTACGTTTGAACCTCTCAGAAATCGAATCGATCGACTCCAATCTCTGTGAATTTTTGCCTCGATACCCGACTAGCATCCAATTTTCCACTAGGTTTTTTTGTTACAGATTATTATAAATTTCGAGATAATTTTCAAACAAGTATTTGCGATATCTCCGCCTGTCTCTGTTTTTCAATTTATAGATCTATACATACTTCTGATGCGTTTTGCTATAGAAAGTACCAGTTCGTAGAACGAATCACGATCGATCAAACCCTGTTTCAGTCGCAAATTTCCAGGCGAATAATTGTTCCGAACGTAAATTTGAAATAATTTTTCAAAGTATCTTCGTGTAGTCGGTCGATTCAATTTTTTAGCAGAGTTAGACGACGATTCGTTGTCGGTTGAGGGCCACTGGACCTAAGATAGCCGCGACACATGCTGGAAATTTGTTCGGCGGGAATTTACGAGCGAGTTTCCGTGTCAGACGCAATACCGTGGGTTCCGCTGGTAAGTAGGTATATGTCTGTATATCCTGACAGCTATAAAACCGCATTCGAAGGGCGTCGAACAGAATAATCGGGAATGTCGTTAGTTAGCGCCTCCAGGAATTTTAATGGATGTTCTGGAACAGCGTAACGACATCGCGCAAGTTTGTCAAATCGAAGCTGGTTTGCTAAGCCGCGCGTACTGCGTCCCATCCAAGACGGTCGAACGATTCTCTACCGATTTTAAATTGTATTTTACAATGCATTCCTCGACTCTGGTTAATTCTATTGCTTCGAGACTCTTCCCAAGTTTCCAGTTATTACAACGAGGATTGCAACAAAGGACTTTGCGTAGCTGTATTTCGTTTCCTTTCTTTGAAGTTCCTTCTGAATTTTCTTGTTATTTTAACGAGTACTTTAATGGCTCGAAGAGGAGGAACTCTCGATAGAGGAGATTAATTTTTGTCGCACCAAGATATTTAAACTTGTAAACGCGACTAGTCTCGAAGGGAATGGAACTTCCTTTGAATTCGTTCGTCGAAACTATACTGATTCGTCGTTTATTCTTTCACGGTTTATTTAATTTATAGGTATGGAAAACACCATATTTCGTATAAGTATATTTGATCTTCCCACGGAAGATATCTCTTTTACCTTTTTATAGCGGTAACGTTATGTTGCGATATAGAGCGTTAATAATTTTTCGTGCGAAGAAAATAAGATACGAGACGTTCGCGTAACGCGTTGATACGAATTTCATGACATTTCCCTCGTGATACCAGCTTGCCCTGAGTCTATTTTTACTTCACATCGAATGTATTAATGATAATGAAGGAAAAAGAAGGGACACTGGTTATACCAATTTATATATAGTTAGCAGGGAGACGAGCAATTTTGTATCTATTTACACTAATTGCTCGAGCATTTCTTGAAAAGAAAATTACGGCCTAACAGTCTGTCTTCCAATTACGACAGCGAATGAAGTAATTGCTGCTGCGGAACGTACCGGCCTCGATATGCTTTCTTTCAATATTAACTCTCGATATGAGTTTACTTTTTTCCCTTCGCTTCCATTCGTGACATGTTCGTTTCGCTGGCTACGAAGCGTTAGTGGATAATTGACGCAAAGAATTACTGTCGGGCCAGAAGTCTTCGACGCTATAGAACCTCTAGCAAAACGAAAACACAGGCTCCTTCGTTGTCGTCGTTCATGTATTTCTACGTTAATTAATTTCTTCCATCGTAGAATTCTCTTTCTTACGCTCGTCCGTCTAAATGTTCTTCGGCGATTATCTTCCGACTTAGCGTTTCATTTTCAAGCTGAGATTCGATCGACGAACGTTCTCGATACACTAAAGAACTGCTTGACGTCCGTCTCCGTGAACCGAGAGACGAGATTACCAGTTTCGTTAAATACCGTATCCATCTACTTTCCCCGCGACTCTCTATCGAAGCTCGGTTACCAAAATCTTCTACAGGAACCATACGTCCAACGATAAATCGTAATTGACAATTTCAATTCGTTTCGTTATCCACCCTCTACAATGATCAGTTATCACAAACCAGAGATCTACGACAAACTACGATCTCCCCTGCCAACCGCCTAGCGAAGCTCGCTTCGTCTCGCTGGCAAAAATTCTGTTTCGAATACATCCAACACCGACATCCTAATTAACAAATTCAGTCCCCGACACGCCGTCGAACGAAGAATTCGCTGGACGATCACGATCGCCCAAAAGATCAGCACGCCTATCGTATCTCAATAGCCGAAGATCGACACGACGATATCAGCGCACCGGAGCAATAGCATTTATACAATTGGTCGAAAGGAAGGTTCTCGTGTAAGGGCATTAATCTCGCGGCGATCCTGGGCGCAGTCGATCAGCCGGCCGATCCGACCATCTTTCAGCGCTCGGGAAGTCAATGCCACGGTTGGGGATCGATGCATTCGCGCGTTCATAAGCTTGCTACGCGAAGTATGCAACAACGGTGCATTCCACGTACGTCTACCAGCGTGTTCTCGCGCGGTGTGACCGTACACACCGACATAGGAAAACACGTTGCGAACGTGGGCGTGCATTCCTTCCCTCGCATTATCTCCTCTTCGCCTCTCTTTATAACCTTCCCTGCTATCTCTCTCTTTCTCCTTCTCGGCCGATTCCCATTCCTGGTGTCTCCGTCCCTTTTTAATTCACCGTCCAGCCGAAAGAGAGAGGCAGCTTCCCTTCCTCTTTTTATTCCACATCGAGGCCCGTTATCGTGGATACCACGGTTCAGAACGGCTGTTTCACACCTCCGCTCGCGCGAGAATTAGGAAATAAATTAGCGGCCGGGCTAATTTCGTTATCTCGGCCGACGCGAGACCCTCCCGCTTGAGACGTCAAGGGACCGATGTCCCGGGCCTTCGAACCGCTGCTCGGACACGGGTGAAACCGTGTCCCGAACACCAGGATCAATGGCTCTTTCCATGATGTCGTCCGTCCCGTTTCTTCCAACGAGTATATCTTCGCCGGATCGGCCAACGGGTGTTCGTTAGAAGACGCTCCGGTTCCGATTCAGATGGTGCCCGATCGGACCACGGTGTTTTATATAGAAAAAGTTGTCGCGCCTCGTACCAATCGTCCGATCTGTGTGCTTTCGTTCTCCAAGCCGAAGGCTGTTTACGAAGTTGTTCGCAGGGAACACGCGGTTCAGCGTATGGATGCAAGAGCAAATTGTATTTTGCTCCGTGGAAGCGTCTTTCGGTTGATTTTTTCCGGATCCATGGTATCGGAGATCGTTGGTCGAACGTATTGTTGTAGCTTCGTGAAATGTTACCGCGTAATGGAATTGTAGTAACACGCGATGTTCGTATCGCGAGATACGTTACGAAATTTGAACACAACAGTGCACGATGTCAAGCTAATCGATGGAATATCCGTTTATCCACGCGCGTAATTTTTGTATTGGAATTTTACTCTCGTTCGAACAAACGGAAGGACTTCTCGCGTTCTAAAAGAGTCTTTGAATCGAAATACATAGGGGGCGAGTCGATATCAAATTTGTCGTTCGCGGTTGGACACCGCAGCTTCTCAGCACAAATTTATCGAAATGGTTATCCAACGCTTAACGCGTATGTTTCTCCAACTTAATCGAACGTTCGAGTAACTCGCCCGAGTCTTATAAAGTACCCGCTACTCGCGATTCCGCCTCAGCTTTGTGCTCGTAAAAGATAAAACTCTCGAAGCTCGTATTCCAAACTTCCATTTATTATTCTATTAATGACCGATAAGGTCTCGTTAAACGCAATTAAATCCAATCTCCAAAACGTGTATCGCGATATCCGAGGAATCCGATAAAATTTACAACAGCCCGTCTAATTATACGCGTTAACGGACTCTTACGAAAAGTCGAATAATTAAATGACCGAAAGCAGCTTCGCATCCAACTATACGCGTAAGTGTACGAGGTTGGCCGCGTACGAAATAAACGGCGGAATAGTTATTTATAACGGTGAATGGGCGACATTCATATTCGAGGGACCAAATTTGGGTTGGACCATCGGAGAGTCACCTGCCCACCCATTTGACGTTCGATACAGGCCAGGAGGTTTGGTTGTAGGGGCTCTCTGCGCCTCCCTCTCGAAATGTTGGATGTCGAGGATCACGAGGAAGTCGTAATTTCTACGGGAACGAGGCAGCCGAGTGAATTGACGACGGCTTATCTCCCTGCACGGTCACAAAATCGTTTCGTACGCGTATCGGACAAGATAACGGCGGTGGCGTATCGATAAATTCTGCTAATTAATTATTGACGTGTCTCGGAGCTATTTTTGCGTTCGCCGCGCGCACGTGAACCTACGGGACCAGATCCTTTTCCCTTCTCCGCTTTTATCCTTCGTTCGCCTTCTCCCTTCCTTGCCAACGTCCTTCCATCGTTTTCGTCGCTCCGTGGTGGCCCGACAAAATTATTTGTACCACCGTATTAATCGTGAAATCGATTCTTTATCTTTCCTCTCTCCCTTCGGCCGTTTCGAGGTGGCCGTTTTCGTAACGAGATCGATAAATATCGCTCGATAACCGGCCGATTCGAATTTTCTTTTATTTCTATCGTCTGTTTGCGGTGGATCGTACGTACGGTTGCCTCGTGTCCGAAATATCTCGATATTTCCGTTTGTTCGTGAGATATTTTCGGTTGTTTTTTTATGAAATTAGAGTAGGTATATATATATATATATAGCGTTATTTGTGGGTTTTCTGACTCCAACCGGATCCTATGGACGAAGAGAGAAAGTTCGAGAAGCGCGATCTTTTTCAAACTTCGGTAACGATCGTTGTTTGCAAGCGAAGACGTACAACGTAACGTCCAATTTCGTAGAAACTTCGCGTCGAAGCGATGTTTCGCGTAAAACGAGGCAAAAAGGTTTGCTCGTAGATTGGAAAGTAATACGAGGCGTTCGAAAAATACACGATTACGAACACGCGTTTAATTTGTTTCATGGAAAAAATGATGATTCTTTCGGGGCAACGGAATTGAATCTCGGACGTGACACGAGGAATCGTCGTATCGAGGAAACGTCGCGAACCATCTTACCGGGCAGGTGTCTTCTTTCGACACCTGTGTACGAACGTCAAACTCGGTGGAAAAGGCGCGATCAAGCAAACGCTCTTTACGAGCAGCGAAAGAAACTCAAGCGTCCATTTGTTAAACGTTTTACGTGACACGATATTAATTCTTCGTATCGATGACTCGACGTCGTATCGTTGAATTACGGCTCGTTGAATAGGACCGTTATAAGAAACTGCCGGCAAAAGTACACGCATATCCGTCGAGAAATTCGAAGATATCAACGCCAACCACCTGTGCACTTGTGTCACTCGTTATCCATCTTTTTGGTTAACTGCTGATCGATATCTGCTGAATTCTTTGGTGACCGGCTGATTTACAGATCGGGTCGCGACGACGATATGCCAATGATCCAAACGCACCGACGAATTACGTTTCGATATAATCGTACGTTTCCAATGGCTCGTATTACTTTGCGAATATCTGACTCGTATTTAGTAACACCCCGAGTACGATTTGGAGAGCACAGAGGGAAACATCGTGTCTTTTATTGGGAAGCAACTTTTAAATTACTCGAGATATACCAGCGATCAACGCCGTTGAAACAAAGCTGTCCTTCTGTTGGATCATCGAATCAAACAAACAGTTTCTCCCTCTTGAATAATTCGAAAATATTTGCTTGTCGTAGCATCAGCTGGATGCTCGAAATTTTCGAAACTTTATAAATTTATCACTTAACAAAAATCTCGTGGTAATTTTAAACCTAGAAGCTTGTTCTTCCTTTCACGCATACGTCGTGTTACCTAAGATTTACCACGAAAAGATACGAAATGGTAACGACAAACCACGATTTATCACGTTGTCCCCGTGCGCGATCTTCGTTGCGAAAGGCCAGCAAGACGCTGTAAAGGACTGGCGAAGGCCTCGCCAAAAGGCCAGAAGACACCCTACGATTTCGCTTCACGCTATCCGCCGCTTAGGTTTGTCGAAGTTCTGGACGCGCGAGGATCGTCAGCGCGATCCACCGAAAGCCGGTGGCCGCTAGTATGTATTGAGTCTGCAAAACGGGAGGACGCGGCAGAAGCCAGGAGGTGGAGTTCCCTGTCAGGTACCTGATTCCCCGTCCTGTGACGAAGAGGCGGAGGAGAGGTCTTCGACCGGTAGCCTAAGTCGAGAAGCAGTCCCTAAAGAGGCACCAGGGTCATTAGCGAACGGAACATTTATCCTTGTCCCTCGTTTCTTCTCTTTCTCTTCTCTCCTGGTCGGTTGTTCGCACTTGATTCGCCGTCGGTATCAACGGGTGCCAGGCAGGAAGACCCGTATTATCGAGTCAATTGTCTCTCTCACCCTCCTCCCCCGGCCAGTTCAGCTGACTATAAAATCATTATCACCCGTCCACCACCACCGAGGCATCGTCACCAACCACCAACCTTTTTCTCCCCACCCACCCCCCGTTCGCTGCCTTCCCCTGCCCGCTCCTCCGGCCACTTCTCGTTCGACGTTGAACGCTCGATTATCCCATTAATACCGACGAGTCTGTGCATCCATCCGTCCCGTCGGATCTTTAATTATTTAAATGCAGAGCAACGCTGCGGATCCGACGCGAAGGGTACACGCGGACCCGCCAAAGTCAGGGGCGGACCACGGCTGCTCAGCCTTCCGCTCGTTAAACTTTATGCCCACCTTGCATCGCCTTTAGAATTTCGTCTTCGCGCTTCTCTCTTTCAGCAGATTCGCAGCTCGGTATTGTACGAGCGGATGGAGATGTTTGGACGTTGTTGGCATTGCGACTCGCCGTTTGATAGTTTTAAACGGATTACGCATTTAGGTGGTATATCGTGGCGTTACGAGAATCGACGAGTCGAAATGGCAAAACACGTAGACCGCGACGGAGGTGGAGATTCGCAACAGCATTTCTCTCGGGCAAGTTTCTCTTAATTTATTCTCGACGTTGGTTTTATTCCTCGAAGGCAACGGAGTTTCGTGTTTGCCACGTTGTTCTAATTGGTTCTTCGTCTCTTCGGCCAGGATACGTCGGAAGATCGGAATCGCGTCAGCGTCGCTCGGACAGAGAGAAAGTTTCTCGAAAAAATTCCGTAATACGCCTTAAATTTGGATTAATACGCGTAAAGAATGTCCAAAGTATAGGTTGTGTTTTTTTTACGGTAGACGCTTTCTTCGGGTTACTTTAAGATCGTAACCGTAAGAAACTATCAATTAGTAATTTCTCATGGAAATTTTACAAACTCGCAGCGGTCATTTTCTCGCTTTCCACCTCCTGCGTTCATTACGCGTCTCTTCGCACATTTCCATTTTGGTTTCTTTGGTTCGAGTCGCGTATCTTGGTCGTCCTCGCGGAAAGCGAAGCGTAGAACGCAAAGTAAGTTCGTTAAACGAGCCGGCCCTGTTCGCGAGATTGGTCCCGTTGGGAATTGTGGTTGTGACGCGGTCGTAAATGGCTTTAGATCAACAATGTATCCGGTAACAATCCAATATTTGTCTCAACGAGTAGGTAGACGCATATAGGCCAGCCTGACCCTGACACGATGGCAAGCAATACCCCTTCGAAGATTTGCCTCAATGATTCTTAACTGGTCGACACGCGAATCAGAGGGTTCTCACAGCACCCCGGCTCAAGAAACGGCCACGTTCGAGATTGAAACCTCTTGATCAACCCGTACGGAAACTCTCTCTCGCAGATTGATTCTGAAAAGCTTGACTTTCGATCTGTTAACCGGCTCGTTTCTTAAAGGCGCACCTTTCGCCCGCTTATAATCGATATAGCGTGATACGACAACTTGAGAAACTTAATTCGCGCGTTGTTGGAAAACGTGGTAGTAAAAAGATCTTTGGAGAACGACGTATCGACGTAACTTGCTTCAACGAATCGTCGAACGAACGTAACATCGGAAAATTATAGGACATCGTAACGCCAGGAAAATATTTTAAATACGTATAGAAAATTTCGAATAAATTACGACGTTATAAATATTGATCGATTAAACGACGAATTAACTTCTTCTCCTTAGTCAACCAGATTAATCGTCGTGTAATCGCGAAAAGTAATCGAAAACGTTGTATCGTGTCGTTTCGTAATATCCAACGTAGGTATAAGGGCAGATTTATTTGTGAGCGTGGCAGGTAACGAAATAAACGGGATTAACTAATACATGGTACGACGATCATGACGCGCGTTGCCATAACCATAACGGGTATACACCGCAGCCGATTGCAGGTATCATTAAGCGACGACTTAATGAGCGAGGCGTGCCGGACGTGGGAAGTCGCCTATCGTACTGTAATTATCGTGCTGTAATAGCGATCGAAAATAGGAGTGGACTCCCTCACGTGATCACGACGATGGTCATGCTTCGCCACTTTGCGGCGACCGGGATTGTTTTCTGCAATTGTGTCGATTGTTCGTGCCGATTGTAACGTGGGAATACCGAGAGGAATTTTCCTCCTATTTGTAATTTCGTCCACCAAACTATTCGACATTTTAAAGCTACAACCACCGACCTCCGCTGCTCTTCGATTTCGGACATGCGTATATAAAATCGTTTCGATCGTCGTTCGTATATTACGATGAATATAAGAACGCAGTAATTTTCATTCTAACAGCCACACGAGCGGTAATACGAAGAAGTAATTGCCCGATGGCGTTCGTACGCTTCCACGTACACGTCTACACCGAAAGTTTCGATTTTAATTCACTTGCCGTTGGCATTTTATGGTTCATCGCGTCTATCCTCTTTCGTTGCAGGGATCGATATATTACATCGACATAGTAACGCAAGAAATACAAGAAAGTTGGGAATTCAGGAATTTCATTTATCTCGTACGAACTGAGACTATCGAGGAATAAGCGAAGAAATGAATTAAACGATGCGAGTGTTAAATCTATTTGTATAAACTCCGCCCTATCTTCTCCTTCTATCTGTTAAGACGCTATTATCCGACTTTCTTTGACTAAATCCAATACACGGCTTAATTGCACCACCGTTTTATTCCCAAAGACAGAGTGATGGTAATTTCGATAAGAAACGCCCACTATACTAAAAAAGAGACTATACTAAAAAAAGAAGAAGATGTCAGAGCGATTAAAAGGAAACACGATAAGGGGACACCCTTCGACATCCAGTTTACCATTCCATTTTGTTGTTTCTTTGGGAAGAGACGCCACGTCGGCGGATTAGGTCTCGTTAGGATATCGCGCAGTCGTTAAAAATAATTGTCAGCCGGATAATTAAGGGGTGGAAGGCACAGGCCGTTCGCGAAGGGAAAGAAGAAATCATTTCCATCGTCCGTTTCTTAGACGTAACCCTCTGCAACCTCTTATATTTGTCTTCCTCGTTTCCTTTTCCCTTCTCCTCTTTTTTCTCCCATTCTTATTCCCGACGTACGTAACGTCGTCTCCTCGTCAATCTGCTTACGTTCCTCCTCGAAACAGCTCTTTATCCGCGGCTCGTATTTTGTTAGCACATCGTTAGGAAGCCCAGAAGAGGGTGCGCGATTCCTAACCATCGGAGGGTGAGCGTGGATCCTCGACTGACGGCCATGCGCGGCTTGTTACGCAGATCAGACACGCTCGGAATCCAACTTTCCTCCCTTTTTCCCAACCCCTTTTCGGTTTCGAACGAGCCTCCGCTTATTTATATTCCTCGTTGAACAGTCTACGCTCGAACAGTCTCCGCACATCGAATTAGATCCACGTACAGGAATTTCGCGTCTTTAAGCACGATATAGATTCGTCCGCGTCACTCGAGATTGGACATCTTAAAATTCAACTCGGAACTTTCTACGGAACAATTGTAAACTTCTCGTAGAGTACGAGACGACATCGTTCATCTTCGATATGACAGCGAAACAACGAGAGCCTGGCAAGGAGAAACGTTTTCTGTTATAACCATAAATAATAATCGTATCTGTAACAATCGTATCGCAAGCGTAAACTTAAATCTATAGTAAGCTTATTTCAGCTAATTACAGATGGTTATTGTACGTGTAAGAATTGATAAATCTAACGAAACGGAACAACTTGCGCAAATAGAATAATATATACACGCTGTTAAACTACGAGTTAACGTTAGCATCGAGCAGACTTTCTTCTCCTTTCGATTGGCAAAGGTTACGTGTGTCCTCGTATGGAAGACTATGGTCATCGAGTCGTCGACGTGCGTGATAGATTTCGTTATTCGTCGCGTCGTAATAACAACAACGAGGCGAACAGTCCAATTTCAAACGTAGATCGTTCAAAAGTAGTTCACGATCAAATTTGGAGAATTACAAGGTGAATTCCTTAGCTCGACTCGAGTCAGCCTATCTCATCTTATTGAAAGTTTCGAGCAGTGAGATCTCTTTGGACTGTAAACCTTACAAGAGCGTACACGTAACGAACTAATGCGAACGTGTTCGAACGACCTTGCTCGTTCGTTCGTACGCTGCTTCCTTTACTTCTTACTTGTTTAATCGTTTTATAATGAAATTAGTGGACCAGACGAGAAATTACAGGGGTGATTTGTGTAAAGGGATTTCGTTGTTAATTGAATAGAGCTGTCTGGGCTCGTTTCTTGCGAATTCGCTCGATTCTTCGCTAGTTTCATGCGAATCGATTCACGCGGTTTTATCGGTAATGCGTTTATCGATGCAGATTTTGTTTATCTCAGCGTGTAGCTTTGTCGAGAGTGTGATTCCGCGGTATTTTTGTCCGGTGAATTCGTAAAAGGAAAGAGGTCAAGAAAATGTCAAAAGTTGAACGATTTTTTTGGTTTCGAGTTTCGTGGTTTTATCGCAGCACCTATTTTTTGAAAGCCTATGTTTTTATTTTTGGAACGAACGATCGAGAGAAAGGAACTTACGAGGCAGAATACCGAACGATTTTCACGCGTGCTACGGAAATTGAATTCGTCGATTCGCAAGAGTCGACAGATTTCCCACGATTTGTCGTTTTACAGGTTTGATTTTGCGTTTCGAGAGTTTGTGATGTTTAAAAGTCGATGCGTGCCGCTATAAAACAATAAGAAAAATAAAGCCGAGTTAGAGAAAGTTGTTGGAAACTCTTATTTCGCGTTCATTCCACTTTCTGCCAATCTCGTATTAATTTAGTATCTGATTCTCGTATAATTCGTCTGATAAATTCAAGCACCTGTGTCTCAACATGTAATCGTTAACTGTCTCGCGTATGCGCCAATTAACGATCGTAAACAATTTTAATTAAACTTTCGTGAAATATAATGCGCTTGCTCGCTATCATTTTTCACAATTTTTATATATAGGTTTCATCGACGAAGAAAAAGAGAGAGTACAAATTACGTTCCATCGTCCGTGGATAATCACTGGACTTAAAAGTTCAGAATATTTCATAACTCACGGGTAATACGCGCATTACAACCGTGTAGCAAATTTTTTCAGACGTTTCCCCTAAATTCAGAATGTAGAATAATTTTACAGTTATTGCGCAGGGACAAGTACGATCATTAAGTCGTTGTGATTACTATAACCGTAACTTAAAATGCATAATTGTGATCGTAGAGCGGATTTGCATGAATACGAGCGAGTTGACGTGAGAATGCTCGAAGTACGAGCAGTTCGTCCTAATTTAATTTAGCTCTGCAGCCAAACGATCGATGTCGTAAATCTAGAATTTTGTTTAACGTACGCGTACGTAGTCCCGATGTCGAAGAATCGGAAAAAATTATTCCGAGACAAAAGGAAAGAATCGTAAGTCGCTACGTCGTTTGCCTTCTCAAACCAACTAATTCTATTCTTGCGTAATCTTTTTCTTTTTATCGAAATAACAAAGATATCAACGAACGCGATACAAAGAAAATGCTACTAAATACGCTAAATAATACCGAAGCAAATACATGGGTATTCAGGTGTAGTATCGGAAGAATTCGATAATTTCAAATTAGAAAACATATTTAACTAAAAATGGAAAGAAGCAGAAAACGCACAGGGTGGTTCTCGGTGATGGAAACGCCAAGTACGCGAGGGACGCGAGTGTCGGGGTTTGCGTCGTAAATATTAATGCGACCGCGCCGGGGTAAAGAAAAATATTTGAATAATAATTATCGAGGCACCCTCGTCCCTCGTTATACCGGGTATAATAAAAAGCTTCGGAGGAAGAAAGCGTGCGCGAAGACGGGGTCGCGACGAGAATTTCCTAATTAGGAGGATTCGACTCTGGCTGCCGCAAACAATGGTCCGGCAAACGCGCAGAGAAACACTCGAAGCGGAGATTTTAATATCGAAACCTCCGTTTATTTATCACCCCCCCTCCTCCCGCCCCCTTATTATCCTTGCGAAAGGAAAACGAAGCGTATTTCTTCAAAAGAGAAAGAAGGACAAGCTACACAGGAAGCGGAAACTTCCTCCGAGCTGAAGAAGCTGAAGAATTCCGAGCCGAACTTTCTTCGGTTTTGTAATTTACGGTTCGACCGAAGGATAAGAAAACAATCCCCAATTAACGATTATCCCAGGTATTCCCCCCTTTGCGTTGGCCGGTTTATCATCCACCGGATCGACGAGATGCGTTTTAATTTATGCGCCAACAAGGAAGTCCTTGGTGAAACTTGTTGAGCTGGTAATCGATACCGCGAGCTTTAATTAGCGGACTGAGAATCATCGTGGTGCAAGTAAGCGAAGACTTTCGGGATCTGTACTTAGTCACGTATTCCTAACGTTCTTACAGCTGGTCACGTATGGTCTTACAATTCTTACGAGTATCGTCCCTTCCGCGTGTCGCGATTAATTCAGTCGTAACTTTACCACACGACGCGATACGTTTCCATGGTTTCAACAAATATCGGACTGTTCGAAGAGTTCGTAGTGTTTTCATCACGGTGCGATTGCATTTGTCGCAAGCGAGTCCTAATGCCCGATCGATCGAGCTTTTGCTACTCGAACTCATTTGCGTGAACGCGAGTTTTCGTTACGCGAACCAGAGATGAAACTCCTATCGTACGAGTTGTACCGCAATTATACAAACTGTTTGTCGCTCGACGAGTTCGTACGAACGCAGTAGTACCGTGACGCGTGGTACAGTAAAGACACCGCGTACTCTGGCGTGTAAACCTCTATGAAATGACGAAACGCGTACTAAATTTGTCCCGTAACGAATCGTACGACAGCCGTACGATAGAATTCGATGGAACGGTGTTTCGAGACTCACGGCACTGCTGTGTGGAAGGCGATTAGCGGATACATCGAAATTAAGAAATAAAGTGGCAGTTACAGGGTGTAATAAAAGTGCTTCGAGGCGTTAATTGGATGAACGACGGTACTTATCACGGGAAACGCGAGATTCGTTCGCTGCATACCAGGGTCTTCTTCTTTCGAGTTCGCGCCGAGAGATTCCGTTGTAGCCGGGCATTAGCCGGTCTGCCGATTGGTCGATCCTCGGGACGCGACACCGACACGTGATTAGAGTAATTAAGTAGGGGTTCCGCGTGGAAGTAGGGCGTTAGCGTTTCCCAGAGGGGATTAAGAAACCCTATCGAGATGGCGACCGGTACCCGTATAATTTAAATTCGCATTTATGTGCCCACGCTCTCTACCATCTACGCTCCGACCGACAGTTCTTCAACCGACTCTTACGTATTTCAATTTTGCTTCTAGCAAAGTGAACCGTGTTTAACCGATTGCTTTGTCTTTGATCGTATCCGATTTCCTGCTCTCGCGCGATCGGCGCAATTCGAATCGTTTGTACGGCTCGTTGACGAATAGTTCACTATTTAAGAAATTCGAAGTTCCTTTTCGAGTTTGAGTACGTGTGTACGAGGCCTGTGCGAGTTTCCGTACAAATTCTGTTACCGCGTTCTGTGGTTGCGCGGAGGCAACGCGGAGGCGTACAGCGAACGAAGGTTCTTGAAAATCTCATCGAAAGGTTGTGACAAGCGATAGAATTAAGTAAGCGGTGTGAAATTATTGTAAAGTCGATGGCTGTTAGTATTCGTAAATCGATCGGGCGTCTTAAGATCCGTCTAGAGGAGTTTCTAGTAGTATTCTAACGATCAACGTTAACTTAATGTACGTACTTGGACACGTAGCTAGATAATTATCTAAGAAAACTATTCGAGTCGAAAGATAAAAATGGTACCCATGCCCGATGTATCGGCAGCTCGAAAAGAAGATCGGCAAATAGAAACGTAGGTAGGCCATCGATGCTAATTTCTCGAGTTTGACACAATCTGGGACGAAGCTTGCCGGGCAGGGGGTAAGAAACTGGGACGTCAGATTTGTCTGGTAAGATTAAGAAGCCATATCGTGATCAAGACACGAGCGTCTAACTATTAGATACCGCGATGTCGTAATGAGGAATGAAGATTTCCACGAGGAATCACGTAGCGCGAATCGTCGATTACTCGCGATACCGTGACTCGAACGTCGTTCGATTCGAAATCGCGAAAGGGAAAGCCTCGCACGGATAAGCGTATCGATAACGAAGAGAAACGAAGGAGAAAACGCTGAGAAATGGCGAAAGTACGGAATACGCGGAGGTTGGTCGGTAAGTTCAAAGGGGCTACTCGGAATAAATCAAGCGGATGGGCCCGCGGTACGTGGTTTTCTTCTTTCCTGCTGCTTCTCTGACAGTCATTAGGATAATCAACGAATTAGCGTTTCCGCGCTAAGGACTGGATAAGGTATAAGGGAGTTAGGAGGACAAAGTGCGTCTCGACACGCGATCCTCCGAAATTGTACGGGATGCACGCTCCGAGATTCGTCTTTTCGTCGATACCAACTGTGCTTCAACCATCCTTTCAGCCTTCTTTTTCTTCTTTCTGCGAATCCTGTTTCGAATGGAAAGTTTGAAAAATTGTCCCAGGTTCTTCAAATGCAAATCTCGCAAGACTGGCCGTATTCATAGTGGCAGATACACGTACGTTTGTCATACTGGTGTATTTTAATGGTTCGACGAAGCGGTTTCTAAAGCGTGGATTTATCGTTGCTTAATTCTCCAGACTAACGGAACGATAGAATTCAAGTTAGCTGTTAGATACACGGATGTATTTTCTCTGGAAATACGTTGTCTCGATGCGATTAGAGGACCGCGATTATGAACGCAACGTTATCGTATCGATCGATCAGACGAAATCCGAGGACTTCTATAATCCTGATATATTTTTTTTTTGAAACAGACGTACAAGCACCACGTACGAGTGGAAACGAAAGTGACGCGGAACATGATTTTCCGATTGTTCGAGGCAGCGTATTTAAATTTTTTTATCGATCTTGGAGAAGAAATAAATGTAAGAAATAAGATCGAAAGATTAAACTATCGCGCAGTGTGTACGAACAACGAGAGACATTATCTCGATGGTGGCAGAAGTGACGAAGAGTTTCCGGTCGGGGTTAAGGAGCATTTAATTAGTAGCACTTAACATAGTCGTCTATCGTCCTGGTCAATTTCACACGCGAGCGTACCCCTCGTGGACACGAGACGAACGATCCAGTCTTGGGGCGTGAAAAACACGATGAGATAGTTCAGCTCTCTGACCACGTGGGTTGGTTTATCTTCGAGGAAAATCTTAGGACACAGCTCGAGCAAATTCCTCCTTTCTCGAGGGTTCCATCGCGAGGGTAAAAAAACTCGTCTTCGCGTGCACATAAGGTTCTACGCCATTAACTTTAATGCCTCATCCTTTCCGCGGTATTAAAATGTTTACACAACACACCGTAAAATACTCTGATATCCTTTTCCTGTAATTTCGAATTTCACCGTGTTACCGTACCGTAAATTTAACTTGGTTGGGAACAAAGATGATATTATAAGATTCCCCTTGGATCATTATACACGGCAGAATTCTATTTACGTCGAAGATCGAGGATTTCCATTTACGCCGACGATAAAGTCGACTAAACAAATTTCCGATTAAACAGCATCCGTTACGATCGCCGTACGCGTTTCTCAGCCAACGATGATCATCGAACCGATGATAACTGACTAATAATCAAGGTTACTTCTCTCGTATCATCGATACGATCAAAACTGAAACTAAATAAACAAATGGAAGAAAAACCGACGCGTACGCGTCATAAGTAGAAAGATATCAAAGCGCTTGCCATCTCTCTCTTTCTCCCACACCAGAAAGCAAAGAAAAAGCGGGAGCAAATAAATTACAATTAAAACAGCTCGTTATCAGCCCATTCCTCATCCAGCCGATTCGTAAGAGAACGTCTTCTATCGCGGTCCCATCAACCCGCCTCTTTAAGGGATCCTCCGCTTTAAGCCTTTAAGCACCTGACCATAAAGTCACTGGTAATTGTCTCGGTGAATCTGAGCGACTCACCCTCGCCGACAGGCATGCAAATAACTCGGGGTTAGTTAGCTAATGGGGTTGCCGGTGGCTCGATGCCCGTTCACAGAGTTCATTCATTAAGGGGTTGATGGCTTAATTGCCAGCTCGCGCAGCATCACTGCCACCCCCAAAAGGATCACGACCATCATCCTCTCCGCTACCTTCCCTCTCTTCCTCTACGATCCTGGCTCGCCCATCCGGTTGATCTCTCGAGCAACAGGTTGCAACGGCAGACGTTTGTATCCAGCTTTCTCTTTCTCTCTCTCTCTCTCTCTCACTATCTCTATCTGTCTTGTTGTCTCTTGGTACATAGGATCCAACTCGTTTGCGTCCCGAATTAAACGGCCGGGCCAAGCATTAATTAATTGTCCCAGGTCGGTTGTCGGGATAGAGAGGAAGGAAGGGAACAGAGAGACCATCCGGCGGGGTTAATTGTCGAGCACGTCGTTAACGCGATCCTTTCTGCCCTTTTACGCGGCGGAGAAAGTACTTTGGTTCTTAATGAGCCTCCAAACGATCCCCGCCACTCTTCGCTTCTTCCTTTCTTCCGCGTTTTTCCGTGTTACAATGGCGAGTGTCGTCCTTAACCCTCAAATAGGCGATTTTGTATTGAACAGAATAGAATAATCTCTGGAATAAGTATGCACACGCGTCAGCGAGCGACGATCGTTTGGGAATATTCGCATCGGCCGAACGAGACTTATTATTATCTTTCGGTGAGCAGAAATGACATCTCGGTAGAAAACTATTCTAAAACTATTCTATAACTGTCGTTAAATGTAATATCGTTTGGTCACAGATTACTATAATATTTCCTGTTAGACTACTAAAATTTGGAGTATTTAATTTTATTTTGTAGTTGACATGCGTCGTGATAGAGGTTGGCGATAAAATGAAATTGAAAGTTTCAAAATTAAGCGATCTAAAGCTGAATCGTTATGGTCCTCGTTGTATCCCCAGTGATACCAGTCCAAGAGTATTATTTGTACGATTTATGCGACATCGCGATATATACATTTTTTATTCCTTCTGCTTTGATATACTTATCGCTTAATAATATTAATAACGTTCTTCGATGTAGCATAAAGTCGTACTTACGAATCTATCGTTCGTGTAGCTTGTCAAATGATTCTCGAAGAAAAATAAGCAGCCTCTGGAAGCAAAAGAGAACTGCTCGTATTAGTGTAACAAGGTATAATCATGTACTTTTCTGACAGAACCAGTCTGTGCGTATGCACTGGCTAAGTGCAAGGCGTAACTAATTTTAACACGTTCGAGTATTAGTTATTCCTGAACTTTCGAAATCCTTTCGACACTTCCTTACGGCAATCGCGATTCTTATCGTTTCCGTGCAATAAAAACAATTTATTATACTTGGCGTTTAACGTATTACTAAAATGAATTTAATCGATCAAATAACATAGGTAAGGAAGAAAAAAAAATAAGAAATGAAACAAAGAAATAAATAAAATGAAATATACTGTATAGATACCTAAAGACCTATGACATACGTTGATCGTGGATTTCAAAAGAGTTAATAAACCGAGGAATTCATTTAGCAGACACGAAACTCGCAGCAATAAAGATTACTTCAGATCGTTCGTCGTTTGTTAATTTCGTTGCCAAGGCGAAGAACAGGATCGCGTTATCCAGCGCGAATGGGAAACATTTTTTCTCTCGTTTCTCCCTTCCTCTTCTTCGTCCAGCTCGCTCATGGAAGATTCTTTCTGTCTTTCGTTTTTTTCTCATTTTACACGAAGGTAACGACCATACGAATTTTCGCCATTTGTATGCGACACGGCGGTGCTGTCAACGTGGGTCGACGTGAATTATCGCGAGTGTCAGGCCTTACGACCCGTCCGTATGAACGGTTTAATTTAAGGTCGCTGGTTTAATTCCTGGTAGAAAGCGCGTCCTCGTAACAGTAGCTGGAACAACGGCGCCCAGGGAAAATAGAGAGAACGTTAATTTTGACTCGATGGCTCCGTTACTTTCGTCTTGTTCGTCGCCCAGACACGTATGTACGTTTCGCCTGATTTCTCAAAACGTTGCCGCCCGATCGACAGCCGCTTAAAATCCGCTCTTTCTATTAAATCGTCCGTCACTTCTATCACGCTTATGATACAACGAAAGAGGAAGTTTATCTAAATATCCTCGACAAAGTAAGAACGAAAAATGATAGGAATAAATAAGCTTATTGCGAATCTCACGTTCACGAGAAGTAAAGTTAAGAGCGATTTTATGAAAATAATACAGCGTTGCAGAAAAACGAGATCGATTGGACGAGTTGCTTTCAGTCGATGCTCTTTTACGAGATTATTTCCTTCGCATCGTAGATACGTTTCTTTCCATCAAAGTTGAGACCTTTTCTACGCGGATACGTATCCTCGCAGTCGACTTTCCTCTGATTCTTAAAGAACAGAATGGAAAGAATAGAATAGTTGCGATTCGATTCGAATTCAATTTTTTTTTTTTTTTCTTTTCATAAAAAAATTCTCTCTTTCGCTCGAAACGAGATTTCCACGAGACTCGAACTTGCAGCGATTTCTCCTTTGAAATTCTCAATCCTCCTCATTTTCCCTACCTAATCCACCTTTCCGTTTCATCGAGATTCCCAGGGAAATTCGGCAAGAAAGGCCAAGAGTAGAGTAGTTTGCCGGATTGGAGATAGCCGATCGCATAAACCGGCGATGTGCCGTGGATGAAAATGGCCGTGGTTAGGGTAGGATCCAGAAATTCCCATCTACGCGATCGTCTATCTGAAGGCAGCGCGAGGAAACGCGAACGATGCTCCGTGGGCGGGGATGATTTAGTAATGAAGATATTAACGGACCGAAAGCGCGCCACAGAATACTGAGATTCAACTATCCAACGGCTGACATAACTCACGTTTATGACTCGAAGCCGGTTGCTTCCACTCTCCCAGCCTTCAGACCCTTTTCCTTTTCGTACACCCGTTACATCGTGGCAATTAATGCCCGAATCGCTGGGGAAACGTTTAGTCTGCGGTTTCGACGCGGCACGGGGATGTTTTTATGTCTTCTGTAATTACGTGGATTAATTTGACGACTTGATTAAGTGACCGAGAATGCTTTTGTTTACGATCGAATGGAAAGCGTTAATAGCTATGTTTATGTAATGATACTACGTTTAGAACGAGGATGTAGAAGTTTTTGGTGGGTTATTAACAGCCAAGCTAATTGAACGGTGAAAGTATCGAACAAGTTTGCGGGTGTCAAAGTAAGCAAAGTTTCGTGGAAAATATTCTTTCCTTTACCAAAATGTTATTTATCGATGGAATATAACGATACATCGTAAGGAATAAATATAAAAAGGAATATATAAATACAACGAAACTTATTTACACGCGCTGTACTGCTTCGCATCGTAACTTTGGAATATCTTTATTCTAACGTATCAAAGACTCGTTAATTAACGGCAAAAAGACTTTTATATCTTAAGAAAGGATATAAGTCCATTATGTAGTTAAAAGCTTAAAAAGGCTGTAAGCGCCAAGACAGATTTTCTTATTCGACGGGATAATTGAAGCAGATTTGCTCTAGGCGAATGTTCAAGTACGAAGGAGGGGCAAATGACACGTACAACTCAATTTAGGAAACTGATCGCGTAACGTACATCCTGTATCACGCACGAAACGCTAAAAACTGTACGAATTACTGCGATAACCTTCAATTATTTTTTAGAAGTTGCGTGTAAACTGGAATTAGATGAGAATTATTTAAGCCGTAAGAATCTATCGTCGATGGAGAAAGTTTGCAGTAACGGTAGGGCAATTGTTTATTATATTTTGAAACTTCTATTTTACATATTTCAATCCGTTGTTAACAAAGTAAAGAAGATTCTAACGAAACACATTTGTAGCAAATAGTTTTCTAACTAAATATAAAGATATCAACCGTTAGAAATGACTATAAATTTTCCAAATAACATTATTTAACGTTTCTCGCGTTTCTGTGTTATTACTAATAAGAAGAATTACGATAATCTGTGTCGACGAAAACATACGATCTTTCGTAGCATTTTACGACATCGATACAGCGGTTTTTATAAAACTGAACGAAATTGGATAAACTTCGAAGCGTTCTGTATCTGTCTTCGAACGTTCGTAAGTAGTCGACCAAAATATAGAGATAGAAAATTTGCAGCTTTCGCGTCTTAGCGAATGTAGATCCTAATACAGACTGTTGCCTTTCTCTATATTAGCGGAGAGATGGTACAGGGGTTGCAGAGGGTTCGGAGGAAGGGAAGAGACTGGCTAAAGGGAAAGATCGTAGCATAGAATAAGTTTCACCGGGATACATTAGCAGAGTTATACTCCCGGAGGCGCTGCTGGCTACGCCGTATATCTTGGTTATTTTTTACTATCACCCCTGGCGGTACATAGACACAAGCGGAAAGGGTGATTTCTTCACCCTTCGACCGGCCCCTTTGTACTTTGTACAAAAAGGGGCCAGTCAACCATCGACTATCCTAAAACCTTCGTAAACGTTTCCGTAGAAGTGTACCTTCCCAAGGTTTCTTAACAGTTTTTTCTTCATTTTTAGATAGCGCACTGTATCGGAATTTCTATCGCTAATAGCTACGACGCGATGAAACTGAAAATACTCGTGGCGTTTATTTCGACGTAAATACGTTGAAAGATCGGTGACTCGAAGAGATTTTGTGATAGAGATTATTAAAATTTTTTTGGAAGAAATATAGGTATACGTTGCGAAACGCGTTAAAAAGTAACGCGAACTCCTTTAAATCGTCGTTTGAATTTTTGCCGACGATACGCATTCTTTTTTCACCGAAAGAATCTTTCGTCAGCAGCAATGATCGAACAAAAGTTCCATATGTCGGTTTCGAATTGTATTTTCCACGGGGCCACATTTTCCCGCATGGCTGAGAGAAATTTATCCTAGGGGTGAGGGTTATTTTTATATTTATAGCGTCACGAAGGGCGGGGGCAAGGGTGGTACTAATGTCTATATCCCCACTCTTCTTTCTCTTCTTGTTAATAACCATCCACGATAGGCACGCAGACCGAGAGGAGTCGAATTATAGGGTGGGCGAGGATATTTCATGGGGTAGGAAAAAAAAACTGTGCTTCGAGAGGCTGTCTATGGACCATACGAGATAGTTTTTATACAAACTGCCACATCTTTACGCGACCTATTCATCGTGTACCACGCGTTCTTCGATAAAATCTCCAGCCGATTTGGTTAATTAACACCTTTGTGTCAATCTGTGTTGATTAAAATACGTAGTAAAACGCTCGTAATACGTAAACTCCAATTTATATTTATAAAGATAAAAAAAATATGCCGTGTCCAATTAACCGTTGTTGCCGAGTGAAAAATTCAACCAAATAATATTTTCAAATTTAACCAAATATCGTCTATTTTCACGGAAACGAAATTTTATTATTTTATTCAATGTCATGCACGAGTATACTTAAATAAGTTGGGGTTGTGCCGTAACACAGTAATGGTAGTTCGATGATAGATCGCGTGCCCTTAAGAAAGGGTCGAAAAATAACAATGGAAAAGGTTCCACATCATTGTTTTTTGCAACTGAATAACATTCAATTTACAAAATTTCATGCTTCGATGTTAATTATTCATTCCCTTCGTAGGTGAAACTTTACCGGGGGATCGTTCTCTTCCTCTAGAAATTTAATATTAAAGTCTCTGCTTTGTCATACGACGTAACTCGGATAAATTATTAAATTGTTACACGTTGACAACCAAATTGGAAAACTTTACGTTCAGTTTTATCTTGCAGTTTCAATTTTGCGCTATTGCGATTTAACCGTAGAAACTTTCATTCTTAATATTTACAGACATCGTCGTTACTCGTCTTAATTCTATTAGTTCGACGAATTGTTCGCTACATTTTCGTCCCAACGATCTAGTCGTATCTTCGCATAAAATTGGGAGAAATTTTACCAAAATTGCAACAAATTTAAATACGCGTTCAGTCGTTGTTCTACATTAAACGATGCTAATTTCCAAGAAATACATAGATATATAAATGTCAAGATATTTAAAAATAAAAGTGCAACGAAATCGCTCCTATACTATTTTTATCAGCACCTTCGCGTTACGAGTTTCGCAAGCAGCCGATTATAACATGTATTTCGTACGTAAAGCCACACTACCCTTATTAATACTTCGTTTCAAGCGGTCGCTCGTTCAGTATACGGGGGTGGTAAATTAGTTCTCCTACTTTTTCCCCCCTTATACGCGGATATCCGTTATTATCGGGAGTATGGGGGATGCGTGCTCACCCCAGTGATTCTCGCAAATGTATTCCGATTACATAGATATTTTCTTTGTGTGGTTGTGCGTTGCGGGCCGCAATTGCCGCTGGTTCTTACGGATAGCAGGCGTCGAAACAAAAAATAGCTTTATGTCACGAACGATCATTACCGAAGTTTTTTTCAAAGGGGGTGGACGCGTGGCAGGGTCAGGGATGACCCGTAACCTTGGACAACGCTGGGAGACGGTCATTCGCCTTGACGATCGTGAGTCCTGCAGGTGCTGACCAATCCATCGTGCCATAAAATAATCATGTACACGTCTCTTTGTACTTCTCTCCTTTCCTTTTTATCGTATACTGTATTTCATTCGGCACTCTGAAACTTCGTCGCTTCATGATTGTCGTTTCACCGGGAGTTTTTCTGTCCACACCAGCTTAGCGCGTTTGCTACCGACGTCGTATATGTGTGCGACGCCTTAGGAGTAATTTACAAGTAGATCTAATTTTAAGCTGCGGAATAAGCGAATACACGTGTGTAATATATATGAATTTTATATTTTATAACTTTCAATTTAGAATCGCACAGACCATTTTCAACCCGAAGGAAGCTAATTTATACGATATCGTTCCATCGATATTAATATTCCATTAACCTCGAATCAATCGGCGAAGGAGGTAGAATACAAAAAGACTATTTATACCGAGCAATTACTGTCATTCCTATTTAAAACGTTTTAATTTGGACGTCGACCCTCGGTATCTCCGTCGTGACATTTCGATAAGCGACAGAGCATCGTCGCTAGCAGACACGATGGTGTGTACTAGTCACGAGATCTACCCTCTCGAATATACGTTCCCTGAACGTACAATCGAAAGAAATTATTTTATTCCTAATTGCGACGACAAAATTACGTTTTATCTAATTTTGGTAAAGTTTCCATTTGCAACGTTACGCGAAGATATCTTCAAATGTCAGGAACAAAAGTTTTCGCGTTTAAATTTCCATACAAAAGATCGAGACTCTACGGCAAAACTGGATAGTCTTCCACTGCAGTCGTCAACGTGCGTCCGTTTAATCGTCTATCCGCGAAATGCATGGAACTGCGAAATTCTGTGAGTTGTACCGTTCGACGATGCGGCAAGTTCGCCATTGAATTTGTAGAGGAAGAGAAGGGACCACCCCCATCCTGGAAACGATCGCTAAACGACGAGAAGTAAGGAAGATGGAAGCGTTTCGAACGGTACACACATCGTTTTCACGGTCCGTGTCGTCCGTCTACGAACGTGACACGCTGTTTAGTCGATACGACAGCGCGATCGCTGGTGCAACCAGCAGCTGGCACACGTGATTTTCCAGAAAAGAGTAATTTCCACCGACTAACAGCCTTTATTTCACCCTCTGCCACCTTCGTAGTCTTCCTTTTATTTTGCCCTTTCTCCTCCTTCTTCATCGGGCTCGCCTCATTTCTCGTCGATCGAACGTCGACATTCGACGATCGCCCTGCCTTCGACTTCAAAGCGAGGACGTCTCATTATCGGACTTTCCGCTTTCTTGACATTGCATCCTCGCCACCTTCCGCTTACCCTCTCTTCGTCAACCATCGCCCCCTTTATTCCTTACGGACGGGGCAAGGCTATCCGGCGAATTTATTTTTGCAATTCCAGCACGATCGGATGTCGTGACCAGGCGATAATTGGATACCCTTCCGCTTTTAAAATCCTTTTGTGAAACGTTTATTAGAACGCCGCGGCATGTGATCGAAGGGTGGAGGTTTCCAGGCGCCGAGTCGACCATCGTTCTCGTGAGATCCTGCGAACGGTGTCTTCGTGACACCGATGATATTGGCATGCCTGCTTTTTCCCCGTGGTTTGATCGATAATTTGTTTATACGTTGCTTTCGATTAACGGGCGGAGAGGTATTCACGGCGCATGATATACGAGCGACGCTGTCCATGCAAATGGCTCTTTTGTATTTAAATCGCACTAGAAATTGCTCTATCTACGCGGATGATAATTATACGTGGATTTTTCTATATTTAACTTGTATCGGGCTATTATCGTACGCGTGAAATATAGAACGACCCGGTTACGCTAACGTGCAAGATGTTTCAGAATTTAGACGGCTGAACGGGTCGAGATAATCGAGATTCAGCTCTAACATATTCGCGAGTTTCCTTTATTCGAAACTCTTTGCATTCGTCCATCGCGCGAAAGAATAAAACGTTGGAGTTAAATAGATGCTTAGCCAAATCTATTAGGCATGTTAAAATTTTTCCACAGACACGTATTACACGTTTTGATTTTTGCACGATCAATCCCTTGTTCTCGTAGCGAAACGACGTAAAAGCATCGTTGTTTTCATAGAAGACTCTCGAATCTATCCGTATTAAAAGAGCGTGTAGGCGTCAGGATAGTACCTTCGAGAGAAATCGATTTGGTTCATAAGTGGGGTTATAAATCATTGAGTAGTCGAGCTGTGCAGCATTGTTGCTGCATACGTACCGAGGGGTTCGCCTTTAGATATCGATCAGACAGTTTATCTTCTCGGTACAATAAAATAATCGTTCGTATCATTTGCTCGCTTTCACCGTTTTCGCGTCACCACGGAAATATTTCTTCTGTAGTATAATATTTTTCAGAACTTTCTGTCAAACCTACAATCAACACTCGTTACGAAATGACGTACGTTTCGTTGTATTTCCTTTGTACACAGGCGATTACGAAATCTCTTATTTCACTTTCAATACCTAATCGCGGTAAAGAGTATCCGAGTTTTTTAATTAAACGTCTGTAACCGTTGATCGCCGTGTTACTTTTTCGTCGCAAGTTAAGCGACCGTTCAAGCAGAATATTTCTGAAAGGTAATTAAGTCGGATTTTTTAATCTAGAATAATCATCGATTCCGTGAAAAATAATTTTCGAAAATTAGATTTATCGTTTTCCAGTATATCGTCGATTTACAAAATCTAAAAAATCTTCTCGATATAAGGAACCTTGCGTAGGAAATTTCCTCGTCGTCCTAAGAAACCATCCACAGTTTAATCGGTCACAGTGAGTTTAATCGCGATCCAACGTTTAACCTAAGTTACGAATATTTTCCATCGGAATCTATTTAAGGAGATCGCGCGGGACGAGGGAATAATCGAAGCGTCTAAAATACCGGGCAAAGAAATTCAATCAAGGCGTAATTTTACGGCCAATCGTCGTACTAATGCAAGGACTGCTGGAAGTTCAGCTTCTCTTTGTTGACATTTTTCATTGTATCGAGGCATTTTTTGTCGATCGTGAGCAAAGGTTTCGAAAAAGGCTAAGCACGGTGAATACCAGCGTGACTTTAATAAGCATTCACGCTATTCCCGAGACTGAATGCCTCCATTGTTTGGTACAATGCGGAAGATTACGAATCTACATGACAACGAGCAGACTTTGACGGTTTTTGGGTCGTGTTAAGGGTCGAGGTGACGCCTGGCAGACCTCACATCGAGTTTATTCTTATATACTTAATCGTCTCCTTTATTTTCCTTCTTTCGTTGCCACGTCACTGTTTTAACGCCAGGCAGGCTATATTAAAAGGGAAATTTTATCTATCTGGGATGTTTCACGAAGTACCGAGCGAGATTAACACGATTCAGCAGGGTGACTTTAACCACGAAATTGCGCAAGAATGTGAACGACGAAAACGATTCTTTTCTTTTAGTCGTGTGCAATTTATATCGTCTCGTGTATAGAAAATATGAATATTTACTGTTTCCACTAGAATCCTTAGTGCCATTGGAAAAACATGCCGACCGTTATACCGATACAACGTAATATTACAACAATGTAGCAAGGATATAAGAGCGATAGTCAGTACTAATTGCGTTGATGTAATTTATAGTCTGGAATTCGTTCTTCTCTTGCTCATCCATGGTACATGGTTGGCGAAGTATTTAATCGTAGTTAACGCAATTTCGCACGCGACAGGTTAATCAGTGCAACCCCAACAAACAGAGTACGCGGGCAAAGCCACAAAGAGAGGCGTTCTGCGTCGAGTATTTCCTTTCTAAACGAGACGAGGAGCACGCCCTTGGCACGGGGCGAGGAAGATCCGCGATACGCTCATTTGCATGGAGGGTGAGACAGGCTGCAGTAGAATTGAAAAAAGGGGAGGGCAAAAAAGCTTCTGGTCGCGCGACCTAACACAAAACAAGGTTACCCACCGTGCAGGTTTCGAGTTTCGTCCGCCAAAGTAGGGAAAAAAAGAAACAACGGTAACAAGACATGAGGCAGAGCGAGGGAAACATTGGATGTTTGACGGCGAGCTAATTCGAGGTTAGACTAATTTCGCACGCAAAGAAAAAGGTCGTCCGTGGCGAAGGCAACAGGGTGTGCGGCCACGAAAAAAAAAGTTGAACGCGCTTGGGCATTGGGGAAAACAAGGGATGGTCGTTTCGACGTGCGAGCACAACGCTGGAAATTATCAGCATCGTAAATTAATTCGGTGCGTGTTTAATTTAAAATTGAAATTTTAGATACGGGTTACGAGATATGTTAGATTTATCTTTCACGAGGAGGGCGTAAGGCGTGTAAAAAGTTAAAAATTTGTTCAAAATCTAGGCGGGATATATAGATACTAGATCTTCAAGTTTCTTGGAAAATATACTTAAATTTTAGGCAGAGATGGCTAGGTCCAAAGACACCGAATCGATACACAGACCTGACGATTACGACGATTTAAAGTATCGCGTGTGTATTTCAGCGTTAAAAAGTATTTTTAAATTTTTAGAATTTTCTACCATGCCAGATATCAAATAATATTTTGCGTAGTCTGGTAGATGATATTTGAAACGCACTGAAAAACAGCCTCGAGAAGCCTTCTCCTTCGTTGTCGGTGGTCAACAAGTTTCTTTGTTCCCAAGTTGTTACGTTCCTGCATAAAACGCGCGACAGTTCAGGAGAAAAAGTTTAAGCGAACTATCGAAGTATGTTTCGTGAAACGATAATCGATAGGGCCACGACGCGTAACAGTGGCAGCAACCTGTTCTACGACTTTCTCTTTCACGGACTATTAAATAAATAATTGCACTGCCACGTTGTAATTGCTCGCCGAGGTTTTCTATACGCGTTATGAATTTGTCGCTATCCGATGGAAATCTCGTATTATGTCGCAGTTTACACGCTATGCACGATATTTCATCTTTTCGAGCGTGCATTCAACGACGCAGTTTTAACGATTATCGGTCTACTTAAGACAGGATTTGAAAAAGTGAAATTTAAATGGAAAAAATGATCAGAAGCGGAATAAATTATACTTTGAAAACATTTGCTTATATTATTGCAACGGACGTTTAAAAAATTGTTTTGAATTTCGTAATAAGAAACGTGGAGTAATTGCTGTATGATATTAAGCGTAATATTCTGCCGTGTCGAGTTTTAAGCGCCGTATTTCGAATCTGTGCGAGTTGCCAGTTTCGAATCTCGCAACTACGAGTTTCAAATTATTGCTCGAATTATTTCAATCTGTTACTCGAAGCTCTTAATATAGAAACGAAAGAAGTAAAATATTCATCTGGAGCTAACGAAAAGTCAATACATTGATTATCAAAATTTGTAGGTCGAGTATTCTGTTCCAGATTAAGTTAGACGTAAATAAAATTTTCCTTAAGAAGGATTTAATATTTTATAAATCTTGGTACACCTATAGCTTTCGTTTCGAAAACTCGTTACCCGAATACCTATACGTACTATAGGTGTCTGGAAACGTTCGAGCCACCTATATATTTATCACTACAGCAACATCGAAATAAGATACCTAGCTCGTGGTATTTTTTGAAATTTCAAACTGGTTATATTATCAGGCTAAACGAACCAGCGGATACGTTATTCGACTCATTAAAATTAATGTAGCTTTTCTTTCCAATAATTTCCATTTACTGAGAATCCAAGGTAAAAAGGTTACTCCTCGTCTGACACAAGCAAACACACGAATGCTGCTACGAAAACGATAGTATCTACATACGAGCGAAACACGTGCGAATGCGTGCCATGTAATTTGCGCACCGTTATCTACGCTATCACGTGTACCCTCATCATCGCCGCTTTCAATTAAACGATCCATAATGCGTTAACAACGCAACTATATACGCTTCTACGATAAAACGCCGATTATCCGGATTTTACCGATTTTTTACCTTTCAAATTGTATTATCCTATTCGTCCAGATAATCAGCGTCCTACCATTATAACATAGAACACTGTTCTCGCCCGTCTGTCTCTATCCGCGCGCTTAAGTTCGAGTAATACGTATGTATATTTATCGTTGTTACTGACCTGTTGATGGCCAGGACGCGACTGAGGCTGGGAGAGAACCTGGCCTGCATGGTCTACTTGCACCGCTGAAACTATCACAAGCATTTGGTGTTTTATTCGGTCGTGATGTATTTTTCTTAATTTTGTCTCTTTTTTTTTTTTCTTTTAATTTTTCATACACGAAATAATTTTGAAAAAAAAAGGAGAAGAGGGTGAGGACTAAGTCTACGTAATATCTCTAAGGAACATCGATTCGATCGATTTATTCTATTCTATCGGGACAAAATTACCGAACGTTTCAACGTTATTATATCGTCAAAAAGGATCGAAAAAAAAAAAAAGTTAAACTTTTAACTTCTTCCAAATTCTTTTCCAACGTCTTTTCGTTAAAAATCAAACTGCTAACTCGAGAAATGAATTGGAGATAAAAAAATCGGTCGTTATTAATTTTGGAAGTGGATCGACAGAAACCACAGAGCAGGCCAGACTCTCTTTCTCCTCGAAACCGACGCCTCCGTCGCGTCGCCGTACTGCAGTAGAATTCTTTACACAGCCGTTTCACTCTGTCTCCCGTGAACAGTCTCTGTTCGCTTTTTCGGCGGCTTCGAGCATTCCCGCCAACGATAAACATCGAGGACGTTGATCGTTCAAGTAGTAGAGATCAATAATATTGTTGTTGGTGGGTCACGTTATGGTCGATTGTTGTTTCGTTACTGGCACGCGGAGGCCGGTTTAGCACGGCCGTGGACACTTTCGTGCGGCGTGATTTATATTTCGTAGGAAAGCGGTACGAGAGTATCGTATGCGTCGATGGCAACACCACGTAGGTGCAGCTTGATAAGCGTGAAAGTTTATGCCACGCTTCGAGACTCGATTGTTTTGCGTGTCACTTTCTATTACATAATCAATTTTTTTCTTTCGTTTCGTTTAATTGACTCGTCGTTCGCTAGATTTTAGCCAGCCTACCGCCGATACGTCGATCGAGTCACGCTACGCGTCTCATCGAAGTGCTACGATAAAGCAAAGGCGATCGAAAAGGAAATTTAAAAGGGAGATTTTGCGATAATTCGCAAGTGAAGCGCACGCGTGTAAGGACAGGCGCAAACGTGGCTTCTGTGCGAAAATATCTTTCACATTACGCGTTCGCGAATTAGATACTTAACCGTCGACGTTATTATTGCTACGGTCTGCGGCAAAAACTATAATCCAACACGTATTATTAAAATATAAAGAAGACAAGGTAATAGAGAACTTTTAAACGAACCTCGTATTCAACTTGTTCGACTATAATTTTCCACATCGTCGTATAATAATGATGGCAGTGGTTTCAGAAAGAGCAGAGATAATTCGCAATTACATTTAAACAACCCGAAGATGCCGAAGCATCGTTATTGCGCCTAACTGCGGCACAATTATAACGCGAAAAACTATATGATTAATTAAAAAACCCAAAGGGATTATACACATCAGCGCGTCCTTTTTTCTCTTTTGCAAGGTACGCGTACGAGCGTACGCGTAAAGATTTTCGTAACGTAATGGCGGTATCGGGGTGTTATAGTTTTTGCGCGAAACTTCGTAAATCTTTGGCTTCGTACGAGCGAAATAATTCAGCCGGGTCGAGTACAACGCTGTGGTTAAGTATCGGCACAAGGTAACGCAACCCGTAATTAACATGGTGCGCGGATTGCGCGCATATAAAATAGCGGTTCGTCGAAGCATGTTAACAAACCGCGCTACGCATCGAATCGTTTCGAGTTGAGGCTCAACCCTCAAAATCTGATTTCATTGCTACTCGGAGAAACCATGCATTCCCGTTGAATCGTTCCCACGAATACGCGTACCGTCGTAACGTCGATCGACGCTCGGTGATACGACGGTAAATGAAATGGACGTCGTTACGTTTACAGCGGATCGTGCGATTTACTTGTTTATTCAATTGTAACCGCGCGTATGGATCTTTGGTTGTCGTGGTTGTTGCCTTAAAACTATAATTTCGCATCGCTGACCCGATCTTCGAGTCTTTGTAAATTGTAAATGCAACGTGATTTACGGATAACGATTATCCAGCGTCGCGTATATATCTCTTTCGAACGTTCGCGCATTTTTTCAACGAGATAGTATCTAGAACCGTGTGATATCGTTGCCAGTGTCCCACAGCGTGGAACGCGAAAAAGTGTACGCGAATCGTGGTAGAAAATCGAGAAGACGATCGATCCTCGACGATACGCGGATTGTCGATTAAATACAAGGAGGGGATGCAGAGACGTTCCGTAGATGCGATTATCGTAGCTGATTGATAATTGTACGATGGAAGGCGTCCGCGAAGCGATACGTTCTAGGGCATCGTGATACGACGAACGCCTTAATAATTTACCGCTTAACCCATCGATACGCGAAGAACGGGCATAGAATGCCGAATGACATCGGTACCAAAGTTACGAAAAAAGAAGGCAGCTCGATAGGAGGATGGAGAAAAAGCGCGTGGAATTACAATCGCGTGGTAGTGGATGGAGGCGGTGATCGCGGTGGCCGATGGGGAGCGGTGCGGTTCGAAAACGGGGTCCGGAGAGCCGTTTCATCAGCTCGTCGTTTCCGTAAATCATGCGAGGCATCCTTTCGCTTTTATTCCGCGGCGTGCAGAAGGAGAGAGAGAGAGAGAGAAGAAAAAGGTTCGAAAGAAAGCGTGGCCAAAAGAACGAGGACAACGGGCCAGCGGAGCAGCTCGGGGCAAGAAAAAAGGCGATCGGGGTCCTAGGGGGAGATCACGAAGCAGCAGGGTGATCCCGCGATGGAATTTAGTTAAACAGTCGTCGTTGGAGACGACGAGGACGAGGACGTTGCTCGGTCCAGCCGGGTGCTTAATAAAAATCGAAGTCGTTCGTTGCTTTCTCCCCCTCGAACCCCTCTCTCACACGTTCTACGTCGACGAAAGAGAGGAAAGGACGATTCGAGAGAGCCGTGCAAAGGAGAAAACAAGAGGGAACGACCACGACGGTACCCTCGACTCACGGACGTGTGTTCCCCTTACACGGATTTTACGGGGAAGCGTGTGTTTCCTGCGGCTACACGTGTGTCCTTCTCGTGTTGTTCCGCGATGGTACACGTGCGTATATAGGTATATCTATTTCTATGTGTGCACGTCCGTCTCTCCGTCTGTCTGTACACGTTAGAAGAGCGCGAGGCAGCGCGCGCGAGCGCCCCTTTGGCCACGAGTACGGTAGCGATACGTTTCTCCGACAAATAAATAAAACGAAACCGTAAGCGAGGGAATAAAATGTGATTTACAACGGTGGAAAGACAATGGCCGAGGCTCCGCACGATAATGTATGCGGATGGCGCGGACTGGTACCCGGGGATACTGACTTCTGATTGGTCGTGCCCCGACGCCAGCGCTACAACGGAAAGCGATAAATAACTACGAGCAGATAAAACCTTTCTTTCTGCCTTGGGCTTAGCCTGGCCACTCTCTCGCATCGGGCTTAGCACTCGAGGCTTCTCTTCTCTCTCTCCCTCTCTCCCTCTCTCCCTCTCTCCCTCCCTCTCTCTCTTTTTCCGTTCCTCTATCATCTCCTCCCTTCTTGTCTCACCTCTCCTTCGCCCTCCTTTCTCGCTTTTCTCCCTCGTCTCCCTTTCCTTTTCTTCTTTTCTCGCCGTTGTCTCCCGTTCCGCCGCTTCCATCGACCGATTTCGAATCGTAAAGGCCGGTTCGCACGAATCACGACACCCGCGATACCCCATCCCTTCTCTCCTCTTGCATTTCCACCCTCGCACACATCCGCCGTCCCGTCGATTTTTCTCCGCTTTTTCTCCGCTTTTTCTCCGCTTTTTCTCGTGTTTTCTCCGTCGATCGTTCGCGCTGGATGCAACGCAGTTTCGCGGAAGAACTTATTTTTGTCGGTGTCGTTCGAGGAACGGGCTTTCCTTCCGTCCGGTTTTCGTGGAACAGAGATATCACGGCGACAGGAGTGGCTCCGGTGATTTGAACGGAAGATCGAGAAAGTCTTGTCGCTCGGTTCGGCGCCGCCCGGATTCGCTTTCGTCGTTTTCTGACGTTGTAACTGGTCGTAGATCGCGGCAGCGTGCTTGTAGAACGAGGTGGATTTCACGGAGCAGGCGGTTTATCGCACTGATTTGTGGTTTGGGTTATTATCTCGAAATTTTGATTTGCAGTTTGCATTATTGTTTTACCGATATTTTACAATCGCTATTTTACGCGCAAGCGAGCAACTTTTAACCCGTTTAACAAGTAGATTGGCAATATCGAGGTTTGCTAGTTCAGAGAAAAGATACGCGTTTATGCGATATTGAAATATTATTGTAGGAACAGCAACGACGATTAACGCCAATCGTCGATGCTTTGTCGTTGTTATCCTTATAAATATTACAGGTAACAACGTCCTTTCCTTGTCAATCTTTTTACATCGGTTAGTTTAGATAAAGATATACTATTACGCGCACAATAACCAGCGCGTAACCAACCACATTTACATTCATATTCAGCCAATCGCTATAAAAACGTTCTTCCAACGTTCGATACGTTTTCCATGCGATTTCTCGTCACGCTTGCTCGTAGCTAACCCAAACACGACCATACTGTCGCAATCGAGGATGTAAATTTTTCCAGCAGTTTTCCTCGCTTCACCCTCGGGCCGTGCTGCGACAATAGAAGGGAGAGACGCAACCAAGACGATCGATCGTTCGCCGGCTCGAGATGGCAACTAAACTCGAAGGGGGACGACAAAGGGAGACGCTCGAGCTGCCTTTACAGAAATATGATATTTTTCCCCGTGGAGCAGCTTGTTAAAAAATATCGAAAAGCGAGGGTTCGACACCCTCGAAAGCGAGGAAAAAGTCCTTTCTAATTTTTCAGGCTTGCCGTGCCTCCATCCACGAGTGTTACACCTCTAACGGCCATTATAACTCGCACCAAAAAAAAAAAAAAAAAAAAAAAAAAAAAAAAAAAAAAAAAAAAAAAAAAAAAAAAAAAAAAAAAAAAAAAAAAAAAAAAAAAAAAAAAGAAAAAAGAAAAAAGAAAAAGCCGAAAAGAACGAAGAGGAAAGAAAAAAGATATTCATTGACCATCGAATTCGCCGAAATCAATAGGACAGCCTGCTCAAAGTCTCGCTCTCGTGCGAATGGAATTTCCACGGGAACGCGATCGAATTTCCATTTCAATCCCGCAAATGACTTTTTTACCCCCTCGATTCGCGAGTATTCGCGCTCAGCTCGGGCCGATAGCCAATTTCATAGAATCCCGTTTGGCAACGTGTCGCGCGCGAGTGCCAACATTTTTCTTTTCATCGATCTCGGCCGCCGGTCACAGAGGATTTAATTAAAAATCGCGAGTTACCGAAGCCATCCGATGAAAAACGTGGAAACGTCGCGGAGGGGCAAACGTCGGACGAGCCAGGTCGATTTCAAATATTTTGCGCAAACGAGTCGGCAAGGCACTCCGCCACCCAAGAGGTATAGAGATGCAATTATTTAAAACAGCAATCACGAAAATGAAAGAGCGGATTGAATAGAGAGCCACCAGAGGCTCGGTGAATATTCGAACGGCTTTCCCAGCTGGAAAAATTCTCTAAAGGCTTTCCTTCCGGGCCGGCGAACAGCAATGCAGATCAAAAATCAAACGTAACCGTGGAGTTGCTCGTTTTTTTTTTTTTCACCCCCGCTCTTTTTTCTCGTCCCACGTGTTTCGTTTCGACCAGAGAAACTCGCGCGCATGTGCGTTTCACGCGTAACACGCGCGTATCGAAAGACTCGAAGATGACTGCAAAAATGTTTGAAACGAATGAAAGATCATGAAACGTGAGTTTCGTTCTTGAAAATGACAGTAACCGGTATTAGGAGTGGGAAGATTCGCGATTCCGTGGATCAACAACCTTTTAACCGGTATACGGAATCTTCTAATTCATCCTATTGAAATGCGTTTACTTGGTAATTTTGATAAATTGATAATTCCGATGCTATGCGCGTAAAATCGCTAAAGATGCACGTTCTCTGTTTTTCTTCGTATTTTTGTTCGTCGTATAAACGAATACTTTCGTACATAGCTCCCTGGCGTTTAATTTACTTATATTCGATCAGGCGGGGCAATTGTTTGCCTTTTTTCTTGGATCTCGTTACGTTGCGTACCATTACTGCTGTACCTTTTACCGGAACCATTGTGCGCAACTAATGCGCCGGAAAATGCAATACGCGGAAGGGATTTTTATTTGTTCGTTAGCGTGCCGCGCGCGTTACTTGATTGTTCGGCCTGCTTTGCTCGTAAGGGAGCAGGCTGATTATTATCTTAGAGCTTTTGTGCAATTCGAAGGTTACGTACGCGTTGTGCGGAGATTTTCTTTTACGAATGTCAATCGCGTTTCGGGGTAATCGTAAATAGGTTTCGTTTGAACGTTTGTCCGGGTCTCGTTTCGATTCCAAGCACAATGGCAAATTTCGACTAATTTATTCTTTTGTCGCGTACCGATCTCGTTATATAATAGATCTATCGATTGTATCAAACGTTGTCTCTTTACACGATCCGAAGAAAACTCCTCGGCGATCGATTTACTCCAAAAAAAGTTTCGTTCGTCGTTGCATCGATAGCGAAGGTATCCTCGACGAAACCACTAAATTTACGTTACTTTACTTCAAAATTCTCCGCGATACGCTTGCCAATACGTACGATGTGGACTACGCGAATCACGTTTCTGTAATCGAGGGATCATCTCTCGGGCGTTCAACTTTTCAGGCAGTTGGACGCGAAATGATATTAAGTTTATTGTCGAAGCATGATCGATGGTCGGTGGAACGATTACGCCGATTACGAGGAAGATCCCTGTATTTACTCACACGAGACGGACACCCCTGATCAAGGTTCGAGAACGACCTTTGCCACCTTTCCCTCCCTTGAATCTGCCCTCGGTGACTTGTGCCGCCTTTTACCGGACCCTCTTGAAAACTGGCTGTCGCCTTTTGTGTTTGCCTCGCACCAGTGAGAAGCCAACCCTCCCCCGGCATTCGCTATTGACCCTGATGATTGATCATTTTGATTTGATAATAGGCTATGATAGCATCGACGAAGAGTAGGCGGAGACCGCCGATAAAATGCTTGCGATATTCTGGACGCTCTTTGGTAAATTAACGTGGAAAATATCGCGATTTCTCCTTTCGACGTATTACCAATCATGTTGGTATACATTTGTTTGTACTAAAGCTTCACGCTATGGCTATTAACGTAACGATTCTCTGCTTTACGTTGCAATCGTAGTGGAATAATTATCTGTTCGATCGCATCCACCGGTTTTAAGAACTCGACAGTTTCTTCGGAGGAATTTTATTTCCGTAACACTTATATGCGTACGATAGTGGAGCTAACGATGCTCGTTAAAATATTTAAGTACTCTATATCCGTCGCAATGGTAAACTCAGCACCATCGTCAAGCCGGATATTCTCGCGATATTACGTCGGAAAATAATCGAGTCGTAGCTCCTGGTTCTCGAAAGTTAATCATAGTTCCTAATCGTTGAGAGAGATCGTACGAGCAACGAGATCTCTCGAACAATGCCTAAAATATAAATTTTCATATAGAATTAGCGGAAGAACACTCGCCGATTTCATTTTTCACGTCAGTGCCTCCGCGCACGGCAAATCTTTAAGGCACGTTGAAACCTTCTTCGCTCGCGGCTAACAAATCGCGTAAGAAATGCGTGGGCGAAGATTTTACGAACGGTTCTTCTTTTTTTCTAGGGGCTTCGGGTATCGGGGCTTTAATATTCTTCGACAGACGTTCCACCCCTGAAGGCCAGCGAGACGCAAGGGGGAGTTTTCGCTCTGGCCGCCTCGCGGTTCGCTTCGAATTTTAATAACTCGGGGAATGCTCAGAATCCAATAATGTTCCCCGATCGACTCTGCTCGTACGAGTACGCGCTTTTCTTCGCGTACGAGTCGCCAGATTCGCCGGCTTATGCCCTTCAACCGCTTGGTGCCCATTATATCCGCTTCTCTTTCTAGCTTCTCTCGCGAATTCTCCCTTGGACCCTCTTCGACCCTAGATCTCTTACTTACGACCACTCCCTCGCCTCGAACTGCTGGAAATCTCATATTCTGGAATGACGACGCGACTTCGACCCCTCGATTCCCCGCCCCTTCGTGTCTTTCCGTGGATATTCTTCTTTCTGGCACCGAAATGTTCGCCATACCGCCGTTCCAGCCTCGATTATGAATAAATTTCGACCGTGCTTCTCGAGATACGAACGGTCTCATAGTTGACGGCAGATGAATCGTTTGGTAGCCGTTTTGGAGGCCGAGGAACGTTTGTTTCTCTTGGTATCGACGCAACGGGAGGTCCATAGTATTTCATATAGTATTTGAGCTTAGTTGGTGGATATCGTGAATCGTGCGAATCATATGGCGAACTAAAATATAAATTGTAACGTGAAAAATATAAATTTTAATCGAGTAAATAAATATCTGTTTTAGGAAAGTTTTGAAGAAATTAGATCTGTGCATCGGGAATGTAGAAAGATTCGTGTTTCTTCCGACGTATTATCGTTTTATCGAGGATTTCGAGTTTCCTTCAATTAAAATGCGTTTTTCTCAATTTGCTCGGTAGATTTTTGATCGATGTCTCGGTACTTCGTGGAATTCTGAAGTAAATTTTAAGTCCTCTGTTCGAAGTTTGTACATTCGTTGCGTAACTATATTCCATCCGAGGCGAACAATAAGATTCCACGAGGAAATAAAATTTGCATTCCACTAGAAAAATTCGAAACGTTTGTTTCTTTGTTACGCGCTCAACGGAATCATTAAACCGTGAAAGCTAAATTACCAACGATACCATCGTTTTTCTCTCTACGATCGGTATGCGATAGATCTCTCGAAGAAACTCCTTTCCCTATAGCGATATTTCGCCTGCATATTTGTCACGGCCGATGCTCATGGTACCGAGCCAAGCATTCCGGGATTAAACTCGAAACGACTAAAATTCGAATAAAACCGTCATTGTGCCCGCGCCAATTGCGAAAACTTTCTCGTAAAATTCTCCTTTACTTTAAAAGACAATAAATAGCTAAGAGCCATCGAAAAAACTATTTCGCGTTTAGTCATCGCCGGGCAACGTTAAAATCCGCAAGCCAGTAAAACTGGACTTATCGTGTTTCTCTTATTACCTTCGGACGTACGATCGGCTCTTTCATTCACAACGCAAAACCAGCTAAATGAACTTGACGAACTAAAAACGAAAAATTAGCAACGTGTGTGTATTAATTACGTTCTTAAAGGAACTCCTAAACTGCACGATCAAAGATCAAAATTGTAGGTACTGCCATAAAGACACACAAGGTTTCCACGCGCATGTAGTTGGGACAACGTAGAATTGCTTTTCCTACCAGGCAATTTTGCTGTGAATTCAAAATTTCTTCTCCAGATATCGACGGTAATTTCCCTTACTTTAATCCATTTCCCGCGAAAGAATTGCCGAAGCTGGCAGAATCCTTCCAAGCCAATTTCCTCTTTAAATTCTTAGATCCATGGAACACGCGCCGATTCCAAACTTTTGACCGATTCTTCGTCAGCGTCCGACTATTTCGTTAACAAACGTCCACTATATTCACCCTAATTTCCACTTCTCACCCTAATTCTACCCTCGTCTTCGTCGCTCTAACCCTTCTTCCATCTCTTTATCCGCGTTTCTCAGTCGTAGTGCGAGCTTTCGCGAAGAGGATCAGCTCCGCGACGAAGGTGAAAGACCATCCGGGATTTCGAGGACAGCTGCACCCCGAACGATAGATTTGCGGAGCTCTCTGATCGGGCAGAGGGGAAGGGGGGTTTGCGTGGGACGCGAAGTCGCTGGCGATAGAGTCGCTCTCGTCGACGTCCCGGAACGAGAATGGCGAATCGAGGATCGTGGAAGAAAAAGAGCGGTTGGACGGGGGTTGGAGGGGTTCTGGGAATAAGGTAAGGATAATCGAAGCAATCGAACGCCGCTGCCGGGCTATAGACGAGGGCGTTGGGCCGCGAAATGAATTCCACCCTTGCAGCTCGAACGGGGCTGGAAGAAAGCGAGCGCCCTCGCGCTATCGCACACGTATGCACGGACACATCGTCGCCGTGAAACGACGCTCCGGGCTGCTCGGAGAATGATAACGCCGCGCTAGAACGAAGATTTGTGAATACATTAGAGAAAATGCACGGCAGTCGGAGGAAAAAGAGGGTGGACTCTGAGGGATAGCGGGTTCCTCGGGGGAAACGCCTTGGAATCGTCTTCTGCTCGTGTATTTATCTTCTTAGGATCGCTTACGACTCGTGGCGAGTCAACGAACTTCGAACTTGGCCCTGGCTGGTATTTCAGGAGAGATTGTCGCGCCCCGAGACAACAGACGAGGGTTGTGAGCGTTCTTTGATTGCTAGCAACTTTCGGCCGTGTGTAGCGGTGTTATTTGTATGGCGGTGGACTGGAGATTTGGCGATGAAATGGACGAAGAGAATGGAAAGTTTCGTAATAGTAGAGAGTTTCGTGGTTTTCAGCTTCGAGCGTGTATAAATTTGCCGAAATGGGTTGTTCGTTACGTCGGTATGCTAAGTTTCACGACTAAATTAGAACTGTAACTTTTCTACGTCTCTGCGACTGCGATGTAGCTTTAACGAGCAACTCAAATTCGCAGTCCGCTGTGATTCCATAAAAAATATAGTAAATACCAATTGTTAATTTCCACTCATTCGGTCAAATACCGAATTCGGATAGCAGGCTCAAATAGAAAATTCGAACGATACATGCGAATGCTAAATATCAAACTCAAGTGGCCATTTCGATAAACGTTGTTTAATATATCGCCATTAAGAATCGACCAATTCATCTCGACACTTACGAACGATAATCTACGTATTATATACACCGGCGTGTGGAGCAAGTAGATCGCGAATCAATTTGCGCTCGTTTAAAAAGCTTGTTAGCGCCTGGTAGAGATCGTTTGTTCTCGGTCCCAGTCCTATCATCCTCGAGGACGCCTGATTCTCAGCTGGACAAAGCGATCGACCGGATCTAAATTGCCCCCGTTACTCTCGATTCACGAGGCTAGACTCGGAACGTTCAAAGGGCAGCGTGTTTCGCGACAGTGATAAAAAGAGTCGTCGGTATTACGAAGGTGGAGACATCGTTTCGTGGGTCTGGGTCGAACGTGTTTCCCTTCTCTGTTATTTCTTCAGGGCCACCTCCGCCACTTTCTTGCTCGCGCACTCTCCTGGCGAGAGACTGATGGCGGTTTATATTACGCGGATTCATATTACCACCAATTAAACTCCTATACTACCTCGAGCCTGTGGTGTTCATACGTTATACTGGGGGATACGGGACGTTGGTACCTGGTGCACGATTCTTCTACACGCTCGCGTTTAACGTCTTCTAACGGGTGTTTCTACTCGGTCTCTATTCCAGGTCCTGCGTTTAAGACAAGACCGTGGATTTCGCTGCGTTTACGAGCAATTCGGAAGCGCAAGATTGCGATATAATCGTAATACTATAATCGTAGTACTATCGATAGACGAAACGATTGTCTTCACCGTGTGCTTAGAAATACGAATTTGCATGAAAATCAGCGGTCGAGTTGCGACAGATGAATAGACGATTTTAGGGATTTGTAGATGTTTCGTCGAATCCGGTTTAAGATCGATCCTCTGTGCGCTCGTGATCGATATTTTATCTTCTCCCGTGTTTATCTTCCGAGCAGCTTATTCGTTTTGTCTTTATCCGCGAATTTGAATTGCGCGGATTTTTTGAACACCGTTCGCATACGTATTTCATGATCGTGACACTCGAGGAATGCAGATTGTTCGATTCAGTTGGTCATTAGTCGAAGAATCGACGGTGTTGCTTAGTCCCCGTGTATCGGTTTCAGTTCATTATCGCAATTAGAAGAATGTTTGCTCCTTCGGAAATTACCTGGCGACCTTTGCGTGCAACGATTCCGCTTGCGAAAAGTCCCCTGGGCGAGGTGACTCGCAATTATTGGCAAAAGTCATGCAGTCAGAACGAACGAAGAAGAGTCAAGGAGGGTCAATGATTTCGATATCTTCGTTAATTCTCCCCTTATCGCCGTTCTTATGGAAAGGCTATCTGTATTTTCCTCTTTCGATAAAGAGTTAACGCAAACAGCCGCGTGAAACGTAAGTCTAGCGATTGAAAGCAGTTTCATATCTTTTAGTATTCTTAAAGATTCGGTGACGGTATCGTTTAGAAAATTACCTAAAGGATATCTCAAATTAGACATAATTTGTCATTGATCTAAGTTTAATCTTCAGCGTAGAAATTAGACGACTCGATACAAATTTTAGCTACGAAATATCGATACAATAAAGAGTTGACGCAAACAGCCGCGTGAAACGTAAATCTAGCGATTGAAAGCAGTTTCATATTTTTGAGTATTCTTAAAGATTCGGTGACGGTGTCGTTTAGAAAATTCCCTAAAGGATATCTCAAATTAGACATAATTTGTCATCGATCTAAGTTTAATCTTCAGCGTAGAAATTAGACGACTCGATACAAATTTTAGCTACGAAATATCGATACAAGGAGAAAGGAATCTATACAGTCTTCCCTTCGCTGTCGTATAAAGAATTAGGAAAAATATCTGGAAAAATATTATTACTTCGATCGTCGACTTTCTAATTTTCTAAGCCAAATTCACTTTGTAACGTATTGTTTCGAATATCGTTGCGCGTCGTCCAGAGTCACCCGGTGTGTAAGGATGCGAGGATACCACCGCGCGAGAGGAGACATTAATATTAAGCGTCCCCACTCGAGCAGCACAAAGATCGCCGATAAGATTTTTATAGTACGACCGGGTGGCGGCAGACTCGCGCATTGCCAAATCGCGCTAAGCTTCTTCGTCTTAAATTTTACATTGACCAATATTACACGTCAGCTTCTTGCATCCTCCTGTCTCTTCAGAAATTTTTCAGAAACTTTTTGCACGCAGAAGTCAAACCGATCAACTTCTTCCAGCTTAATCTTTCAATTAAAAAAAAAAAAAAAAAAAAAAAGAATCGAATACTAATCACGTATTTTAGCGATAAAAATTCTGTTAATCGAAATTAAGAAATATTTGGAAGGTTGGAATGCTATAAAAATTTCGAGGAATTTATATGAATATCCATAGTCTACCGATTTCCTAGTTACGAAGATTCTACGAAGCAATCTACAAAAGCAAAATTAAACGCTTCTGTCCGAGTTAAATTATCCTACTCCTGCGTCCTTCGTCACTAAGAACTTCCTCGACCTCCAGCCTCTCGGAGAACGTATTCGTTTCATCGACTAAGTTTCCAGTGAGGAAGTTGCCAGCCGAAAGATTTATTTTAAGAATCTCTGGCCCGTGACGTGGAAGGACTCACTGACCGTCGGAATGTCTTCGGCACAGAATTATCCTGCCGGATTGAAATGAGTTCTAGGAATCGGGGTACGAGAATTGGCTCGCCCCGGTACCGTTCTAGAGAGTTTAGGAAATTAATGGCTCTTCTATTGTTCAACCTGCTAATTTTAGATGAAACATTTATATATATATATACATATATATTCCCCTTTACTCTTGTTGTTTCGTACATTGGAATTATCTCATCGGAAGTCGTTGATTTTCGAGCATCAATGCACTCGGTGCTGACTGGAATAAGCAAATTCGCTTTTTAAGTAACTGGAATTGCAAAATTCTTCTGTAATTTTCGTTCTAGAATTTCTATCGCCGCATAAACGAAATTTCACGAAGATCGCATAATGAAGGATTCTACATTTTTTTGCAATGACTATTTTAACGTGTTTGGACTTTCACAGCGATAGATTTGCATATTTTCTCTAGTTATGGCGTGTAACCAACGAAACAAGAGAAAAGTCGTAAACGTAGGTTTGTTGAAATCGTTCGAGGTTTGAATCGCCAACAACATCGACTATCGTCTAACAAATTTAGAAAAGAGAAAACAGAAAATTCTCTGAATCTCTGTCATCTCCCAATATCCCAATGTCCAACGCAATGGTAATAAAAAATCCGTCTCGAAGCTTTACGAAATTTGTCATTTGCACAAAATGCAACGACACGAACTACCAACGTCTTTCCCAAATCTACACCTTAATTTTCTATCTCGTTTCTAAATAACAAACGAAGAAAAGAAAAAGAAAAAGAAAAAAGAAACGAAAAAAGTAAAAAAGTTGTCTCTGAAATTCAAGTGGACGATCCTGGCCGAATCCTGGCGATTCGATCTTGGCCGGAGAATCATAGTCCGGCCAGTCCGACGAGGAGGAAGCTATCGGCCGAAGACACGAGAATTCAGCGCTGGACTAGCCCGAAGCTTGTTCGGGATTGAAAGTTCACTGGCATTGGAATTATCGTGAGGGCAACGATACGTGCGAATCACGTCGCGAGTCACGGCCCCTTTCGTGACCGGCGCTCGTGAATGCCGATGGGCGTATTCGTGTATACGTCCGAAAGGGAGAATCGATCTGAAAAGATCGAGCGGACTGTCCGTACGGAGGCATCGGTAGCGGCCTTCTCTTATTGATTAACAGAACGTTACGCCTTCGCTCGAACGTTTCGAACTTCGATCAGCTTTGAATCGGGTGATGATCGTGCGACGTCTCGTCGTGATCGAGTTGACGCGAGGATCTTGTCTCGTAATTGGAACTTCGATGGGATAGATACGTATTCAGTCGACGCGTGTGAAACCGTTCTTCCAAATAAGAGTTCGATCGAGACGGTTTCTTTGGAACCGCGTATTAAACCATAGATTCTCTCTTTGAAATCGACTTTGCAGTGCATATAGAGAGCATTTTTTTTGGCAGGTCTTGTATCACGTTGTCAATTTTTTCTTTTTTTTTTTTGCAGTTATTTGAAACCACGATTAAATGGTAGGAGATTTAATACACGGCAGAACTGTACTAATTGATAGGAAATTGTAATCGGTACACGGTTAACTGGACTTTTGTCCATCGAGTAGACTCGTCTGAACGCGATCTGCTATCACGCGAACGAAAAATAATAAACGGTGGAGAAAATGGACGAACTTCTATCACGCGAATTCCGGTTATATAAACTGTTTTCCGCCCGACAAGTTCGGACAAATGGAGTTCTACTACAAAGTTGTACGGGTTCTCCGTTCGAATGCAACGTCGCGCGTAGCCGAAGGCGGGTCCGTAACGTTGTTATCATCGCGGGACGTGTAAAAGTCAGCCCGTTTCGTGGCGCACTTTGAAATTTCGAATCACGTCGCAGAGACGCGGCCGTTGTGTCCGCGATCCTTCGCGATCGGTTGTAAACGCCGCGACGTAATTTGTGGAAATTCGCTTTATGGCCGTACGCGATCGGTGTTCGATCCGAGAAACCTCGACAACGAACGAGTTTTTCACCGTGAATGTTGCTCGCAGTTGGCAGAATAGTCGGGAATCGAACATCGATCGCGTACTTACGCAACGAAGTGAAAAAATCAACAAGAATTGATCGGTTCGACTTCGCACGGTCCCGTACGGATTTCTCTATAGGCGAGCATTATCCGCGAATGTTTTCCCTTTCGCACGAACGTTCGCCCTCTGTAAAAGCCTCGCCACCGCTACGGTGACTAACTTTTCATTCGCCAAGCTAAGTTTCTTTCTTTATTGGGCGACTGTGTCGCAACGAAAGCGTTTAGCTTTCGAGGAAGAACTTCGTGCAGATAAATAAGCAGAAGTCACGGCGAAAAGGAGAGCTGACCGTACGACAGAGAAAAGGGGAGAGGGTGGAATCTGTTCGCGAGGGAAGCCGAATAAAAGTGGAAGAGCGAGAAAGAGAAGAAGCGCGAAGCAAGCAAGTGGTGGCCCTTTTGTAGTCGTTGGGTGATAATTTTTAATCAGTGCGCCCGTTGGTCCACCGTGAACGAACTCGTTCCTTTGTGCTCCTTTCGCGGGCAACTGGCCAAGGAAAGGTATTGACCCAGACCAAAGGCTTCCAGGCGGAAGGACAAAAGTTTCGGGATAATTGGAAGTGGCCGGACGCTCCGGACCCGAAAATGCATAATCGTGCCGCGCTGATTTTCAATGGGACCCGGCGTTATCTTTGAAATCGTGCTTTTAAGGGCTCCTTAGAGGTTCACGAGGCTGCTTGTTAATTTAGAAGGCGATCATCCGTTCGAAGTTGCATTAGACGGGATTATTCGCAAGAGTTTTTGTCGCGTTTCTTCACAACGGCGTGTTGGAATAAAATATCGCGATGAAACGATCGGACTGAGACGTCGATACTTTTGATCGACCAAATATATTTTCATTCTAAGTTCGTTACGATGTTACAAGATATTATTATGTAATTTTATTACACGAAGTAATATTTCATATTAATTATTTATAATTACCATCTGCAAGAGGAAGAGTGCTGCGAGAATGAAACTGCAAGATCGAATCGACCGACTTACACAAATACGTCTCTCGTAAAAATTCATCGATCTCCTCTAAAATCTCCATTCTCAAAATTTCTAAACCTTCTCGCTGTCTGTCCAAATCTCTTACCTAAGCTAATCCCGCGTTGCCTACGCTCGGAGTTTCCAAGACGACCTGACCATGTTCAAGCGTGCAGTAAACTCATTTCGGTTGGCGAGGCGTTCTGACGATTTGCCGGTCGCGCCTCGCGCACCCAAAACGACGAAACGAAATCGCGTGGCTACCATAACCCCGAGGTCCTTCGCCGCGTTAGCTGGCGAGCTCGTGGCAGAGCTTCCACCAGGGTCCACGAAGGTATGCGGCCACGAAGAGGACTAGACTGCGGGGCACGCGGAGCGCCACCGGAGGCTATTAGGTCTGCGGCATTCCGAGGTTCCTGGCTTTGCAAGGGCAAACCGCCGCGATCTACACGTCCACGGAGGCGAAATCGTTCCTACCGGCTAGAGAGTGCTCGCTTAACGCACTTCCTACCAATCTGATTTCAAAGTAGACTGATTTCGCTAGGTCGTGCATCTTTGCGCGTTTATGGGAAACTTGCATGGACGCGCATGTGCAGGGTGCGTGTAACGTGTAGAAACGTGTACAATTTCCAGAGCGAAAGGTAAAGTATGCAGAAAGTAGGCTTTGACATTTTTATCCTGACTATTATACCCTTGAGATGAAATCTTACGAGAGGAAAGGAATAGAATTCCTATGGACGTTAATTTACGTCACGAATTCTTAGAAATCATCGTCCGGAACGCGAGTCCTTTGACCTAGGATACCTTGTGCACAATTCTATGAAAAACATAGGAAAATTCAAATTATAACTAGTTGGTATGTCTGCAAATGTTAAATAAACCTGTTACTCGGCTGGTCGATTATTTAGCAAATCGGTCGTACGAAGATACTGTCGGTTCTCTGATGGGTCCGCGCTGTGCGAAAAAATAAAAAGGTTGGAAGTTTTATTTATAGAAAATACAGGAATAGAATCGGTTTGGTATCCGTGGTTGATGGAGGAGCTATTGGTGGCGTGGGTGAGCGGTCAGGCGTGTGTATACGTGTTTGCGTATAAAGGGAATACACCGGTGGTGTGGGTGCCGCATTCCAAGGCCCATTCAGACGGCCATGCCCAACGATGTCAGACATGCCCACAAACAGACAGGCAGACGCCCGGGCGAACCTTTTCTCAATCAGGCCGATGCGTTCTAAGTTAATTGTCCCGCACTTTTGGTATGCCGTCGTAATTCTTTCAGTCCCGTCTCGTTAAAACGTGACCCACCACGCAAGAAAAATATCCGTCCTTTGTGCATCGATTTCCCGTTCATTTTCGTTCGTCTGTTTCATCGTCGAACCTGTCTGTGCGATGACGTGTTAAAGTCTCGCACGAGCTTTGATCGTTACAGAAGCATAATAAAGTCGACCGAGTTCATAAATTACAGTTTTTAAATCTCGTTGTAAATTACAAATAACAAGTAAGTATAAGAGCGAGATCGTTCGAATAAAGTTTAACTCCTAGAGACAGATAATCGTAAAAATATCCGTATAACGCAAGATCGTCTCGAATCGGTTGTTTCTTTAAATATTATTACTACGGTGCATAGAACCGCATCGCGCGCCCGTTGTTTATATTTAATCATTCCATCGAGAATCAAGATCCTTTCGCGATAACAGTTTGCGTCAAAATTTACCCACGTAAAATAACTCGATCGCTATTACTTGCTGCAACTTTTGTCGCAAACCTAAAGAACCAAACAAGATTATAAATAATCTTACGCTGTTAGGATAATTTCACCCGAATGGACGCGACGCTTCGACACCGAGAACCTTAACGTCCTCTTGCACGATGAGAAACCGAATACCGCCTTTCCAACTCCAATAAATCCATCCAACCGAGCGAATCTCGTCTAACCACACGATCAAGCCATCCTTGCCATAGGAATATTAAGAAAAAAGAAGAAGCTCATTAACTATGCGCGCCGTACGATTCCAAGGAACTCAGCATGGACCTAAGGGATCCGGGCAAAAAGGTATCCGAGAAGGTTTGGTCCGCCGTTTCCTAGTCAAATTAAAGCCTCTGCCAACTGTTCGGTGAGCGAGTTTTAATCCAACGAAACGAGAGAGGACTGGCGATCGCGTTTAATCGGCGGAGACCAGCCGCGGATCGGCATTGTTTTGTGGAATTAGGATCGAGATTCGAGAGCGGCCTGGCCAAACGTAGAAGAAGAACGGGTCGTCGAGAAGATCGAAAGAAGAGCGAAGAAAGGAGAGAGGAATGGAACGGGGACGAATCCTCGAGGAGGAGACGGAGATGCCGGTGGTTTTCGCATACCTTTAATATCTCCGCACACAGAAGAGGTCCTTTGGATAGCTGTTGGACAGGCACGGCGATGACGTGACACTACTGGAGTTAAGTGGCGAAACGCGCGGACAAAAAGCCCCATGAAAAACCGAGGCGAAACCGAGGCGAAGCGGCTAAAACAAAGGAGGTGCGGAGGTGTGACGAAACGCCGTGAAGAGAACTGGAGGAACAGCTCGCCGGAACCCTCTATCGGTCTCTCTTTCTCCTCTCTTCCGTTCGCCATAAAACGCGCTCCCAAAATTCGCATTTTCGTTTCTTCCTTCTCCTTTCTTTTCTATTTTTCTGCCTTTCTCCTTCTTCTCTTCTCTTTTAACATCCGATTTATTTTTAAAGTTCTTGTAGTTTCTTCGGATTTTCAGAGATTTCTTCGTTGCACAGAGTTGTGATTTATCGTTGACGTTAAATCAACGACGTGTCGATGGAAGATATCGAGCTCGTTGCAACGGAACGCTTTTGAATGCGGCGGGATCCTAATTATCCGTACCATAATCTCTGCTCTGTGATACGTAATTTAATTTTTTCATTTGTTTTTCCCGCTTTCGAACAAAAGCCTAACGATTTTTGTCACTTTGTATCCTAACTTTCCGGCCTATGTCTAACAGAGTCGAGTCTTAAATAAGACATTTACTGGTTGCAAAAAAGCAAGAGAACGAAATATCCTCGGTGCAGGAAGACCATCGAACTCGCAACGAAACTCGATCAGACCCAGGGAAGATTATGAGGCTAGCTCGTGTGAGTCGGGATAAAAATTATTTTTCGCCTTGATTGAGATCTCTTGGGAACAGGTTCGTGAGGCAGTGGTACGTACGTGTGAACCGTGTTACAAGATCCAGCCCTATGAAATATCAATGGCTTATTACTAATGTAATCTTTCGTTCAATGCTCGATGATTGCCAGACAAGCTACCGTGCGCTTCGACGTGGATGTTCAATCGAGAAACTTTTTTTTTTTTGTTTGCACAGGTGCCACGAATTGTCGATCCTTTATAGAGTCGATACAACAAATTATTCATCTACTAAAGCGCATTATTACGTTTGTTAGTTAGAACCAAAGAAATATTTATACATTATTGATTACACGGATCTCCAAACTGCGAGGTTCGTGCCTGCCAAAGGTCTTTGCTTTAGAATCTAACCGATCGTTTCTGACGAAAATCTTCGTCTTTTGTCATTCGGATAACGGACATTAAAAGGGATTTAAACGATTTTTCAATAACGACATTTATCTTGTCGAAACGATAATAATTTTTATTAGACAAAACGATGAAACTCCATTCTGAAGAATATGACATCTCGCTCTTAGGATTCAAATATCTTCAAATTTACGACCACTGTCGAAGAGAACAAGTGCATCGAGGAAAATCATTTTTAGAACGAGACACGGATACACGAGCGATCAAAGAGTGTTCTTTCATTCTCGATCGAAAGGAGGACGAGGGTGAAGCGACAGGGGTTGGAAAAAGTAATCGAAATAAATCCAAGAGAGCGGAGTGAGCTCGGGCTTGCATGCCAAACGGCCATTTTTAAAACTCCGTCGGGAAAATAAGAAAAACTCATCAAGTAGGGATGATTGCCGTTCCCTCCACCGTGAACCACCGACAACCCTCGCCCACGGGAGCCACCACGGGTCTCTGTGCTATTCCATGTCTGTAATCTAGGCTCCCCCCCCTTCCATGGGTCCTCAGGAATTCGCCTACGGGTTATTGTCCAAGTATCTTCGCTATGTTGACCTTCAATAATGAAAGAATACCTTGGAAGAACGATACACAGGAGTGGATCTGCAGGGACGCGAAAGATGCCGAAGATTAGGCCGAGAGTAATATTAAACGAGCCGGTTGGGCCGCTGCGATGGTTGGAAAAATTTGATGAGAATTTTAGGTGAATTTAGAAGGTCTTTCGTTGCTTCTGTATTGTTATTATCGTTATTATCGTTGTTGTCATTATAACCAATAATCGTGGTTTAGTTTCAAACTTCGATTGTACGAAAGTCGATGAAAATTTTAGGTGAATTTGCAGGCAGTTTTGTTATTTTTATGTTACTATTACGATTAGTAATCGCGAGATATTACGCGCGACCACAACGACTCCTTCGTATTTTGTCGATTTTTCGAAATTTCGTGACTATGGAAGAACACGATTGGGCGAGAAGTGACGGAAGAAAGGGATAACCCTCGCTTGATAGAGGCTTGGTTATCTTCGTCACGAGTATCGAGTGTTTCATTTTATAACGACGAAGCAAAGAACCGAACGAGAAGAATTTTTCTGACGTTCATTACGCGCTAGCGATATTCGCTTAAACGCTAAAATTGCTTATATAATTTAACGCGATAATAACGCGTAAATGTTGGCTGGAAAGTTACATTTTTGGCATATTCTCGCCTCTAAAATAATATTTAACCATGGCCCAATGGAATTATTATTTCTCGTAAAAATGTTCGCGAGATCCCTTCGAGTGATATTTTAAAACGGAGGAAAACGGAGAGGGTCGCGAAGAGAAAATTGACTGAAGAAAAGTCGAGCTCGTAAGGCAGCCAGCCCCGTGTGTAAACTTTTCTGAATTTCCTTAGGCAAATATTGGCCCTGGTCGCGTAACAGGGGCGTACAGCGCGCCGGCTCTTAGGGGACGTCGCGAGGCCGAGGAAAATGAGATTTTTCTTCGATAGAGAAGCTTCCGTCGCGCCGCTCTGATGGCAATGGCGAATTTCAAATTAACTCGTATCGTGGACTGGCGTGCCGCGTAATATCCACAGATGCGTGTTCGGTGGAAATCATTTTGCAAAATGAAAAGTAAAATCACCTCTGTGTAATCGATTCAAGCTGTAAAGACGCGTTATTGCTCGCGAAACTTTCCATCTTGTGCATACGTTTTCACGCGCAATATCGTACGATCACGCTCGATGTTCTCCTTAATTTTTTCATTGTTATATCGTTCATAGAAAAATATATGGACTATCTTTTCCCCACCTATACGACACGGAATGTGTCGTTTAAAATTTACCGGGATCATTTCCTACGTACGTTCTTCCTATTCGATCGAAATTCCGCCAATAAAAATAATAAGCTGCTCTCCTAATACCCTGCACCAAAGAAAGCGGATGGTTCCCCAACGTGCCGTGAAGCTATGTCGAAAACCCTTTCCGCACTGTGCTTCTGACGATCGTAGTTCCTCGCCTCTACCTAACTTCTTCCTTGCTTTTCCCTCTCTTACCTCGAACGTTATCGAGTAATACGCTTTTTCAAGGAATTATCTTAGAGAAGCTAGCGAAGGCGACACCTAAAGACACGTACTGCTAAAGCCCAGTGACATTTACGAGATAATACGCGACAAAAGCGAGTTACGAAATTTTACGGGGTCCCACAGTCACGGTGAAAATATCTATTTTTTTCTCTTTTTTCTTCGGCGGATAGCCGGACGGGACAGAAACCGCAATTATAGTCGTATTATGTGGCGTGGTTCGCGCGCATTTTCTTTTTGCCAAGTCGGCCGGACCTGGTCACGTGTAAAACCCGCGTTTAAAGGCGCCTGCTCAACGCGGCCAGCCCGTAAAAAGAGCGGCCGGCGACAATTCGTGAGATAACATTGGATTCTTTATCCCGTTTTATGGCCGGACAACTCGGTTCCTCTGTTTTAGGCTCGAACGTGTTATGTTTTACATTTCCACGTCCACGCACCGCGTGATTTTACTGTTTCCTCAGGCGGGACGCGCCGCGACGAGCTCTCGAACGCTCTTTTAAGAGCGCGACCGGCCATCTTTTTTTCCCGCGGAACTGGAAATCGGTTTTACGAGCGTAGCTGTTCGAATGTCTTAGCCAATGACAAAGAACTCGCTTAGAAAGTTGTACGAGAGATGTTAGAGACGACAGAGAATCGAAGGAATTTGACGAACGATACGCTGATCGTGAATATTTGTGCAAATTCGCGCTTTTACGAATGTAATTAAAGAACGAAACTTAGACAGAAAATTGTTCTATCTGTTAAACACCTAACAAAGAGTACTTTGAATGTCTTTTTCCTGTTGCGCGCATTCCGTGCATACGTTTTTGCATTTTCCGATTCTTCCATAAATCTTCGGCTCGACCGCTGCTTTCGTAAGAGGCACAATTTCGATAGATTCGCTTTCAATTTGACAATTTACGAGGGAAATTGATCTCGCTCTTTAACGTTTTCGTGATTGCGTCATGATTACGTGGACGCGTATTCGGACGTACCGGTGTTCTCACGGACGGAACACGCGAAGACTGCGGTGCACGCGCTCATAAAAATCTACGTATCCACTGCAACCATAGCCTTAGGATTATTCGACCGGCGAGGAATACGCGAGACTTTCGAGAGAAGGTTGCCTTTTCGCATTTGTAATTTCAGAGAAACCGTACGATGACGAACGTACGTAAGATTTATAAGAAAAATCACCGTTTGGTAGCCTGAGTTTGCTTGAGGTACAAATCGAATTCGAATCAGCGCGAAAAATATTAATTGCCCGCGACCGAAAGAAACCTCAACTTGCAGATTGCGCGAAGAAGGAAGAACCGTGATCTGGTTTCTAGTATCGGCTCGCTCGCAATCAGACTTTTTTCTCCGGAATAAGAGAAAGGTAAAAAGGATCGGTACGGTGCAAGATAAATTTCTTTTCTGGTCCACGATCGTCGACGGGTCAGAAAAAGAAGTTTCCGTCAGTTCTTGCCGGTGGAAGAACCTTGGAGGGATTTGAATACGATCGATTCCCAATAAATAAGGATCGCTCGTGATTATGGAGCTGGTCCTTCCACGTAGAAAGTGAACGAGGTTGAGAGGCTACGGAGGAGGGTCTCGCTATCTGTAAAAGATAACGGGACAACCCTTGGCGATGGTAGTTGGGTTGGGCTTCGTTAGACCGAGTCCCTTTCACGGGTCCTTCGATTTTATTCGAAGAACCGACCGGCGAAGAAAATCCTCGTGTTAAACTTTCGACTTTACGAAAGAAGGTTTTTTCATCCGATATTGGCTGCGCGATTGTTAAACGTATATACAGAGCGAAACTATTGTACGACGTTAAAGATATCGGTGTACTGGAAATGAAATAAGTCGATGAAAGGAAATGGAGCAGAGCGTGAAACGGGAGAGGACCAAAAAGCTGGAATTCTGTTAGGAATCGGAAGAAGCGCGAGGTAATGGTGATATTCCGAATGCGGGAAGAAAAGAGAATGCTGAAATTTCGTTGCGAGTGAAACTGAAACGGAACAAACGATTGCGATGACACGCCAGGTTAAAAAGAGAAGAGACGAGAAGAAAGCTGGAATTCCATTGCGAATCTATACGAGGAGGAAGAGCAAATGTAATGGTGACATGTTGAGGCAAGCCGAGTGAAAAAAGGAAGGCGAAAAAGGAGAAGCTCGAATTCCATTGCGAATCAGACCGAAACGGAACAAACGAGTGCACCACCAACATGCCGAATCACTACGGCAAACGAAACGAAAAAAAGACCTAACTCGAACCTAAAAAGGAAAGGTAAAAAAAAACAACAACAACGAAAAGAAACAAGTATAAAAGGAAGAAAGAAAGAAAGAAAGAAAGAAAGAAAAAGAAAAGAAGAACAATCGAATACCTGGCCGGTAAGAATTCGCATCGCAAATCCGTCCCACGTCAACAGCGGACCGAAATCACGAATTCTCGGACTGTTGCGTGATCCGGCGTTGATTTATGACAAATAAGAGAATTCGGCCTGGCTACGCACGTTTCGAGCGGTATAACCAGGCGCGTACCAATAATGAATACGTATAAGGAAGAGGGAAGGAGCAGCCCCAGAGTCGAAACGGGGGATGGAGAAGGGGAGAGCGAGAGGGAAGCCCAGAGCGTACGGAGCCGTCGACTTATTTGAAATGTAAAGACGCGCCTCTCTTTTCTCTCTTCTTCGTCTTCGTCCCTCTGGCCGCGAATATTCCATTAGCGGCGCTCTGTGTGCGTGTAGGGCATTGCGCGTGGCATACATGCATAATCGTATATCAAATTATTTATATGTGCACCGGTGCACGGCAATGCGTCTGCGGAATGTACGTGCACACCGTATGGGAGAAATGTGCGCGCGAGCGAAGCACACGGGTAATCCTCTAGCTCTCTCGCTGCGTGATTTTCGTATGGTCACCTCCGTATACTATATACACCGTGGTCCTAAATTCGCGGCACGAGTAAAGTCAAGGCAGATGCCACGAGTGGAGATGAAAAAAGTCACGAACAACGAGATTACATTGGACGCCACGGTTTTGCAGGAAATTTAGTTTCCTAGCTTATTACCCGTAGAAGCGTACCGATTTGCTTTGCACTACGAATTTAGCATCGCGATGTATATGTATTGTTTGTGTACGTGAGTGAGTTTTATAGCGTCGCGTACAGGAGTACGAGTACGAGTACGTGGAAACGCGAGCGTGAGAGCACGATGGCGCCGTCAGTCAATATTTATAAGCTACAGAGAGTTCTGTCCGTTTGTTTAACCTGTAGACGGAGACGCTCTTTTTCTTACGTTGCCCGCGAGCCATGTAAAATACGACGCGATAAATCGATGCGAAAATTTCAGTCGGTTTCGGGGTGGCTGAAGCTTCGCCGAAGCTCTGTCACCAGCGAGGCGAATTTTGAAACGGGTGCATAGATCTTTGCTCCAAGCTCGCGTTGAACGAGGTGTTTAAACGAATTGCGTAAATATTAAGTACAAGTACGCGTTTCGAATGATACGTAATTCGAATAACGTCGAACACGCGCGAAATAACGTGAGAATAATAATCGAAACCTCTCTTTGATATATCCTTAAATTTTCACTCTAATTTCTTCGTTAATTTAAAGCTCAATTCAAATTATCCAGTTTCAATGATACGTTTCGAACAAAATTGTCGTTCGCGTGCTCCAAGAACTCTCCATCGGTGAAATGTTGTATCTTGGAATAGAAGCACTCGATGGTGTTGAGAACGTATTTATCGATAATACATTGACGATTCTTAAGTAAAGTAGAAGGTACACAGGAACATTGTACGCGAAGAACCGAGTACGAGAAACGTCCAACTGAAGGAGGAACGCTTGTACGAAGAAGTATATAAATATAGGTAAAGAAAATGCGATCGGCAATGAACACACGAATAACTTCATCAAACACCACCTTCCATCCTCGTTCCGCGTATTTCTCGGAAAATCCCCCAAGAATTCTCAACTTGTCCTCCTAATTGCAGATGCACGCGCGTACGAGATACTAGAAGTAGCGTATCTTCGAGCAATCATCGAATCGGAATTCATGGCTCGTATCATTAGCAAATGCCGTAATGCGGTGACCAATTTGAATTCCCAGCAATCTCGCTACATACCGTACCAACTTTTCCTTTTCAAAGTATCGTTTAACGTTTTTTGTCGGTCTATTTCTGCGCATCCTGCATCGATCAAATCGAATAAGCATCGAAAAGGAACAAAAGGACGAAAAGTGCAGATCGTTCGAACGACGATCGTTTCATACCACCGCGTCCACCTGCGCTTATGCTTGTGAATCTCTCTGATCTGTGTGTCGGTCTGTTGTATGCGTGATCTTGTACGCTTTACAATCGCGTCTTCGGGCTATCCTTTGCGCCTGTATAGGCGGGTATACCTGAATCGATACATCGAACGTAGGTACGCGCGCACGGATTATCCGCAAAACGTCTGCCATTATGATTATGTTACTCTACGATCCAGATGTACGTGGCACGTTCGATCGAGCTCAGCTTTGTACGTGATCGGTAAGAGGGTACTTCTCCCTTCTCTCTCTCTCTCTCTCCCTCTCTCTCTCTCTCTCTCTCCCTCTCTCTCTCTCGATGCTCTTATTTTCTTTATGCTCGATGGAGCACCGCAGCGTTACCGATCGATTACCGAGACTTAATATTTTTACTACGTGAAATTTCGCTAAAGGCGCCATTACCATATTTTTTGTCATTGGCCTACGCCTACGTGAAGGGGTATATTGAAACCGCGAGAGTGCATCGAGGGTGAGTTGCACGGTAGAGATATTATTATAATGCGATCCCTTCGCATACGCGCAACTTCTGTTTCTCGTTGCTTTGAATTTTTCTTCGTTTACGCGGCTACTTGGATGTTCCGTTCGCAATTGACTTTTGATAGAGATTATTACCACGTAATTCGTTCGATTTGTTTCTCGGCTTTTATGATTATTTATAAGGACGTTTCGCGTTTTAATAGATTTTTGATACAATTGCTATACAACGCAACGGTTTCTTTGAACGCCGAGCTTGGTTCGTGATAAACATTTGACAGAGATTATTGCAACGTAATTCGCTCGACCGCGAGTTTCGTTTCTCGTGAAAAGTTACTCATAGCGATTTTGTATAGTCGCACCGAGCTTTCTGCGAAGCTTCGAAGAGATGTTTTCAGTTATCTTTTCTCTAAATTTGTACTACGATTCTTTTTTGCAGGATGTTAGATAAACGTTAACGTACGGCACCGAGTTAAAGAGTCTGCGGTTAAACGAGAATGTATCACACCGCGTTTAATTGCGATAATAATAACGCTCGACAATCAGCGTACGTCGTTCGACCATCGATATTTATCCGTATTTACAAGCATAAAAATGCGGCGCGCGTTTCAAAACCAACTCGTATGTCATGTACCTACTTGCAGCGATACAATTGAATATTCAGAATGGAGTTGAGGATTATTTCAGGGTCATCGTGTGACAGGTCATCGAACCCGTTCTACGTCTACGCATTCATAGTAAATAACACGTTACTTTCTAAATATACGTTGGTTCGGTATTTAAAGGGTCCTGGAACGATGTAACATATACCTGCGTATATTATTTATATGGTACTCCTACTTAGTATGACTACTATATAGTAATTTCGTTTAAGAAACCCCTTACCATTCAGCAGGCAGGCTTAATAATTGATGCAAACCCTGATGACAGTAGGAAGAACAATATAATACGTATTCTACACAGAGTGATGACAAAGTTTAACTTTCCGTGTACGGTTTGCATACTGATCCGGGCTGCATCTCGTATGCACGCGCATTATCCGTGAAATTCTTCCCATTATGATTATCTGTTCGTTGCTGGACGATCCAGACGCCGCCGCGCCGCGGCCGCTACGTTCGATCAAGCTGATCGTTGTACGTGATCAGTAAGAGGGATATATCTCTTCTTCTTTTTGGTATTCCTTCTTTGTAGTTGACCGCGTAAATAGATGTCAGTGATCTTTGCGTTAGACTCTCTTCCTACTTCCTATTTAAATTCCCTCTTCTCCGCTCTTTCGAATATTTCGGCTCCCTCAGCTTTGCAAAGTTTTTTTAATCAGCTCGCAGAAATACGTATATTTGGAATATAAATATCATCGGAATCTAGAGATTTAGAAATATCTAGTTGCGATTATCGTTATAGTTTCTGGTATAACCTCGACTCGCTTTTCATGAAAACAGCGTACCTACAAAACAACCAGTGGCATTTCCTATAAGAAGGTAAAGAGATTATTCTCATTTAAAACTTTGCGTTTCCGGATTTAACAGAGCCGAGTATATAAAGAATGAAAGTAATATTCTATATGGAACGTTCGTCTAAAATGTCCGTCTGCGTGAACTTTAAATACACTTCGATGTCATTCTACGATTGCCGTTATACGTTTTTCTTTTTTATAAACAAAAGTAAGATTAAACTAAGACCATCCTAATTTTCGACGAACCAAAATTAATCCCCCCGTTAAGTTAGAGAAGGAAATTCGAGTTCGTTTGGAGGTTAGGCACTGGACTCGTGGCAACGGAGCTCGTAAGAGTAGAAGCCGTAATGACATTCTCTCCGATCAAAGGAAGCCACCCTCGAAATAGTCGAGGAAATTTAAAACGCTCCCTTTTTTTTAGCCAAAAAAGCACCGAAGACTGACGAGGGTTAATGCTGATCACGTAGTCGTGTACGCGTAACCTCTCTACCCCTCGACTTTCTCCGACGTAAAATCCATCCCTCGTCATTTTTCCCGCTAGCCGACGGTGCCATCGATCAATCAGAAGCTTTTGAGAAATTGTGGAAACCGGGGGACTGCGTCGAATTAAAAGTCGCGATTAACCGCGCGTACGAAGCTCATCCCATTTCTCAGATCTTCGGCGTTCGTTGAACGACGAACGTTATTCGAATTTCGTAAGTTACATTATAATCGTGGGAATTCGTGGTTCAAGCGTCGTTCAAACGACTCATCGAAAGATAATTGCAAGAGAGTCTCGAAGGTTTTTACGATTTGTCGCGAATAACGTTCTTACGTTCATTATCATCGTAGATAAGATTGCCGCGTTCGATATTGTTTGAGGTACTTCCAGGTGTAATATATCAGAGAATATCAGTGCGTCCGCCGACCCTCGACCAAGTTGGCTACAACGATAGCGAAACATAGGGAACTTTTTCTTTTTTACGCGACTCGCACCCGGAAACAGTGTCGAACCAGTATAGAACGCAACAGTGTGGTCTACGATATCGCCAAGTGTAACAGAGTTGCTTGCGACAATTGAAAGGTTTCTTCCATTTCAAATATTTCGAAGCTTCGAAAATTAGATCTCGCTAACTTCCCATTTCCAATGCAACGAATAGCTTTCCATTCTCTATAAACAATCGTCGTTTCCTCTGTCAATGGGAAAGCAATTTATTCGTTCCCCCAGTATTCGCGGCGAATCGAATTTTAAATCGGACAAACAGAAACTGCGTGATCGTTCTTCCGTTTCCATAGCAGGGGGAGACGACACGTTAGCACGTGGAACGATGATCGTGACCCGAAAAATGGCAAGGGGAGAGTATCGTTCGGAGTATTGATTGCCGATCGTGTCGCGCACCCCTGACATGAATTATCATCGGCGATAGCAGTAAAAAGAATAGAAGAAAAAAAAAAAAGAAACGCCTGAGTCATCGGGGCCGTTCGATAGCCACCCTTCATCGCAACATTCAACGCGGAACGTTCGACGTTTTTCGTATTCCGTGCGCGATCTTTGCATTGCTCGCTGGAGAAACCTCGATACCATTTATCATAATCCATCGACATCGGCGAGATAAGACGACGGATTAACACGTAACTACCGTACTATCACGTGCAGGAGGAACAATCGGCACAGCGAACAATGTGATTGCACGCGAAATGGTTCTACTCGTTCTACTCGCTAATGGAAAATTAAATGTGGTAGCTGAGGGAGTGGAGAGATAAGCGTGTTTGTTTTTAACGGATATTTGTGTTTCGACGTATTTGATCGCGTGAATTTTTTTAGTAGGTTTTTTTCGGCAGGGGTGAATTGTGTTGTAAAGAGCGATACGTTAAAAAACGTCGTCAATTTTTTGATTTGCAAGAACTAATTCTAAAAGTAACTTATTTATATCGCAGTTCGATAAAAACGTCCAAATATTTTTTTTTTTTAAATAGCAAACAACACGCTCGAGCGATACTTTGTTAGAAACTCTCAAAGTTAGGAAACTCAAAGACCATCAAGCAAATTGTACAAGAGTAGAAAACGTTCGAGTAAACGCTCGAACGAATAAACTTTACATTGTAAATCAATTTATTGGAGGATTTATTGCGTCAGCGTTCTGCAATTGCCTGAAAACCACGTTAAAATTCTTCTGTTATCCAACAACTGCAACTTTCTTCAAACTAAATACGCTTTTACTTCTGTCAACGACTGTCACGATATTCCTCGAGTAGGGACACGCTTGTTTTTCCCGTTTCCGGTAACCTTGTAGTCAAACGACGTTGGTTTAAACGTTTTTCGCGTCCTCGACACCGCCGTAAATAATTCTGATAAGCAACAGCGCGCAAACGTGCGAACAGGAAGCAATTAGCATCGCGCTTTCGCGGATTATTGTCGGACGGTTGCTTTCTCATCTCATTTTCTCGGTAATATAATTGCGGAGAAAATAACACGCGTAACGATTTCCAGCTAGACCGCGGTTAAGCATTCCTGTAAAAGCATTAGCGACGTTTACCGCCTCGGGAGCAGCGGAAATTTTTGTATCAGCTTGCATAATTTAGCTATTCGCTTGTCGTTTTAATGGGAGACCCTGGGCCGCCATTTTGCGTCACGATTTTCCACGCTGCTCTCCAGGTCGTTTAGATGACTTTGTCAGCGTCTCGTCCGCGACAAAAACATAATTACCTCTCTAATTGCGCCTAATGACACTACCGATATACCATCTTTTTGCGGGCAAACGAATCTCTCGGGCAAATTGAACGCTTCTTGCTCGGAGTCAACAGACTAAAATAGACGATGATACGTTTGAGGCTCATTTTTTGGGAGAAATAGAATCGTACGATTGGACTTGTTAATTAATTTGGTAACTAGCTTGCTGCGTTCGCCGATGTTGGAAGAACGCTTCTAGAAAAACAAAATAAGTAAAATAAATAATAATATTTTATTTTAATAAAAATAAAATAATAATATATAATATTCGATTGTTTTCAATTCGCATTCGCTGTGTAAAATACGTAAATTGTATTGTATTCGCGCATGCGTTACGTTTCGGCGTAAAAATTGTATAAATTATTTGTAGTAAATTAACGTACGATAAAAGTAAACGGACTTTTCCTCGTTCGTGTCAATCAGATCTAAAATTGACAGCTAAAGCCACACTGTCCGAACGATTCGAAGAATTTCACACTGTCCAGTGTAAATCAATCTAACGCGACGCTTCAAAGAAAAAAACTTTCTGAAGGCGTTACCTAATTAACACCTACGTAAAACATACACGTGTAATCAGTGAGTTAACTACTAATTTTAGGAACTGAGACAACATCTTGTTAACGAATTAAGTATCGAACATAGGAAGTATAAATCTCCGAAACAACGCTAATGACACGAGTTCTGCAAATATTTCGTTCTTCGATTTTTCGATACGTACGCGTCATGAGAATTGTAAAATACTGTACGAGCAGAATTTTAATATACGCTATGATGTTCCTTCCTAAAGTTTAAAATGCATTTACATTAAGACAAGCGACGTAATGCGCGGTGTATCAAATCGAAAAAATATCGTTTAATGCAACTTGTTCCTTGTTCTAAAAATGCCTGTACATTTCTCTAACTGATCGTAAATAACGGAGAAATTGATTCGTTTTGATATGTATCTTTTAAAATACGGACAATACCTCGAAACATATGTCGCAGCGTACAGTAGTGAACACAATCGCGAATATTTATTGTAACAGCGTGATTTGCATTGCATCGCTTTACGTTTCCCTCTTTTTATCAGTCGAACGACACCGCGTGAAAATGAACGTGAAATTCGATTATGTCCATGCGTGTCAGACGTATCATAAATTATTTGCATTGTACGCACTTATTCCTTTCCCTCGGCTGTTCCCTTATTACATCGTGTATCAAACGAATCTCACTTTGTTCAAGTACCCACATATAGTACACGAAAAATATAAACTACGTAATAGCACGTATAACGTCCTGTTTCTTCTGTCATATCTATCTATCTCTGGCCTTTATCGGCCTTCCTAAGGACTTCCTAATTATAAAGATTTCTGGTTAAAGAATAGCAGCTTGAAAACAAGTAATTCGACTTCAACCAGTTCCATTTAGCTTCGTTCGAGCAGCGCCCTTATCCCTATGACACCATAATTCCGCTTGAGAGTGGGATCATAATTCCGTTTAAGAATACCATTTATTCTCATATTCAAAATCACGTTTGACATAACAGTTCCTCTCACGCTCGATTTTCACATAGCCTCTCTGTTGCGTAAAAACGTAGCAGATCCTACCTCTAATCGATAATTCCTCGCTAATTCGTACACCGACGAAATTCGGATACTGTTCCCGCGTAAACCATAACTTGCGAAACGGAAGGCTGCGACGCTGCACACTGCGTTCGCCGTAGACCTAAGGGGAAAAAAGCCGTGTACGCTGTTTTTGAGAGGAAAAGCAGAGCATAACCCGCTCTCGTGCGTCTCGCTATTTTTAATAACGGCGAAGACGCGCGAAAGAGTGGAAGGAGCAACGGCTGCTACCAATATCAGTCAGCTTGTCAGTGGACCAGAAGGAAAACGGATCACCGTGCGCACGATCGCTGTGGACTGCCTAGGACCCAGCCACGTAAGATTGTCCATTCAAAGTAAATGGCGCGCGGTCCATTAAAAAGAGGCTGGATGCCCATGAAGAATTCAGAAACTCGCGGACACAGAGGGCAAGAAGAAGGTCGGAGGTGGCGCGACGATGCCGTGGTACGCGGTTTTTCCTTTCGGTGGCGTGGCTTACGGCACCCAAGAGGCGCGGCCGCTTCGACGCCGGGCATACCGAACAGGCATTACTTGATTGTCTCGTCAGAAACGAAGCAACGGAGCTGCCGTGGCTTGATCTAACTTTCTTGCTCGCCGTGGTGAATATCGTCCGGTGGATATCGTCTGCACACGTGGTTCCAGAACGTACGATCTCGGAGAGAATGAATCGAGAGGCTTCGAGGAACGCGATCACGTCGTCGAACGGTTCTCTCGGATCATCCACGAATTGCCTCCGAATTGCGTTTTAGCGAGCCTCGTATTGGAGCTGGCGTGACGAGCAAGTTTCTGCGAGTTGGATCTGTGTTTGTTGGTGAAAGGGTTATTTTCCTAGGAAGATTCTCTATTGTAGTATATTTATCGTTAAGGTTGTGATCCGCGGGACGAATTTACATTTTTTGTTCTTCGTTCGTATTTCTGTAAGAAACTCCATCTGCGGAAGATCGCAGGAAGTTCGAGTCGATTCTATATTTGATTGAATTCAATGTTCTAAGCGGAGATTTTAATTCGTATTTTGAACCGAAACGGTAGTTATTAGAAGGAATTTATCATTTTTCCCCGGTTTCTAGTTTTGTGCTCTCGTTGAAACAGGAATGTGAAAAATAGAGCGGGAAATGTGGATCTCCTGACAAGAAAATAATTGTGTTAAATTAAAATATAAAGGTAGCGTTTTGAATCAGGCGAGATAAGATGAGAGCGACAGAACGTTTTAGGCGTTGCGATTTATCCAAGATTAATTTTGCGAAATATCACGAAGGAAGCTGCAGTCGCTTTAAATGAATTACTTTTTGTTTCAACTAAAACGTTACCAATTGCGTAGAATTGGTATAGTTTTGTGAGAAGCCTGATTATGCTTTGGATAAGATAGTAATAAATCTTTTCTTCCTATCTGTTCTAATCTATTCTTATGAAGAATAAATATTCAATATCCAGAATAAGCTAATTTATTCTGATTTTAAGCAAATTGTTCTTCTTCGTTTCGCATATACGTAACTAATCGATTTATACCGATATAAAGTATCTTCTCTCGATACGTATAAAACTATCGTGAGCTGCTTGAGAGAACTGAATAAGCAGATTCTTTACTTCCTGATTAGCTACGTTATTGATTCGATCGAAATGGAGGAATGAATGGAGAGCAAATTAGACTGCCTCCGAAAACTAGTTAGTGTCTAGTTATGACTTTGATTTACGTGTTCAGATACACGATATATTTTTAGAAATTATTTTAACCCGTTACGCAAGTCGATATTTGCTTTGACTAAAAGATCAGCAAGGTAATTCTACACCTACGTGACGAACGAAACTCCAGCTGTCCATTGAATTATTTAATTCCAATACTATTTTCGTTCACGCAACGTTTTGTCTCTGTTAAAATAAATAAATTGCGATAGTTAATGGTGAATGGAAATTATACGATTTTTAGACTTCTTCTCTTTGTCCTCCTTTTTTTTTTTGGAATACTTTCTGTCGCTCGACGTAATTTCACGAACTTTTACGCGGTTGTGAAACTTCTTTACATATGCGTCGAATCGTACAGCTGGGAATAGTACGGAATAACTGATAAAACTGTTCGGTGTCACGTGGACAGACCCGGGAACAGAATTAGGAATGTAAATGGAGCCAGACACGAAGACACTTCGCGTTTCGTTCTCCTCGGTTCGTTACCAACAATGCAGCGGCAGCTAGCATGAGCAGAGACTACAAAATTATATTACCGTTTCATTTCTAAAGAAGGAAGGAATTTCAAAAATTAAACTTCTGTCCGTTCTAGAGGACAAGTTTCGCAAAACTTTACTCGCTTTCGAACTTTACCTTCAAGCAGTTTGCTTCGAAAATGAAAGATGCTATATTCGGCGAATGCACCGAAGAAGGATATAAATATGTCTCTCGATCTTCGATACTGTCTCGTTGAGAAATAAAGTTTATTGAATCGATCAAATTTCTTTTCGATTGTTACAGGAACGGTATTTGTCCGATACTCGGCAGAAATTCACGATTACTCGGAATAATTATGCATCGAATGTAATCACGAGTACGTGCTACAATTTTGAATGTTACGTATTATGTAATTTCTAGTAATTTTAATTACGCGCATCGTTTAAATTTCCCACGAACGCGTAAACATTCTCAGTCCGTCCATCGTGAACGTTCCTCTCTCGCTATAAATACAACGTAGACGCTATCCGCCGCTATCAAAGACACTACGAACATCGCAAGCAATCTGCCGTTTGCAGAAAGCCTAGATTTCCCTGAAAAAAGGGAGGAACTTGTTAACAGCACCCTGTGAGGTGGTTTTCCTGTGAGAGGCGGGCAATTACTCTTATCCACGGTCGCGTCGATGCGATGATAAGGCTAAGGCGAAGTTGGCTCGGCCTCGCATAATCGCGATCACCCGCGGGACGCGGAAAGGGTTCGGCGAAAGAAAGAAGAGCGACTGGCGCGCGCGTGGTCTGGGCGGGGACCACCTCGCGAGGCCAGGACGTTAATCAGAATATAATGCGACCAGTTTGTAGGTGGGCGCTTTAATCGAAGCTACGTCCCTGGCCAAGAAGACCGGACGTCTTCAGCCGTTTATCTTTGTCCGCGTCTCTTTTCCCCTTTCGCGGTCAATTAGGATCGGCCGTGCGCGTCGTGACAATTAGCACGGCCCAGTCACGAAGCCGTTTCAAGCCTCAAACGATGTTCCGAGAGAGCGGAACGATGATTAGCCTAGCGTGTTAACCTCCGATCCGACCGATGCCTGTGTAATTAAACAATTAACGCTCTGTTCTGATTAGTTAAACAAATTAAGGCTGACGCAAGAAACGTTAAGTGGAGGAACCTGGTCCCGTACACGGCTGGCAACATCATCGAACCAACGTCTCCTTTTTCTTCCCCTTCTTCCTTACGTTGTTTCTCTTTGTCCCCTTCCCTTTCCATCGTCGTCTTCCCAAACACTTTCATCTTCGTCTAACGGCCGTTGAGCGTGGCAATTAGAGGCGTGCATAATTAAGCCTCGCTGATTGTTGACAATGGCTGTTAGCGAGCCCACGACGACTGTCTTTCAAGGGAGCGTCTCAATTAGTATAAGCCGGACGAACCAGAGTTAAAGTGTTTGCGCTGCCGTTTCGCGTGTCCCGGTAATTCCGACGATGGCTGGTTTATTAATTACTGGTTGGGTAAAGGAGACACCGTCGCGACAAATTGCTTGGAAGTCGCGAAAAACGAAGCGCACCGAACCGCTGGTCCATGGAATTCTAATCGATGTGCAAACAGACGCGGGACGCGCGTGTTGAAATCACCGAGAAATGGTGTCCACTCGTTAAGATCGCCGGTCTAATGAGTTTCGTGGAGGAGATAGAAAGTCGGAGAGGTTATCGTTTTGGTAGAACGTTCGAAAGTGTTTTTCTGGGTAATGTGCACGACTTTCCAGCGTATTCTAACCATTGCCAGCGCGATATGCTAATGACTTTATGGGGCAGGATGAAATTAAATACAATCTTTTTTATATTTAATCGCGAGAGTCGCGTGTACGTAAATTATTATCCTCCACAAATCTTTTTTCAAAAGAACGTTCGTCGCGATTTACATGTTTACCTTCTTCTTCGAGTATCTACACGCGGAGACCTACGTTTCTCAGTGCTTTGGTTCGGTATAAATTAAACAACGAGTTTATTTTTATTACAAGGAAGTCAGAACGATACGATTTTGAAATGAAAGGTGGGAACGTTTCGGCCGAATGGAAGAATCGGTTCCACCAATCGCATTCAAGGTTATGCTTAAGTATAGGGTACTCGTGGTACGTGATTCGAATGACGGCTGGGTCAAAATCTTTATTTGTGAGCGTGATGATCTTACGATGAACGTGAGATAATTAAGTCTTTTTTAAGAAGCTAGAGGTCGTGAGCGGATTTTCAACGAAATTCGACGGTGGAATTCCACGGGACTTACTCGAGGATTACTCGGAACACCGCTAAGAATGCCTCAACGTCGGAGGTTTCTGACATTTTTTAGGAAACGCTTTCGTAACCGACGCGTCTTCCACAGTGTCATATTCCACCCGATTTCCAGAATTTTTAACAATTTTTTTTACATCATTTTTTTTCATTTCTTTTCTTACCCGCTATATATTCGAGCCATATATCGCAAGGCGAGTCTCAAACGACACTTTCGTAGACGAAGGACTTTTTTCATCGTTTCGGTATCTACAATCGGCTAGAAATACCTCTCGCGTAATATCATTTACTCTAATCATCTATACCGTAAATATCATTTACCGCTTCAAGTTCTCGCCGTTACGATAAAATATAATGGAAAATATAATATGAAAAATCTTCATTCCGACAGACCGTACTCTTGTTTTTTTTATTAAGAGTAGAAGACAAACGCCTCTCGTCTAGCCTGTATATTTACATATCTCTAAAATTTCCTCACGAAGCACCAAAGGAGATCACGACGGCAGCGGTTTCCGTCGCCGTGCCGGGTCCATCCTGTCCCCGTCCTGCCAGTGGTTCTGGCCTTTATTTCCGTCGAGCCGGTCGTTTACTATCGGCAATCTGCATAAGCGTTTAACCGAAGCGAAGCTGAATCATACGCGCGAGAAGAATAGGAAGGCAGTCGAGGTGTTTGCTGCGTGGGGGAATGTTCTCCGGCCGTAGAACCGTGAAACGAAGCGGACAGAGAGAGAAAGAGAAACAGATAGCGAGAAGGGGACCAAAGAGGAAGAAAAAGGGTGCAGAAGAAAGAGAGGAAGGTGGACCGAGGAAGGCGCGAAGCCGCTCGCCGATGGAGGCGAAAGTTTACGACGCGTCGCCTGGCAGAGTTACCGACGCTACCACGGAGGCTCTCCGCTCTTTTCGCTCTCCCCTTCTTCTCTTTACTGTTTCTACCTCTCCCCCTCTCTCTCTCACTCTCTCTCTCTCTACACCTACGTAACAACACCTCGTACACAACAACCGTCCTGGTGTATCCCGGTAACACTATACACCGTCCGGTGTAACAATGTGCCGACCCGCTAGTAGCGGATCATTGGCCAGCCTCATCGCTCATTCTGCCGCCTGCAATTGTGTGCGTGCGTGTGCTGCCATGGCTGTACGTATGTGCGAAGTTTCACGTGGAGAACACTCGGGGTTGGCGAAATTTTGTTTGTTTTCCCCGCGTGGGTGGTGCAGAGTCCGCGACGCATGGAGAGTATAGGATGTTTGACGAGGATTTCGATGTTTGGCAGGAAGATCTGGAAGGATCGGTTTTTGAAGTGGATCGGTGTTTGACCGGCAAAGACCGCTGGACCAGCTGGTGTTTGAGGAATTAGTCATTTTTTCGAGTGCGTGATAAGTTAGATCGGGGGAGAGATCTGCGGTTTGTAGAAACGAGGAGACTCGGAAGGGTCGTCCTCCGAAGTATTTACGTGGAAATTCGAAGGCAGAAACTCGGAATATAACGCTAACGAGGATGAAAAGTTATACGAACAAAAATTCAGTTCCCTGCATCTGACGACGCTCGTGACGCGCGAAAGGTCTGCGCTTGCACGCGTCCTTTGCCGTCCCGTTTCGGGAAAGTCAGCGAGCCACGCAAAAAGCGAAAGGTAAACGCGACGTTTACGGCGCTCGATGATGATGATGATGATGGTTGTTCGGGAAAAGAGGTTACCCGACAACCTCTATACACGTACGTGGCAACGGAACGGCAAGTGGTCGACGATGGATCATCGATCCACCTCGGCGGGGAGATCGTTCCCCCTTGGCATGCAGCGGGCCTATCGTGTTTCTTATTCTCGGCAGAGAGATATCCGCGGCTACCTGAAAAATCCGCGACGACACGTGGACAAGCTCCGTCGTTAGATTCATCTTGGTGTATCGCTTACTATCCTTGGACACGGTTGGTTTAGCGTAATATAGATAATGCAGTTTAGTGGACGCGATTGCTCTCGTAGACGAGGCGCGCAGGGGAGAAAATCGGAAGAATCCGAGGATGGAAAACGGTTGAACGAAAGATCGTTTGCAAGGTGATCGACGACGAGCGTGTTCGAGTCGCGTGTGTAAATCGTTGCGCAAAATCCTTCGCTCGTACCCGACCATCGGATCGCTCGTTGTGTCTATCGACGTTGGTATAATTGACTCTTTATTTTCACTGGTCGACCACAATCCACTTTAAATGTTAAACTCGACTGCATGGTCAGAATGTGTCTACATACGCGCGCGCACGTGTGTGTGCATTTGCATGAGACTCGTTGGCCTCTTTGTTCCCCACTTTTGTTCCAGCGAACGGAAGACACGAGCTACGTAATATGTTTTCGCCTATCGAGACGCCATTACACCGTATCACTGTAAAATCGCTACGTATTACCGCCACGACTGGTTCGTCGTTGTTACGGGCCATCGTTATTCCTACTTCACGGAGTACCTCTCTGTCGCTGCTATGATTTAAATCGCTGCGATCTTCGTAGTTTCTAACGCCAGAAGAACGCTGCTGTCGTCTGTTAACCGAACGAAGATACCACGGGAACGAATCATCTACGGGGATCGTATTTTCCGCGGGATTAAGGTCCGAAAGTTTCGTAAAGTTCTCTCGTGCCAGCAATTAAATTAGAGAACGAGCCGGGATGAAATATCGAATCGCAGACTATTGAAATAAGACGCGATCGGTGAATAATTCGCGGAGATCTCCGTTCGAATAAACGAGCGGTTCGAATAGATCGCCGAACAGAAGCGAAATATCGGATCCGTAAAACGTCGACGATATGGAAATCCAGCGACGAAGATCGTTTTTGCGGAGATTCGACTCGTCTTAAGACTGGCGATATTTTTAATCGATGGGTTTTAAATGGCGAGATTCCTTCCTCGTTTTACGTCGAAGCCCGTTCTCTTCAAACGACGCTCGATACGAATCAATCTCCGATTGAAATTTGACGAAGATACGAAAGAACGTCGTCGACGCGCGTGATATCCTATTTGAAATATACGTCGATATTTTCCTAGAAACGTTTACGATCTTCTCGCTTATTGCAGCGACAGCAAGCTCGTAGCATAAAAATTCGACGGTTCGAATGGACAATTCGCAGGAAAGTCGGTTAGATTCCCACTCGAATACTGTCAAATCAATCGTAGGCGAAATTATTTTAACCAGAACGATACACCAGACGCCGGAGGGCAGAAATTACGTCGGAAGTGGTACGGATGGTGGAAAGCTTTCTTGGTTCCGGTTCCACTGGGAGTCGTGAGCCGCGCTCGGGTGTCGGCCACGAACGAGAGAGAGATATTTTTACGAGTCTGGCTGAGGTTAGACTCTCCGGGTTCGACTCCTCGCGGTGGAGTTATAATTTACAGCCCTTTGCCTTGCCTCTCCCTCCTCCCCACGTGCCCACCCTTTCTCACTTTTCACACGTACTCTCGAGGAAGATTGTTCCGGCGCGCTCGCGAACTCGCTAGAGCTTTAAGCCAGCCACGCCGCTTAATAGTGTGTCTGAGTCCGCCTGTCTGTCCGTCCGTCTACCCGGCCCCCACTTCGGCTTCTTCCGCGGCTGAACAGAGTACGTGTGGGTTGTTAGTCGGCCAGTTTATGCCCAGCCTGGCCGCATACTCTACCTACTGCGTTCGTTTCTTCCAGATTGCAAACTCTCGCCCTCTACCTGTCCCCGCGAAACTTTAAATTGGATCTGGTTTCATCGATGCGAACCGCGAGAATTTCTTCTTCTTCTTCTTCTTCTTCGGAGAGTTTCGTCTATAAAGAGGAAGAGTTTCTTGGAACTCTTCGTGGAAAGATGACTGGCAACACCGTTCCTCCATTTCTTTTCTCATAGAGAAACAGACAGTTGTATTTATTATTTCGTTCGTACATATTCGCGCTCGTTTCGTCCAAGCACGTCAAATTTCATCCAGTAGTACCACCTAGCGGTACTTTCGTATCGGCACGAGATTCGGTACTGTAAAAGTCAAATACACAGGTCCCGAGGGAAGAACGTTTCGTTGGAAAATAAAGAGTATGCACCGATAACTTTCTGTGGACAGACTTTGACTGGATTCATAATTTCACCATCATAGAAACTTCTAGTTAGAAAATTCGAGCTTCAACGTTTCAAAGACGTTTAAAATATCGAAAAAGGGGAGTTCGAATTGGAAGTTTCGAAGGTTTTAACACCGAAAGTCCCTCTGGTCGCAATCGACTGCACCGAAATATATCGTATACGTAGGTGCCGCTACTAACTTCTCGAGATTCGTAAAAATGTAATCGATCGGTCTGATTTGTGAGTGGCTCGATCGTCGCGACAGGCAACGTAGAAGGAAGATGGGAAGGCCGAGTAGTTTTTACCGGGACGTAAATCAAAGCTGCCTTCCTTCGGCCGCCTCCGCGTAGCTTCCCTGCTCGCTAGTTCCGTTGGTGTCCGGGTCTAAGTAATAATTTCGAATTAAACGTTCGAAGTAATGTAATAAAGTCGTTTGGGGGGATAAATTTAGTGCGGTCCCCGTGGCTGACGCGGTGGCGGCATGGCAGTGGTGCTGGCGGCGGATCGCGGTGTGTGGACCGGGTCAACGGAGCTCGGGACGGATACAGTTGTGCCGCGGCCATGTAGGTAGGTGTTGGACACCCAGCGGGGTTTACCGGGAGTGGGCGGCCCGTTGCACACGTTGCAGAAGGACCCTGACAGAGCGCGACGGAAAAGAAGAACGAACGACTCGAGGAGAAGGAAAGGGAAGAAACGAGAGAGGACACGAATGAAAGAGAATAGTAGAGAGAGAGAGAGAGAGAGGGAGAACGGAGGTCCGGAGAAAGAGAGTGGCTGTGTTATAGCACCAGAGAAGTTTGGTATCTGTATTTGTAGATACCAAAGTCCAACGGTGAGCGCGAGCCAGAGAGAAGAAAGAATGGAAGATGGATAGAGATAGAAGGAGAGAGAGAGAGAGAGGGAGAGGGAGAGGGAGTACGCGGTGAACGGTGAGTAAGAGAAGAGAAGAGAGCGAGAGAATCCGGCCGAAGCAGCGGAGGCCCCCGAACCCTCCCGACACCCACACACAACGACGCCGAGCAACCGGCCATAACAATAAATAACTCTATCCTTCCATGTGTTACCGCAGGATTCCTCCTCGCGGTAGAACCGCGCCCTCTCCTTCCTTCGAGGAAGTCCCGTACCACCGTATTGCCACCACTTCCATTGCCCGCGAGGAGGTTCCCCTTGGTCCAGGTTGCCCTGTCGCCTCCTGCTCCTCCTTCGCCATCGCCTCTCTTTCTCCTCTACCCCTTGTTTTCTCTCGCTCCATGTACAGCGAATTTTCTCCGTTTATCTCCCTCTTTTTGCCTGTTTCTCGCTGCACCCTGTTGTCCCCTTTGCGAGTGTGTGTGTGTTTCGCTTTAATCGAGTTACCTTTCGCGCGAAAGAGTGTGCGGCTTATGACCGGATACACTGCCGCCGATTCAGACGTCGCGCCCGTTCCTCCTCGACAACGCGCCGCGATAAAACCACGTGTCGACTGATCGCGTCGTGGCCCCGCGCGACGATGCGTCTGCGAAGATTCGGTAACACGCTCGTACGTCGTGCGATAAATTCCCTGCTCTGCACGCGGTTATCCTTTGGTATTTATGCATCGGATCCGCGTAGAAAACGGACGGTTTCGACTTTTTCACGTCGAACGCTTTCTTCCTCTTTCTTTCGGTTTTTGTGCCAAAGAGATCCTTTGATTATCTACGCTTATTATATATATATATATATAGCCGTGTTAAAAAGTCTAGGAGGAAGGTGCACCTTTATCTGTTACCGAAATCAACGAACGTGCGCACTACGGCGTTTCTCACCCTGTTCCAACCGTATTCGCGCTCGGCAATAATCACGCGACTATCTCGCAATCACCGCCCTCGAAAAACACCAAGTTCCACCACTGCACCTCGTGTGTTTTCCGAGTTTAGAAAAGCGTCTCGTCATTCGGATCAAGCCGTTCTCGTGGTATAACACCGTTGGTATTGGAAACGGTATTACCGTAAAGTTGGATCGCGAGGATATCGACGGAGATCCGGCAAGGAGAAGACCGAAGGTGGAGAACGAGTGGCCGGTCTGTCTGATGGTTTTAACTAGATCGAATGGCAGCCTGGCGAGAACTAGGTAGTCGAAAGTTTTTGCGCGGCTAGTTTCTTCCCTTCTTCTTCCTTTTCTCTGCTTCTTCTCCGAAGCCTACGTTCGTGTGCCGATGCCGGTGAGAGCGGCGAGATTCTGACGACCGGCTACGGGCTACGAGGCGCTGTCGAGCTCACCGGGACGAGCATCGAACGAAAGGCAAAGCAACAGAGAGAGAGCGAGAGAGAGAGAGAGAGAGAGAGAGAGAGGGGAAAAAAGGAAAGAACGAAACACGGCAATAAACCGAGAAGAGATAGGCGATCCAAGGATTCGCCAAGGATCCCAGACTGCTTGGAGTCTAGCGGTATGCTGGCCGCGACTCTCGACTCCGATTTCTTTTCAGAGACGATAAATCCACCTCTAATCAAAATTCCCATTACGAGAGAGAAAAGGCAACCGAGGCGGAATGCGCTCGCTATGACGGGTTCGAGTTCGTTCGAAGACGCGAGATATCGATGCCACTTCTGCGAGAGCTGATCGCGATCCTCTCGGGAAGCTATCTAAGCGTTTCTGCAGAGCGCATGGAGCTTCTTTCAAGTGGAATTCTTCCGAGTAATTTCTTGCGAATTGTTAGGTATCGGCAGAATGCCGGCTGTTTTGTGTATTTTGAAGGAGATTCGGCGACGATTCTGGAGAATAGGATGCTTCGCTCGAAAATAAGTCGAATATCGTTTTTTCTTCTCTGATCGTGTTAACGATCTATGATTATAGCGTATAACCACCGTAGGGAATTTTCTGCTGTATAGAAATTTCTCGCGATATTGTAAATTGTCTAGCAGCGACGACGATGGAAGGGTGCAAAGTGGGCGACGACCACCTTCCCGTAGGAACACGCGCTTTTTTATACGTGTGCTTTAAACGATCTCGATAATTTCCGACAGCTCGAACACCGCTAAGTATAAATTTATGCACGGACAATGAGAAATTCAGTTCCTTTGCAGTTTCTTCCCATGGGCCGGTCTGTCTGTCAGCGAATGTATTGTCAAACGATGAATAAGTATACTTATTAATTCGTACAGTTAAAAACCAAAAGTCTATAACCTACAATTCGTCACCTTTCGACTCACCGACGCGATTAATTATTGCTAATTCCGTCATTAGAAACTGACCAAGCCGATCAAGCCGAAGGAGCGAAAAAGAAAAGGCTCGGGTAAAAGCTTGGACAGTCTAGAAACGCGTTAAAACGCGTCAGAACGGTACGCGGTTTCGCGTATAACGACGCCACGAGACGTTCACGGGTCGTGGTTTCTTCTTCTTCTTCTTCTTCTTCTTCTTCTTTCACGGTCGGTCGTCTGGTTGTTTTTTTCTTTTTCGAAGAGGGCGAACGAGGTGTCGGAGGGCCAGCGTTTATACCCGAACCGATGCACACCGAGAGCCTCCCCGGCACTTGTTGTATTTATTTTAACGGCATGCAACGCCTACGTCTATATGCATTTAAAATATAGCACAGTTGGGCCCTAGTTTATGAAGGGTCAGGTCATGGTGCGCGGTCAGCGCTGCGAGGATGGAAAGGAAGCGCGAAAGAGAGAGAGACAGAGGCGAAGAAGGACGAAGGTGTAGAGGAGAATTAGTTAGAGAAGGTAAGACGATGGTGTGCTTCTCGTGGAGAAGGGTATCGGTGCCAGGGGACCATGGAACCGTCGAACCTTCTTCGTTGGCCTCGGGCCCCGTTTAACGAGACTCGGTTAATGCAACTCATAGATCATCTCGGTATGCACTAAACGCTTGAAATATAAATACGTATAAACACCGTGTAAATCAACGTGATTAGTTGGAAGTACGAGCGCGACGCTCAAGTGATTTCCCACAGATTGGTTTTGGCGAATCGTTTGCTTTGTGCTTGATATCGACGTAGAAAGCAGGCAGTGCTGATTCCTTTCGATTAGCGCTAACGAACCTGTTTCTACAACGTATCTTTCGTTTTATATATGATAATTGTATCTTACCTCTGAGAGACGAGGGTTGCACGTCGATGAACGTTACGTTCAGTGAGAATAGCCAGTATGTGAGGTAGCCAGTGAACTTGGCGTTCGTAACTGTCTCGAATTTAAAATCGTTCGTAGTTTAATTTGACGCGGAGCTAAGAATCTGCTATGAGAAATTGCGAGAACATTTTCGAGAACGCCTAGATTACTTGTGTATTTCGTTGTTGTTTCCAAAGTTGAAAGTTGGAAACCGATAAATATCACGAATGAGATATTCCGATTCGTGGTGGTAGTTGAAGACACGCGGGTAAGTAATTCGCAAGCGACATCGTCGTGGAGTATCGATCGTATCGATAAACGTTTGTCTCCTCAAACGAGTAATTCGAAATTACCGAGCCAACGATCCTAATCTTTCCGCCAAGTACAACACGGATTCATGCTGCATTTTGGAAAATACTAAAAACCGTATCGTTAGATCGTACAACGTGGGAGACGGCGAGATTCGCGAAACATTAAATTCACCCTCGCCTGGTCGAGCGTCATTATGTCATCGTTTTGCGAAACCGGTTTCGCAACGACGCCGGCGACGATTTTTGCGGTCGCACTTTAACAAAGTACTAAGGCCCGAATCGATTTCGCGTCCCCTCTGGGCCGTGGACTTCGTCAAAATTCAAGGAGCACGACGGGCCACGGAGAAAAGGGAAACGACGGAGAAAGATACACCATAGAGAGCAAGATACATCATAGAGAGAAAGAAAGAACGAAGAGAGCGGTTCGTAATCGTTTACATCCGCCGGTATTATCAATTTTGCTCGCATCATCATCCGTCCCTTTTCGTCTCTCTCGCTTTCCATCGCGCGGACCAAAGCTACTTTTCGCCTTTCTACGCCGACTCCGACAGGGCACAGATGGCACCCTGTTAAACATCGTCGAAGCATCCGTAAGTCATTTGTCATCGCGGTAAAATTGCTAACCGACGCGACCTTCGTTCAACTTTCCGCCCTCCAGAAGACAATCCCCAAGCCGATCCATTAATTCTTCCCTGATCACTCGACTCGAGCATTCGACCCGACTCCGGCCACCGGAACCACTGTCACTTTCTCCAAACTGCATCGTTACGTAACGGGCAAATTGATTTATTTTTTGTTCGGAGGCTCGTTCGTTCTGACGGGAACGAGGTTGCACAGCCACTTCGGCTACTCTCCGCGGGGCAAAACACATCACTTTCCGTTTCGACGCGGCTTCGCAGCGTTTCTTCTCGTATTTGCCACCAACTATTTCCCTACGTGTAATATAGAATGTTGGACTGTTACGTGGAAATATGAACGTTCTTGATTCGATGATTTACGGTGATGACGAGGTACACGATCGGAGCTGCTTCTTCTTCGGGGTCTATCGACATCGACGAATTCTATGACGTAGCGCTTGATCGAGTCAAAATAAAGGCCGCCTAAGTATATGAGTTACAAGAAGCGTTGCTTCTACCGTAGTACAATATTTTCCGCTCGCACCCGTTGATCTTAAGCTTACAAAATTAATTTATTCCCGTTTGCTCGGTTAACGCGATAGAATCATTCGCGTTTACTCTCCTTTGATCGTACACCGATTTGGAGCATTCTATCACTCAGAAAAATCCATTACTCGAACCTACATCCAGAAAATCCTAAATAAATTCCAAATGTCTCGATGTACGAATAAATCCTAATATAGAACAAACCGATGTTCGTTATCCTCCGGCTTCCACGTTTTTTTTTTAATTTTCACACCTGGATGCACGCCAAGCAATCCGATCGCCGAAAAGCGAAACGACCTTCCCCACTTGGATGACCTTACTCCTGACCTGTACCATCTCGAACACGGTAAAACGAGTGCAGTGGCCGAAGATGCAAGGGGACCAGTGGGTCTGGGGGTCTTCCACGGAGAGGATTCCAAGGAGCTGGTCTCGTAATGCGATATAAATGGAGGCAGGACCGGCCCAATGAAAAGCCAACGGGCAACCTCGGGTAGAAGATACATCAAGATTGGGCTGACGGTTGACTTCGTGCACGACACGCACGAGGGGAAGGGGTGGAAAGGGAGGACGAAGCGAGGCAGTAAAAACTGGATCCCTCTCGCCACTCTCTCGGATCTCGGGTCTTTTCGAGCCTCCACCCTGGCCCGGGCATAATAAGGACAAACCTTTAATCTCCGACTCAATTATAATTTCCCCGCTGGTCGCTGGATGTCGCGGGAACAATCCCTCGATCGGCCGTGCTGAGTAGAGTCGTGGATCGAAAGTGGACCACCGGTTCGCCGCTTTTTGCAAACGGATCCAACCGGACCCCGAGCGCGTTCTCCTTATCTCGGCAGTTCGATAGAACTCGTGAGTTCCACGAGTAAATGGGATCCACGGCTGCATCGCGTCGTCCAGAGAATTTGCGCGCGTATTTTATTTGCGCGGAATTATTAAAAGGATTGATTCGTGCGCGATCGAGGCGCGGATTTTAAGTTGAACGAGTTTTTTTTTTTTTTTTTTTTTTTTGATACGGTACGTATATAGGTGGAGAGATTTTACGTATTTTTCTCTGAAAATGCAGAGTTTTCGGCTGATATAGGATAGAAAGGAACGTATATCAGAGTTCGTTCTTAAAATACTCCCGAATGTTCAAGACGACGCTTGAACCGATGATTCTCTGTATTAACGTCGACTTTTCAAAGAAGATTCTCTTCTGTTCAACAAGTTACAAACTAAGAGAGCTCGAGAATTACCAGGAACTTGCTTGCCTCGTATTATCATTCTAGGCAACGCTCCGGTAATTCTATAAATCATTATCAACGAGAAACTTTCCTCTTCGACGAATCCCGAGTCGAGATAACCGCCAACAAAGACTCGGAACGCGATGCTAAAATTACAAGGTTCACGATATAATACAACCAATGTAACAAAGAATGAAATTCCCTTACTTCCTTCACACCCTCGTTAATTCGGTTCTACGATGAACCCTCCCCCCATAACTAAACACCCTGCACGACCTGTACATCGATTATTCTTTCGCTGAATAGCAATTCGATAGCATCCTTTTCTAAAAAAAAAAAAAAAGAGGTCGCGTAGCAGAAAGAAATCTCGAAATCTGCCCCCACGTCGCGATCGTGTCTCAGTTTTGTGTGTATCCCTTCGGGCCAGGTAATCCTTAGAAGCGTTCTTTGTCCTACTGCTAGCGAGAAAACGCTTTGTCATCTGCGCTTCCGCCGTCGGGGGTGTGCGAGGAGCCCTCGAAAGGCCGGGCCTCGACACATTATGTTTATTCGGCCCCGAGAAAGCAATGCCACCCAGCCAGGTGTGCTCGTACGATCGAAATCGTTACAGCATCCAGAAAACGCTCGGTTCCTTAGAATTCTCCGGTGGACAATGGCGTCGTCCGTCCTCTCGGTTCACAACAACGTAACCGAAATGGAGCAACGTATTTTAACGCGGATAAACGTGGCATCATCGTGATTTAATCACGAGCGCGTGTTTGAAATCCGCCGTAGCTTTCGGCTGAATCATATGCAAGGCATCGGGTAAACGATGGCGCAGATGGCAGGGGATGATTTTGTCTGGAGAACTAAGATGTACACGCGCGGAATAAAATTTGTTCCTTTCTGTGTTTCGGTATCGAGACGATTGGATTTGTTATTATTAGAGATCGTCGTGTTATTATTCGATAAATTTTCTATACCAACTGTAGAATATTATTGCTGGTGCGTGGGATATTTCGTCTTTAAGAAAGTGAAAGTCCAAGATTCGTTCGGTTCATTACGCTTTTAGTCGATATGTTTAGTCGATCGTAGGTTATCGGAGACGTTTCGTTCGAAGAAAAGTGCCTAAGTTTGTAATTTCAAGAAGAACTGATATTTTTCGTAGTTCTTATTGCTTCCTTAATTCATTTTTCCTGTATGCTGAAAGTTTAAGGTAGTTGAGGATTCTCATTAACCAATCAGATGTTCTATACTCTCCTGTAAACATCGGTAAGAGTGAATTTACTAGTTCTTTGATATCGTCGGTAAGAATGTTGCCGGATAAACGATAGAATGTTGCTAGATCTAATTGTAAGTAACGAAACTTGAAAAACTGCATCCGTTCGGTTTCTGTTATAAAAGCTCGTACGTGTCGTATTACATGTAAGAAATTGTATTAATGAATACGAATGCATCTTGCAGGGATGTGTTGATTTTTTAAAAAGGGAATCATCTGCCGCCGTGTTTGAAAATCGAGGAGTCGGTTCTTATTCCTTTGGCATCAATGATTCATGAACGGCTTTTATATATTTTATTTTTATTGGAAATAACGTATACCTTGAAAGAATATATTTTATATATAGCCCGATGTACAGGGAAAACGAGAATTTATAAAAGATTTCGTAATACATATTCGATATTGTACGAGTATATAACGAGCATAATTTATAAAATTGTTACGTCTCAATTTCGAATAAACGCAGTAGCCGAATGTGGAATGTCGTTAATTATCCAAATCGATGTACATACCAACGTTTAACGAATTTAACTTTTCTTTATCCTGTCTGCGCTTATTTATCATTCTGCTTTTATCGAAATGTATATTTCTTACATTTCTTTGCGATGTGATACATTGTTCCCACAGAAAAACGAAGAAATACGAATAGAAAAATAAAAAGATAAAAACCCTCCTAAAATATCCAACGTCACGCTTTCCCGATCTATTCGTTTTATCGGTTAATCGATTTTACTGACACGACAAACAACGACATTCCCTAAATTCCATTTCAAGAACGTTATACCTACATTGGTCGTCTTCGACTCAACCGCGTCGCAATGAAAATTTAATAAGCCAAGCGATACACGCAGTATCCGCCCTTGCGAAGTTTTCAAAATATTCCTCGTCAGAATATCGCGACGTTAAAGATATTAAAATACTCCTTATCTGCCGTATTCGCACAAAAGGATCGATAAAACTCGCGCACCGTGACCCAAGTGTTAACAAAGTTTGTACAACTCCATCGAACCCTACGAGATTCGAGCTATCGACCGAAAGGCGTGACCATGCGGCAAATGTATATTAAAACGATTGCGATCTGCCGGGTATCCGCGAGATAACGCTCGATAGGCCAGGTGAGCGTCGTTGGGAGTCGTGGAAGGGACTGGCGATCGCAGCGAGCCGATAGCGTTTCTCCCTCTTATCCTTCGAGACGATTCCCACGAGGCCAAGTATAAATATGCGAAAGCAATATCGTCGGCGTCCTATCGATATATTACCGAGGGATGCTCGTTGTACGCTTAGAAACGTCAGCGATGGTGGCTGGTCCATCGATGGCAGCTCTAACAGGTAACTAGGTAGAGAGAGAGAGAGAGAGAGAGAGAGAGAGAGAGAAAGAACTCAAGCGAGAGGGGAAGATGCTATCAACACCTTCGCGGCTGTACCCGCGGTTGTACCCGCGGCCGCCATTTTCTCTTCATGTATGTGTATGAGGGCCCGCATTGCATCGATAATGCATCGGGCATTGGTTGTCGGCGGACGGTACGCGAACTAATCGATTTCCTGTGGAAGTCGATGGCTGTAAAACCGGGTATCCAGTAAACTTGCATTTTGTAAGGAAGTTTTTCAAAAGTTCCCGAATGTTCGCCGATATTGGCCGAGAAACGTATTTCACGCGTATGTTTCATCGTTAGTAACGTATCGTTTGATCCGAGGTTGTTCGATGCACAACAGATTTCATAGAGAGCGTATACGTATATATGTGTTTGAAAGCTTTCGAAGGAAATGATACAAAATAATTTGGAGTATCGAGTTGGAGTATCGAGGAAACCGATCGAATTATTCGATGAATTAACAAAATGTTAATGTCTCGCATATAAAGTGGCGAATAAAAGATACGCAGCACGAAGAAAGGACAAAGTTGAGAAGCGGAATTTACAGTTGACAAGCGTGATAAATTAAAATATATATGGGAATTGGTTAGCGAGGTGGTGAGAAACTTTGAATGCAAAAGTTATTACGACTCGCCGATATTAAACTGCGTAGTATATTATTGGAACTGTAATTAATTATATCCAAAAACGAAATTTATAATTACAACACTTTCGTTTCTCAGAAAAGCGCGTTCAAACTTCTCGCTCGAAAAGCAAAGCGCGCTCCAAACTTTCAAACACGAGTGTATTCCTTACTTCTCGGTATTCGTAAAATAACACTCTGCTCTTGCTACGCAACAGACTACGGATTTTCGAGTTATAAGAAGATTACCCTTACCAGAGCTGCAAACGTGCGTTTCTTGTGGCGTGCGTACTTCGCCCCAAAAAATTCAGGTTACCAAACCTTAACGAACATTCGCACATATTCTACAACGCTTTAAAGATCGCGTTTCTTTCCCGCGTTTCGCGTCCATGGGCTTCATTCTCGTCTTTATCGAGGGTTCGACGTTACGTTGGAAGATATTTTGAAAAAAGCGGGTGTCTCTCGCGAGCATAGTCATTTCGCACTTTATGCTCGCGCGGCACGCTCGCCTTCGCGGATACCTGTTTATTATTGCTGTTTCGCGAATGCAGCTTCTGAGAATCGCAATACTGTACGCACTTTTGGCTACATGGCGCATTGATTTTCCACGAATGCGTGTAACCAATCTGATTTGTCTTATTGCCGGTTTGTCGAACGCCTTCAGCTCACGCAGATTCTGCCGAATACCTCAATCTCAGGCAATTCCAACCCGAAATTCCAGTAGCTTCTGCTAATTCGCGTTTCCAGTTATTGTACCTTACGGAACGATGTGTTACAAGTGGAGACTTTTAACGATAATCGGCTTTTTTCTCTCTATGATATCGATAATCGAGATAGAAAAAACTTTCTGTACACGTGCCCGGCTTATCTTTTAACGAAATAGTTGAATTATTACGTGTAAATTTTATGCAAAATTTCTAGTTTTGTTGATACAGTTAAGGCGATGGTTAACCGGACATTTCGCTCGCTAAGTATCGTAACGAGTACTTTACTTTATATTATGCGTATTACGTACGTACATTTTTACGTTAAATTCCTCGTAAATCCATGAACACCCGTAATCGATCGATAATTGTACGTTAAAATTCGACGAAGTTTAAATAAATGTAGAAGAGTAGAAGTCTTTCTGTTGGGTCGCTTGAATAATAATCGGTTCTCTTTGTGTAGTCGATAATTGTATATTAAAGTTGAAATTGAAGGATAAAGTAGGGTTTCCACAACAGCGTATGATGATTATTACTTAAAATTTTTTACATTTGAGGACAATTGAAGTTTACCATTTCGCGAGGAAAAATTATTACAGCCGTAGGGAACGTCGTCCGATAATTTCCTCGATAATAAAACAACCGAGGGAGGAGAGAATTATAAATCATCGAATAATCGCATACGGGTTTCAAGAAACTTTGATAACGATTAATCAACTTTCATTCGAAAACTACAGGGGAAAACTACGAAGTTTTCACTGGAAAGCAGTTTCAGGATTCGGTATGCTATCGATCAATCTCGTATCGCAAAAATTGTCTTTACGTATTTTTTTCTCCGCCTGAGAATTTGCAGAGAATCGCTCTCGTATAACTTCGTCGACTTGTCAGCTATTTTTAAACGACTCGCGCCAATTACGTCGCGTCCAAACTCTCCCGTTTAATCGCAAAGCGACGTTAAAAATCAGAAAATCGACAAACATATACTTATCGCGTTTTTCTCGCGCGATATTCGTTTAAAATATTGTCCGGGATCTCTCGATCTGCGAGATCATCGTCGTAAACGCACAGATGCTTCCGATTATAAAAAACTTCCACATAATTCAAAGCTAGGATCACTTCGCGAAAGCATTACCGATATGGATGACATTTTTCCGCTATTAGTTAACCCCGGTCACAGGATATCTAAGGTCTCGACGATTTATCTGGCCGTACTTCATTGACCCACTTCTAAAATGGCCCGTAAAAGAAAACAATCTTTCTCGAAGCGAACAAAGGGTAGCAGAATAGTGGCACCGGCCGCAAAACCAGAAAACGTTCAAGCAGACGTCGCGGTAATCTCCCCGTGGAGAAGCGACAATCAGCAGGGGACCGTAAAGAACGGCGAAAGCCCATTAATCCTCGCCAGAAGAAATGATTTAGGATCGGTTCGTGTACCATCAGCCTCGCGTCTCAGGCCATCAGCGTAACGGCGGCTACCAGACGAACACGCGTTTCCCAAGGTTGCAGCCTAGCCGTGTGACAATCATCGTCTCGAACTAGGTCCGTCGAAAACAATTCGCGTCTCAATCGTTGTTGTGTGGTGAATCGTCAGCGTAATGACAAATGGCCGGATGAATGTACGTGTCGTTCGTTGGCGTTCAACCGATCGAATATACAGAGATTGGAAAGAGGAAGCGAGCGTAGAATCGCATTCGAAGATTCTTTCGTTCCAAATCGAGAGAAACAAAGGAAAATATCGTTATCGATATCGCGTAGAATTAATCTTGAAATTCGAACTTTAAACCAATTGAAATCGACTACGGGTTCGATGTGGATAAAAGATGTAAAAAAATTTTTACTTGGTAACGTACACGACAATCCCGTATAACTCGATAGGAGAAAAAGAAACAGAGCCGCAAAGAGGTTGATTGTACGTAGTTACGAGACTCGCGTCGCTTCGTTAACGTCTACGAAGATAAGGCGATCTCCCGTTGCTCCAAAGAATCTACTAAATCTAAAAAGAAAACGAGCTGATGAATCCCATCGTCGTGGAGAACTCTTCCGTTAAGAATCTATCGAAATAGACAACGTGGCTATCGACATCCGTGGAATTATTTTTGCATTAACTACAAGGCCAACCGGTTATTTAATACGGACGGACGATTGCAAATAATTTCTCCGCTCCATACGTAACAACCCTTGTAATCAGTCAGAAAGAACTGGAAGGATAGATTGCAAAAGGGTTGATACAGGCTTCTCTATCGACGGCGTTGGCGAGGACAAGGGGATTCCCCATTGCGCGAAATGGAGTCCTTGAACCCGCGAGAGCGGCAGGCGAGGAAACGACGTAAGTGGACAGAAATGTATAGCGCAACGTGGTTCGCGGCGCGTCAAGAGGGAATCTGTCCCCACCCGTGGAGGAGAAGGTGGACAAGGAAGCGGTGGTGGCGAACGTTTGGTCGCGAAAGAGGAGGAGGACGGAGGTGGAGAAGGAGAAGGAGTCAGATCGTGGGCAACTCTCTGCGTACCGAGAGTCGAAGCTCTGTCTCGCGTACGCGAGAACCAATCCCAGTATTTGCGCTTCCTTCCTACCGTGGATGGCGACCACCTCTTTTCAGGGGCGTAGCCGTCGCGATCCCCCTCTCCCCGTGCGCCGCATGGATTTTTCGCGCGCTCCAAATTCCGCCCCGAGCGTCAACGGGCCGATCCTCTTCATCGGGGATCGAACGAGGCCCGTCGAGTCTATCGATGTCGCGTCCGAGTTCGTTCAACTTTCCGATGTTTGGCCGTCACTGACTCGCGCAGATTCCGAGGGCGGATTTCGGCCGTTCGTGTTGATTTTTCATCGACGAATGCGTTCAGAGGCTCGTGACTTGGCTTACATCACGGAGATTACGGTGTACGGTAGAATAGAGTGTTCATCGGCTCGACGATGTACGTGATTTGTCGTTCGTATAGCGGTGCACGCTCGGATAAGTAGATTCAGACAGCAGAAGTTCATTTAGTCAGCCGTTAACTACAACCGATTCTCTCTACTATTTATGATTTCTGTGTATTAGTTTCTTGTTATGTATATGCTTCTTGCGTATTAGCTTGCCTTCGAATAAGTAGATTCGGCCAGTAGGATGTCGTTTGGTCTGACGCTAACCAATTGCGAGAGTGACTCTCCCCACTACCTGTGATCTTTGGTTTATGCGATAGTTTACTTTCGGATAAGTAGATTCAGGCGGCAAGAATCTACTTAGTCGGACGCTACGTAACGTTCAGTCTTGTTCGTGAATCGAGTTAGGCAGCTTCCGTCACGCGGTAGAATAAAATTTTACTGATATTTCTACTATTTATGATCGTTGCTCGTACAATAGCGTACGTTCGGTTAAGCAGATTCAGACGGCGGGAGTGCGTCTAGTCTGACGTTAAGTAGATAGAACGAAGTTCGTATAAACGAAGTTCTATTGTGGTTGAACGTTTGAGTTTTATTGGAGCTGTTAGCGATTGCCGCGCCTGCTAATAGAACAGAAGTAGACGAGTTTATCGATCAGTAAGAGATTGTCGAGTTTGTTAATTAAAGGGTCGTTTAACAAATCGTTTAAAACACCATGAATTCTCATGAACAACTATATAGACTGATATTAGAGCCCCTGCAAACTCCTGTCGATTCAAGTACATACGAAAGAACGTAACAACGTCTTGCGAATTATCTTCCACGTAGAATGTGATAACACGAAGCAGCAACGTTTCCTCCACGGATCAATTGTATTATCCGATAAATTCTATTCCAGAGATCGAACTCGGAACACTACGATATACTCTCAATCGATGCACATAGAACACCTCGTACATTCTTCAAAAATCTCCGTACTATTCCTCGACGCTGCTCTTCGCATAATATCCAAACACGCCTACCAAAGCCGATACCCAATTACAACACTACGTACCATCACAGAAGATGAAGCACAACGAATCCCTCGATCTTTATCCACGATTTTCAATCTCCAAACGCGTTTACCAACCTCCGTGTGAACGCGATTCCGCAATTTCCCGAAAACTGAAGCGGGTCGAGTAATCGTGCGGTTAAAACACGGCGAATTGTCGCGATGCAGCACGAGTCAGAGGAGAGAGGATCCTGGCAAGGAGGAAGGGAGCAGATAGACGGATGGACAAAGCTGTAGAGGAGCCGTGGAGTATTCAGTCGGTGACGCGGGCAGATTTACGGGCGGCTCGCCACGCAGACGAGCGTCTCTTTGCGGATTCTTGGGCTTCCACCGATATTATTAGCGATCGCGTCCTCTTTTTGATCCTGGCAGAAGGACGGGGGAAGGCTCCTTCCCTTGCGGCCGTCGAGAGAGTGCTGGACACGGCGGGTGGTTTTTTTCGTGGCCGCGTATAATGCGCTCGATAGAAGTTGCTTGCTCGAAATCCTTCGAACCCTTTTTCCCTTGTTAGGGCCAGCTCCAGGTCCAGGCTCGAACGAGTACGCATCGAAGGGACCGCGAATTTATTTCTTCTGGCGTAGGCATTCGCCGCGTTTCCCATCCACCGGACAGACGCTACGACGACAACGACGATGACGTGCGGTTTAACGATATGCAGCATTCGGAATGATCGCCGCACCATGCCACGGCTTGTACATCTGGTTTCTGCCTTCAAAATTTCGAGTTTAAGCTTTCTACGTTGTATGGCGAAGTCGAGGGTTTTCTCGAGCGTTTTCGCTGCAGTACGAAGATTAAGTCGTTACATCTATCTTGCGTATTGTAACTATCGTTATGTTGTATAAACTTGACACGGGTTGTGATAAGAAATATCCTTTGATCATTTGATATATTAAACATCGATCGAGTCTTGGGGTATTTTTGTATTTTCGTAAGAAATAAAGTAATGGGAAAAATGTATAAAAATGTCGGTCGATATACTTGTCCACCCAAGTTATCTACTTTAATCGCTCGAACGTTTCACTTCTTACTGCAAAGCATCGAATTTCGTTCGAATTTCTCGGTGGTACAACATTCGAGTATTCCGATAATCTTGATGAAGGATTTACATATGGAAGACTTATAAATGAGAGCTGCGTGGAACGGAATCGTCTCTTCCTGTTCGACTGCCATTTATCATTCGCGAGACTGGTAGTGCAAGAAACGCATAATTACAGATAATTCCCTTGGTACTTGCTATGCGCCGGGATAATTGCGGCCGGGTATTGTGTGCCATTGTTCCGCCGACCGGCTATCCCTTTGATTATGGCAATTCAGGGCATCCAGATAGTCGGGCGATATTTAATTTCGTGAAAAATTCTGGTTGATTTTGATTTGACGTTGGGAATCGAAGAGACGTGTATTTTTTGACGCTTCGGGCGAGAATATGTATATTAATGGGGGAAGTCGAGAAACGTGTTAATGGAATAATTGTGTATGGAAGTTAGGTGTTTGAGAACTTTTGAAATTGCTGTAATCGTTCAGTTATAAGAAAGATACTCGGTTGTCGAAAGTTTATACGATGTATTATAGTACTGTATTATTTTGTGCGATAAATTTTCTTATTACTTTTGCTTTTAATCTTACGTTTCGAGCCAGGCTCGCAGATTCTCTTTTCGATGTGTTTGGCACGTTTTTGAATATTTCAATACTGTTAGATTAATTGCAGAAACACGATGCATTGCCTATTCGTGCTTGGTTTCAGCGCTACAATTTGCAAGTCGAAAGAAAGATCGATTCACCGGTATTCCCGTTCCTTATAAGCATTCATAGCAATAAGGAACATTTAGAAGTTTTCATATATTCGTATTCTTCGTATTATATCACTGTACCAAACTTTAGTTTTACCCAATCAGGATCACCCATCTTCGATATCAAAGTTCAGGTATAACTGGCGTCTGCAGTCTTCAACCTCGTGATTGATTGCCTCTGGTTTTTTTTTTTTTTTTTTAGATAAAATTGACTAACTTTGGTTACGAATAACCGTGTACTACACAGAATCCCATAGAACCCATTCTTTTTTTCATTTCACATAAATAACTGACAAGAGAAGAATATTATATCCAAATTTCCTTTTCCCTTTCCTTTTGTATCGTAACGGAGGATAAAAAACGACGGATCTACATTTTATTAATCTACATCTACACATTTTAAATTCGCCACTTACGTTTCCGAATGCCTCGCGCCTCGCAGAACATCGAAATAAATACACCTTGTCTCTACCCTAATTTTAACTCTACCCAACCTCTAACGTTCGTCTCGAATTAAACTCAAATAACGTGTTTTTGGTATTTTCGTTCCGACGTCTAAATTCCTACAAGCTCAGATATGTCGTCTAATAATGAAACTCGAAAGTTCATAAACGCATAAACTTTACACGCTCGTCGACTCCTTGTTAAGTCCAAATAAATTCTCAACGATGAACTCGCGACTCAGCATCGGATCTCGCATCTTTCCGCGTCGAACGCGTTCCATTTTCGAATTCACACGGTGATTCTCGCGATTCTCGCGTGCCCCGCGGAATCTTATTGGCTATTCAGGCCGCGATGCCTTAACTGCCCGGGATTCGATGCATAGGAGCCATAAAGCATGGAATACAGAGGCCATGGTGGGCACAGATCCCGCGAGTTACCGTGTCCCTTACGGTAGGCATTACCGAGATTACAGACGCGGACTGGACCTCTGTTCGAAGGTAACGAGCGAGAGAAAGACGAAAATACGCCATGCCGATGGATCGAGAGAGACGATCGACCGCGTAATAACCCTTACCTCTTTCGATCCCTTTACCCACGTAGCCGATGAGATGGCCCTTTAGGTCTCTAAACGGCCCGACAACACGGGACCTTCTTACTCCTCTGTTTCTGCGCTCTATTAAAATCCGTGCGAGATAATCGGTCGCCTTGATAATGCGCCGCAAACCCGTGAACCCTCCAACGATCGCCAATTTATCTTCGCGAAAACACGATCGTTTCGTCAGTTTCCTTCTTTGTGCGTGAAACGTTAAACACCGAATTTGCGTAAATATTCCATTTTTTTTTTCCTTCGATCGATTTACGTCATCGAATGATTCTCTTTGTTGACGGAACTGCGTTGATGGAAAAGAGCTTCGAAGATTCGTCCGATATATTTGTCCTCGCTATTTCTTTCGCGTGGATTCCTAGGATATTATGGAATTTAAAGAGACAGAAGAACGTTTGTAACATTACGATCGAGACGCTAAATATACGTATAATAAAAACATTTGTTATTACAACGTTGGAATTTTCAAGCTGCCGTTAAAATATGCAGATTCAACCGCTGCTTTCTGCTTTTTCTCAGCTGTATGAAACGTAAACTTATTATGTTTATCCCGTATGGTTTTTGTATGATATAGGAACGAGTAAGTACTATAATTAAGGATGCAAAGACGAGATCCGCAATAAACGCTAGTCTTATCGCTACATCTGACCAAGGTTTTTCCATGAGTTATAAAATAACTTATCAAACGTCAATTTGAAGCTAAACCACGATTTCAAGATGGTAGTCGAAGCTACAACCACGTGTGACCAGTAGGTATAGCAATTACGAGTTAAGAACGATATACCATCGAGGAAAACTCGGTTACCCAGGTTTGGCGGCGTCTGATTGGCGTAATATATGCGAGCTAATTATTTTGATCGCGAGTCTTTATAGCCACGCTGATTGCCCGACTAACGTTGATCTCGAGAAAGATTCGCTGGGCGTGGGGAATTGGAGTCGGCTCGACGTTTCTGCAAATTGCTCTTTGAACGCTCCAGTTACACGCTCCGAGGCTTTACGGACAGCTACGAGAAACTGCCAACGCGGAATCCCCTGCAGATTCTAATTGCCTTTCTAATGGAAAATTATTTAATGCCGCTTGATTTTGATCTTACGAGAGATCACGATGTAAAAACGAGAAATTCGTTCCACTCAATGAGGTAATTGAAATGTAGGAGTCCTGAGAGATTGTAAATGATAGCGTTTAAAGTGTTCGCGCAAGGATATTCTCAGCAGAAAGGATGACACTTTTTACGCCTGAAGATTTTGCGAAACGTTCTTTTCTTCTTCTATTTTGAACGCGATCTTTCGATTCTGTCAACAACGTCTGACGCCAATTGCTTATACTACTTTCATAGAAAGGAGTAATAAGATCTATCAACAGTGTGTGACAATAACAACTTTCTCTACTTTCTTGGAAAAAAGAAGTCCACGTAATGCGGAATAAGAGATTGCGATTAGTATTCGAGGAATTTCAGTATAAACAGCATAAGAGTTTAATCTTGAACAAATCCGGAATCGGAAATTCCAAGCTTTCGTAAACTATTTCGCTACTCGACGAGTTTCTAAATAACCGCATCTTGCTACAATTAAACGTTCGCTTCGACATCTTTTACGATAACGAAGTATCAGTTTAACTGCATTCGCAACTATCGCGTCGTTCCCACGTCCCAAAAATGTCGCGCATTACGAAAGTATAAAAATTACGAAATTCGTAACGTCCAGAGAAATAATCTAAAATAAAGTAAAACTATCCAAGTTTAATAGAAAAATATAATATAAACCTTCTATTCCATATATAATATTACGAGCTGAGAGAGCTTTAGCAATCGATAAGAAGGAAAAGTTCGGATAGAAAATTCCAGCAGCTTGCGGACTCGTAATAGAAGCCAAATTGTTCCAGCGGATACGTAGTGATTCGTACGAATTTGATCGAAAGATATCCCGCGTCGGAAAAGGAATAACTCAGCATAAAAAGAGGAGGAGACGGCAGACTGGAAAGATACTTGGGAAATAACTAGAAAGGATTGCCGGAGAGGGTTTCCTCGTTTCTTCCTAACAAGCTCCGCGCAAGCTTCCACCCGTTAGTCATACATTTATATAAGGGATGTATCTTCTTATTCCACGGCCAGGATACAGAAGATACGTATCTGCTGGTTATTAATGTATGTCTGCAACCCCCGGTTTCAACCCCTCTCCCTTCTGCCCGTTCTCGAGCCGACTTCGAAACCGAAGGAGCTTCGAATGCCAAGAAAATCCGAAACTACGCGAGAAGGAAACCGCCCCAACAATGGTTCTCATGTTCGTCTTTCCAATCCTGATCGAGTAATTTTCTTAAAAAAAAAAAAAAATAAAAATATGTGTAACTGTGCTAGTCCGTTTATTTCACTTTGATTTCTTTGTTACTTTATTAATTACTGTAGTCGCTGTTTTCGATGGTTGCATGTTAGAAGTTTCCAGTTAACGAACATTTAAGTAAGTTAGAGAATTTTATTGTGTAAGTTAAAGGATGTGAAATAGACAAAGGATTACTTATCAAAGTTGGAGAATAGAAAATAGATTAGAACGTATTTCCAATACTGTACTGTCTTTTTTTTTTAGGAATATATCGCAACGTATTTAATGGGTAATACAGCTGCGCTATCCTGTCTTATTGTTCTCATCAAAGATGAACCGTGATACGCAATTGCTATGTTTTGTTCGATATGCTGGTGTATTTATATATAAATGATTGATTACCTGAGAGATCGTTTCAGTATTTTACAAATCCGGTCGTTGAAATTTCAGAAGCCGTGGCCCGTTAAAAATCGCAAATTGAATAGCAGGTTTAGACGATAAATCACGGGAATATACCTACGCAAAAACCTAATTCCAACAGTAAACTAAAATGAAATTACTATAAAATTCAAATGGCCAACAGCGTGTTATTAAACAAATAACAATAAAACCAATAATAAGTATATTAAAATTGAAAAGTTAGCTTCAAAAAACGTCGAAACAAATTGTCCTTAGCCCGGAGAATATTATAATTTATAATCCGTCAGTCATCAATCTTCTCGTATTAAGCTTCGGCAAAAACGAGAACAGCCAGAAAGTATCAAAACATGGTTAGTAAGTAATAAACATTTATCCCCCTGGGTATCGTAATAAATTACGAATTCACACGAATTTTACATGGTACCCGATAGGGTATTACAACGTGTGTACAATACGCTAACAACCGTACAACGCCTATTAACTACAATTTATAATCGCGTCGCGCGTAAACTGATCCCACCGCGAGAGGGAAGATATTTTTCGCTTGGCGAATTGAGTATCGCTGCTCATAAGAATAACTCCATATTGATCACACTTGAGAAGCCTGCGGCCAACGATATGAATTCCTAATGCACGATGCGCACCCCTTCTTCGTTCAATCTCTTATCGACGCCGACAAGCTCGAAAAACTTCGTTACGTTCGACATTTCTGGCGGTGATCCAATGCCAATCACAGCCATCTTTAATTCTTCTCTGTCCGCTCGAACGTCGATTTGCGGCCAAAAGATCGTCTATATTTCATTTGGAACTCCGCTGGTTCACCTTGCCTCGATTTAACTAGGTTAGATAAGATCGTGATCCATATTTATTCCGATGTCCAGTAACGCGAAGATTATTAATTCTTAGTGCTTCGAGTGTCTATAGTTTTTGGAGATACGTTACTGCATTACGTAGTAGTTTGCGTTTTTCAGTCGAAGTATATCTTTATTTCTAGAAATTATGATTAATTCTACGTAGATAATTACGTAGACCGAGTGATCCGCGCAAGAAACTGCGGGAATACGATGTCAATGCAGAGATTACGAAACCAAATAACGGTCTATCGGATTCATCGTGGATCGTAGTTTTAATAATTACGGAGGAATGAACGATCGCAGAGAAACACGCGTCCAAGAATATTATTTACGGTTCTACGAATCTACTCGAGCCTATCTTTCACCGTTTCAGGCTTACGACAAATCTGACAGAATCCCGAAATACCAACGTCCCGTATGTACCGAAAAATCGTTGATCAAGCCAACCGTCTAAAACTTTCTTCGCCGAAACTAAAAATTCTCTTCGAGGAAGAAACTGAACGAACCGAGGAAGAAAATCTCCCTACGTAAAATTTGCCTACGAATCGTTAAACGCATCTACCTGAGAAGGAAGGAGAAGCAGAAAAAACCATCGTAGAATCGAGTCGAATAACTCGATCAAGTGGATCCGCGGAATTCCGGTCTGAAACAGGATAAACGGCGGTCCGCGACACGGCGATTTCACTTTCGATTTCAAGGATGCCGCGCGTTTGTCACACTGGCGCTGAGATAATAGCAGCCAGGCGAATTATCCGAATAATCGTGGATAGAGAAGAAAGGGGAGAAGATAGAGGAGGCGACCGTGCAGGCTGCCGCAGAAACAATAATGCCAAGAGCGGATCGTCATTACCCGGCCGGTAGAGTTATTATAAGCGAGTTAGGACAACGGCGCGGCGAAGAGATCGTTACGCTCTCGGGCTGCGCCGAGAAAAAGGAAACGGTAGACAGGAAAGCAGCTCGAAATTGCTAGAGAAAGAGTGTGTCTGAGGGGGGACAAGGTGCCAAGAGAAGAAAAGGAAATGCCACTGGCCATTGGTGGCGTGTCCAACGATTTTCTGTAATCAGCTAATTTATGCCTAATTTAGTTTCGTTTCCCGGGTCCAATCCGGACCTGGTAATCTCGTCGCGGTTTTAGATTTGCGTTCCGCCGTGGAATCGCGGCGTAATTGATTTCGAAGTAATTCGTTCGGCGTAAAGCAACGCGAGTAAGCGATGAGTAAGGAGGATGTACACGTACGTATGTTTCGAGGTGAAGAGTATTTTAGACTTCGTTAGATTTTTTTTTTCTTTTTTTTTTTGGTAATTATCTTCTATGTTCTATAAGGCTACCAAGATTCTTGGGTTCTTGGAAACATGTTAGTTGCAAGATCCTTGCAATTAGTAAGATCTCGAGAAGGCGGGTTTAATCTTCCTTAGGAAATTGCGAAGAATTAAGAAAAATCATAAGGGAGGTACGTTATGACGAGCCTGTTTTTACTGGTGAGTTTGAAGCCACTTAATGGCTAACAAGAAGTTTTTTTATATGTCTGATATGAGAAGAAGACACGAGGATAACGGCCATTTTTGTTGGAATAGAATGTCACAAAATTTCGCAGCAAAGTGTATTCCATGCCAAGATGACCAAGATGACTTATTATTTTATATATCACGTATACATGCTTCATTGAAACAATAACGGTCATTATGTAAATTGTAGGAAGATCTGAACCTAATATTAAAATCAACTTCCTCGACGGTATCGAACTTGAGCATCCACTTCGCTCGGTGAAAATCAAACTTTCAGGACCAAACCCAGCCTCGTTCTTAAATACGATACTTTTACATTAAGAAGAACTCGAGACGTCCATTTGGAAGCAGACTGTCCATCAGCATCTACGGCGACGTTCCGCGTGGCAATTCTCTTTCCGCTCGGAGATCCCGGCGGCGCGGCGAGGCAGACTCGTTGAATCGTCCGCGAGGCTATTTTGCAATTTTCGTCGGTCGGTCACGCGGCGCGAGTCCGCCTGTAACTAACCGTGTTTGCGGCGTGCACAGCCGGGGGCAACGACGAACAACTATGTGCCAACGTCACGTAGAGGCCAGACTCCCCCCGTAACTCGGAAATCGCGTTTCCACGAACGTTCTGGTCGCCGCCGCCGGATAGGAAAGATCGGCCGAGGGGATCGCATTAAAGCGCGATTGCGCTCGCCGAACTAGGAACGCGGACTGATGATGAACAGTTTGACGGCGGTCACGTCCCGCGCTCCCGAAGAATCGCGACATAATATCGAGGAAATGAACCGAACTGGTCCAAGCATGCGTTTCACCGACTCAACCTTTCGTTTACCATTTCAACGTCGTTTCGTTCGTTTTCAGAGGAAACCAGATGAGCTTGCGTTCCGTATTGCGCGCGTGGTGGATTCCTCGCGAGGAATTTCCGGCTAACCGGCGAGTTACGTTTGCGTGTTGCGCGTAATGAGAGATGGAGTTGTCGAGAGAGGAGGTGATTCGGTTTAGTCGCGGTATGAAGAGCAGCGTGAGATTTTTAGTATCCGAAGTGATTTATATTTTTGAACGTCGATCGTTATCATTGTCGATAAGTTGGAGCTGTTGAAAGAAAATTACGTTGCAGTAGTTTATCGAATGGCGCGAACCATCGTGTCGTTGTTCCTCGAATTTTCCTTTTCAATCGCGATAGAGGGTACGTTAACTGCTGATATGATTGATGCTTATGTCCTGATCGTTTGGCAGGTACTAAATTATACGACGGATTGGTATTGACTTTGCTAGATTTATGAGAGTTCGGTTTATGTAAAGTAAGAGGCGTAGCACTCGCTTAAGTAATACGATGCAATGTCATTTTTGATAATACTTTTCCTAGGTGAATTTGAAATTCGTAGAAAATATATCATTAATCGATCGATCACGCGTTAAATTCGAACAAAATAAAGACCATAACGCGAAGACCGAAGAATAAAGTCGAATAAATCTTAAGCACGAGATACACAATTTCTTCGAAGAATCACTGTCTTTAATAGTAGACCTACGATCTAGAAGATCGTCTCTACGGCGATCCAAGTCACGATACAGCGCATCGCGAGTGTACCATCGAGCGACACAATTCCGTCAAACGAGATAGTTCGACCTCGCTGTAAAAAAAATCCTACGTACTAAGAATCATACCGTCCATGGGACCGACGATCATCGACGTCCTCGAGATCAGATAGCGACGATGCGGTGCCACGCCATTTATCATCCCCTTTGCTTGGAACTTTTTCTCGGCCACATAAACGCCCCTGTCAATTGATCCTCACGGTGAAAGTTAATCTCTCGGTGCGTATGACATAGAGAACAAGAAAAAGAGCGAATGAGGCGAAGCTTCGTCCCGATCCAGCTCGTTAGGATCCGTGTTCTCTTCTGGATCAAGAGGACCTCGCGTACTTGGCCGCCTTCGTCTTCTTCCTATCCAGATCGTGATTCCCTCGTTCCCCTCTCGAGGCCGTTTCATCCTGAATGGTGGCGCGGAATGCAGTAAAGCAAATAGGCTCCTCTCGCGGCCGAATAGCTAATTACGCTTCTTGGCATTCCTGTTTCTGGTTAGCCAGTCAGCAACAGTCAGAGAGAAGGCAAGCAGCTTGGCCAGAGGAATTATAGGCTAATCCTGGACTCGTAGGAGGACACGAGCGGCCGCGGTCACCAGACGACGAAGACGACCGCGAGGAACCCACCCAGACCTGATATCCTTCCTCTTTTTCTCGTATTTCTTCTCGTCTCCCTCTTCTTCGTTCTTCCTTTCCTCCTTCTGTTTCCTTCGCGTGCTCGCCTTCCTCTACGTTTCCCTCTTACTCGGCGTAATGGCGTTGTTTAATGTTTAATCATAGCCGCCGCGCGGCTAGAGTATAATCAGAGTATAATTCAGGCAACAACATCAGCAACCACCGTGCCACGATCATGCTCCCGTGGTGGTAAGTCTGCGCTCTGCGGTCGAGAATGCATCCGCAGCGTGCAGATGCACCCACGGCTACGTGTTCCTCTTTAGGGCAACTTCAACGTTGTTGTTCTTGGCCAGGGTGAAGTTTATCGTTTGCGAGCACGAGCTTGTAAAATCTAGAGACTTCTGAGCGGCTGAATCGATGTTAATTTAGATTTGGAAACTCAGCTGCGGAATCTTACAATCTGTACTTGGCAATTGAGCTGGAGACTTTTGTGTGCGGAGACCGGAGGATTTGTCGTTAGCCACATTGACAGATTTGTGATTCGTCGCTTTGTTATTCTTTAGATATTCCATAGCCTAACTGCTACCTATTTGTTTATTCGATAATTATTTATTCTTTATATATATATAACATATGGATACGTATATAACTATTTGTTCATTATTTATTTAATATCGATAAAACACTTTCATGTAACAGCCTTTCGCATAAATTCAGTATTTTCTAGAAAAAATTAATTAGATTTATATTGCGATTAATCGTCTATCCAGGCTATCTGTTCTAATATTCTCCAAGTAATGAAATTTATCTTTCGTTTTATTAATTATCTTTATCTAATCTTCAATCGATAATGATTCGCGGATCAATCTTTTTCTCTGGTCTTTGATCTGCATATTTCTAACATATTTTACCATAAATTAAAATCGTTAGTCCTCCACCGCGTAGTTAATAGCATGATTTAAGTGCGTACTCTGAACTTCTATTAAATACCTGTTTGAAGGACGATTTATGCCACGCGCGGTCGATGTTACGACGCGTATAGGTACAAATGACAGAGTTCGACACAAACGATGTTTGATTGCGTTGGCAGGTAGATTCAGATGTAAGATATGTTCGCATGCGTGCTGCCCGTACGACTTTTCTATTATTCAACGTAATCATAATGCGGCTCCTTCTAACTCCATTCGTTAATATATACCGAATAATACAAAATAATGACACGTTATTAACACGTATGCCGTGAAACTGTTATTCCAGATTGTTGTTAGATAAGAAGTAGGCGATAAGTAGTTGATCTATCGAAATCTCCTTCATTGAATGATATTGTTTTATCGTAATTATCGCCTCTGTCGTATTTGATCATTTCGTTATCTATGTTTCACGCAGGTGTGCGGTACGTCATGATATGAAATTGATCCGTATGAAAGATCGTCTCTTTGACGAATGTATCATCGAAACTTGAGATCAGCAAGAGATCTGCGAAGGTATCAGTCGACAAATTTTTCGAACAACGCGATGGATCGTGCAACAGAAATTATTTTCGTATGCGCGTACGTAAGCGTACCTAATATTCTACAAAGATTTACTTGATCTTAGAATTTTACTTTATAAAGGATATTTCGTATGCGCTAAATCAATACGCATTTTCCAATTTATTCCAAACTTTTCGTTCCAACGTGATCACGATAGTCGCGTCTCGTTATACCGTCAATAAATTTTTAACAACTACTACGTAACACGGGTAATATATCCTTGAAAGCGAATCTCTACATCAACCGATTCTTTACGTGCGCTCTAATTTATTCTCAAATACGAAGCACGAAACATATATTATATTTATACCAAACTTCTTGCTGTCACGAGAAAAATTCGAAACGCAAATATCCTCAAAACCGTTCCCTCGAGATAATAACATTAACGTTACCTTGTAATTTTCGCCGTGCCATATTTCACAACACAGCTTAATACCGATCTTTCGAATCCAGTTGAAAACGATTCATTCAATCGGGTACACGAAAATTTCTTCGTATCACCGTGAAAGTCCCGTTGAACGACGGGACTTTTTCGATAATTAACACTCGATTCTTTTGTGTCGGTGACTGCTCGGTACGCGTCAAGGCACCGAACGTCGTCGATTTGCTCTTTTTCGATCGCCTCAAGGCCCATCGGTACTTGCGTCGTGCCGAGTCATGCGTGGAACTCCCGGCATCATTGCCATAACTCGTCCCGCCGTGTTGCCTTCGTCGAGAGTTTATGGTACCATCGTTCTCGGCCCGCAACAATTCGGTCGCCATCGTCCACGCACAATTGCTGCCAGATTTTTACCTATCCTGTTGCCCCGTGCATGAATTATCCTCTCGATCTTTTATCTACATCTTGTCGACATTTTTATCCAGGAAGATCGCGTGTGGCATTGTAATTATAGATTTCTTTCCGATTCGCTTCGTCGCAAACTTTTAACATCTCTCTATATTTCAATTATATATCATATAATATAATAATATATCATATACCTCAATTTTACCTGCAATATTTTTATAAAGAGGACTGTGTTATACAGCGAATATGTAGAAAGTAATTGATAAACTTTACAACTACGATTATCTTCACTTAGATAATTCAGAAGGGACTGTACCTTGTCTGTGTAATAAAATAATTCCGATTCTTCCAATCTCTCTCTATTTCTCCCCCCAAAAAATAATTACATCGTTGCCAATAAAAAGTATGGAATAAGAAAGAGATTCGATCAAACCGCAATAATTGTCCAAATGTAATGACCGATGGAAATACGATCTTACTTCCAAGTTTTTCATTGGTTCGCGCGTTCTCTTAATAGAACACCGCTTCTTACGATCTTCCTATTCGCCTAAAAAAAACAATTACGTCGCTACCAAAAGAAATTGAAGAAAAAGAGAAGAGAAGAGACAAAAACGAAGAAAGAAAAGATTTAATCAAAGAGAATTACGAAAAATACGATCTTATTTCGGAGTGTTTCGTTAGTTCACACGATCTTCTATCGGAGCAGCGCTCGAATCTTCGTCCCGGAATCGTTTTCATGGCGTCGAGGTCACGAGGAAGCGTCGCCGGCACGGCGCGCGGCGCGGCGGTGGCAGCGTTGAAAATAACGTGGCACATTATAGGCAAGCATTAGAGTGACCGGTAGCCGACCGGTGAGTTTTTTGCCGGATTCCAGTAGCGCCTTCGACAAACACCGGCGAAGAGGGAAGAGTCCGGTCTCTATAGTTCGCTACTTTTACTAGGTTATTCACGAACGGTCTCGTGACTCGTTCCGCGCCAGCTCCTCTCAGCACCTTGTCCGACGCGGAGTCTGCCAAGGGCCAAAAGAAGTCCCCTCCGGAATTCCTCGTGGCGAAAGTGAACGCGCTGGAATCGAGCTTTGCTACGCGCGAAACCGAGCCGTTCCGTCGCCTCTTCGCGCGTCATCCTCGCGTATGCGCCTTTGAAGGACTTCCTTCTTCGAGTCATAGTTCATCGGTTGCGAAGATGAACGTGTTTCTAGACCATCCATGTTAGACGGTTTTAGCGAGTTTTAGATTCTTAGAATTTGCTATAGTTTCTGCGACTGATCGATGGTTAGCAGCGTGCGAAGGATTTTTAAAGTTTTGAAAATTCGACGTTAACCCTGTCGATGTTTTCAGGGAATCAATGTTAATCAGTAACTATAAAACCGGGTACACCGTAAGTTATGTGATCGTACAAATTTTATTGCTCCAGGCTATGCATTTTTTCGTGCAGACTCTGTACGTGTCTCAAGTCTTGGAGCATAAATGTCTAACGAGACGACTGTGACGTCTTAAATTAGGATGTTTCTCGAATCTTCTAATCGTGCGATCAATTAAACGAGAAAAACATTCGCGAGACAAGAAACTATTCGATGTCACGTCCCTTTTAATTGCCCCCGGCAACGTATGAAATCATTCTGATGGGAAAATAATTGCTGTATTATTAATTATTCGACATGCATCATTTTTCTGAAGACCGACGCGCCGTTGTTTTGCAATCGCGTTATTAAAGAGTTCTGATCGCGAGGATACCTTCGCGGATATAATAAATGAGACGATTCGAGAAAAGATATGATAAATGCGAAATATACTAATTATTTGCCTGAGTGGAATGACTATTAAAATGAAATTAGAATTCCGGGACCCATTTTAAGAGGATCGTACAGAACATTGAACTTCTTTCCACAAACTATCCCCCTCGATACATTAAATTTTCAAAATCATCTCACCTAATTCCCACCATCCTATCGCTGCTTAGATCGCTAGGACGCGCCTGAAACAATGCTCTAATCGACATTTCTGATCTAATTTCTTGTGTGTCTGGCAATTCCCTTCAAACTGCGTCAAATTCGATCAAACCAATTAACGAACGTTCCCAGCCAACGGCGATTTCGCGTTCGAACGAAAGGAAGAAAAGAGGATGAAAAAACGATATCCACGATGGTTACGCTGGGGGATGAACTGTCACCCCCCATGGCAGGATTTTTTTCGGCTCTCCTTTCCTCGGTTCTCTCATCCCCACGAGCCGTGAGTCACATAATAGTTCCTCCGTGGCCCCTAATGATTTATGCCTCTGGTCGGGTTTTATGTATTTCTGTGCAACGCGCTTCAGCATTTTTTTTTTTTTTTTTAGCTTCTCACCCCGGTGTCGCTGGATCGACCGACGTTGCGAGAGAAAGAGAAACCATCACGGGACCGTGAAGGAAGAAAAAGGGGATGGGAGAAGAACCATAAAGCGTCGCAGGGCCCTGGTACTGCTTTTCGCTGCTACGGCTAACTACGCAGTCTATATAGATCGATATAATTAATAGCTCCGGCATGGATCGGGTAACATATGGCTCGGGACGCGTTCGCAGAACGGAGAAGGACAGAAAACTCGGGGACAGCAGCGTGGAGAGAGGAGAAAAGACTCGGGGCTGCGAACATCGAACTCTCGGACTGCGCTGCATTCAAAGGGATTAGAGGCGAATAAACGAACACCGCGAGGTGTTCTCGTGCAAGCGAAAAAAAAAAAAACGACAGCGGCATGCTAATTCCTACCTGGTGGCGTCCTCAAGGTCCAAGGAGGAGCCTACCAGTTGAACTCGTTCGCCTGTTCGTCACGCTACTTTGGGTGTGAGTTTAATATGACCCGGCGAGATTAGGTGCGAGCCAGGTTTCGATTAAACGAAGCGACGGTTTCGTTGATCATTCGTAAAGAAGTTAGCGTTTGGTTTGGTTTGGAGAAGTTGGAAGAAAATTGAGAATATCTGTGAGGGGTGAGTTTTTTGCGCGGTTAGATTGTTTTAAGAAGGATAGCGATGGCGAGAAAGGATTAGAAGAATAGTGTATTCCTTGTTTTAACATATGTCATAGACGATCAAATTTGTAGGTAGAATTTTATTCCTAGTTATCGGTGTTTTATTCCTCTAATTGCGATTGAAAAATTCTAGATTTCCACGATTCTGATTTGTCAGAAACGAAGCAGGTACACAGAGGAACCGAATGAGTATCGATGCGATAGAACCAACAAAAAATATTGGACAGAGCGGAACAAAAAATTCTCTCTGTTCCACTTTCCATCCCTTGCTATTCGATGCAATAAATTCAAGTAGCGATACACATACTACAGTAATATCCATTAAACGTAACCTAAATAGAACATAGAACCATATATATATATAAGTGCACGCGTACTCTCCACATTCTCAATACTAATTTATTCAAGAATAAGGCTTCCGTGAAAAACATCACTTCGTATTTCCAACCTATTTTTCCCCATAAATTCATCCTTTCTCAAGTTGGTAGGATCAATTCAAAGACACCCTGTATGTCGCATACGTAGAGTTTCCACGTGAATTGCCATCGATGGACAAAGAACGAAAGAAAGATGCCAGTTCAACCCTCTAGTGGAGATATCATTTGCATTCCCTCGTCGGCGAGGCCACGTGGCCACGCCGTGCGCACGGCCCTTTCCGCACCCTGCGCTCGCGCGAGTAAACGGTGCGCGTTTTGCATAATTTCACGAATCGCGCGTATAATCGTTCCCCGCCGGTACAAAACGCGGCGGCATTTCGTGTCGTACTCGCGCGACCCTGGCCTCTTCCGTATTAGCATAAGCTTTTCGAAATGACGCAGAAAGAGCGACACGTGACCCGCCACGAGCCGGAAGGACCAGGCCCCCAAAAACGAAAGGTTTCAGGGCGTCATGAATTTCTGAACCGACTCCGTTCTTTTCTTCCTCGTCCCTCGAATTACCTCCCCACTGTCGATTGTCGATGTATCAAAATTTTGTCGAGGTATGAAACGTATAGGAGGAAGCTGAAGAACGCTTTCTGAGGAGCACGTGGCAGAGGCAGAGAGAGAGAGAGAGAGAGAGAGAGAGAGAGAGAGAGAGAGAGAGAGAGAGAGAGTCGCCTTGAACTTTTACACGAGCACGAGCCACGCTATTATTATGGTTGCGGACGATACACGGATGTGAGTGAATTTTATATATGGGTTCCGAAGGAATCAATTGGAGATTTGAAATAGGTTGTGTTGCATTTGTCCGATGATGGAGTTGTTCGAGATGCAGGGAGATCGATGAAGTGGCTGATGGGATGGTGCGTTGATTTGAGTATGCGATGGGTACTTGTATAGGTAAATTCGTTATGTTTTTTTTTATGAAGCTTGTAATGAATTCGTGGCTATATGATATATTATAAGCTTTACGCTACAAGTGGGATGAGAGGAAAATTTAGTGAGAAGGTTTTTATCTCCGTGACTGTAATAACACGCAAGCTTACATGGACAGCGATTATGGATCGAATAATCAGAAATATCGCAACTCGAACTGTCTGCAATAAGTTTTATAGTAACGCAAATTTCGTAATGTACGTAATTTCATAACGAGTAGCAAATGGACGTAAGCGCTTCAACAAGATGTAAGTATCGATCAGACTTACTCGCAATTAAAATGTTGGTCGAAGTTTCAAGTTTGACCTAGCTACCCGCGTATAGCTATTCTTTCTTTAGCTGTAACTTTCACTATTCACCTTCGCGATAATGATTTAATTGTCTCTCGCGTATCCATCTACACGGTAGAGTAGTTGGAAGGAAATGAACGTATAACGCTTCGGTGTCTGATAATCGATAATCCACACCTAAGAATTCGCGATGAAATAGAAACTTCTTACGTAACAATTTCCCGAAATAAATCTTAAAATAATCAATCTACGAAATGTAGCACGCGTATCAATCATCCTGCAAGAGGAATAAAAAGAAGCAGGGATATCAAGTGATAATTCCAGAGGACATAAAGCGAGAGCTACCAAGAGTAATCACCGGATCGTTACCAGGCACAATACTTTCATGGAGCGATTTAACGCGCGCGTTCTCGAACAAAGCCATTAGATTTCACAAGGAATATCGAAGTCTTTGTCGTGTACAGTCGGTACAAAGGCCGCGAAAAAGGCGAAGCCAGGGTTCAAACGCACCGACGATCGCTCGTCACCAAGGAATCAATTTTCCGAATGAATATCCGAACCTTTTGTTCTCCTTCTTTTTTCTCTCTTTTCTCCTTTCCTTCCACGCGTCCGCTTCCATTCAGAGCTTGAATCGCGTCGTTTAGGGAATTTCGTAGCGTCGCGTCGGTGGCAGTGAACGGGGCCGTCAACACCGTCCATGACCACGTGTACAATGGCCCTCTCTCGCAATCATCCACCTCCCTGCGTATAGATCGCCTCTATTGTTGCCTCGAAAGACGCGACGAAAAAGTGGCGCGACTAATTACCTCGGCCGGCCCGATCGACAAAACCTTGGAAAGTCGAGTGTAAATCACGTAACAATTACAAAGGCGTCGAGCCAACACCGTTTCCATTGCCAGTTCGCCGTGTTGTGTGTACAGTAACGTTGTTTTCTTAACTGTGATTGAAATCGATCGACGTGGATCGTAAATATTCTACGTGTAAATGGTTCGCTACTTGGAAATTTGTTGCGACGACGAGTAGATATTCGCACGGCTTGGTGAAAATTTAAAATCACGATGTGTTCTTGTAGGATTTAATGCTTTTCGAGAAGTCGAAAATTTACTGTACTGCGGATTTTCATCGATCTATGGAATGTTTGAAGGTGCAAAGATGCATAGAACGTTCGTTCTTCGCTAAAAAAATTTTTCTACGTGTCTCTGATACTTTTGAAGAACGTGTTACGTACGCGTATCTTTCGGAAAATATTTCTCGACTTTCAAACGCGACAGACATACTTCATTGTATTTCTTTTACTATACTTTAAACGATATATATTTAAAACGATAGTAGGCTTTTCGTACTTCTGCGCTTCGAAACATTGATCCCAGGTGAAAACTCATCGAAGAGTCAATTGTATAACGTAATTTCAATATTTAAGAATTCCTATTACCGATACAATTCTCTCCAAACATGAATAACCTACATACAATACAAATCAGAATCCTCTGCACAAAAATGTACTAATAACGATAGCTGTTATTGTAGTTGTAACTTAAGACCTTATTTATTTTATTACCAAACTGATCAATACCTTGCACTTGTGCTTTGTAAAATTTCCCTGATAATATCGACCCAATTACGCAAGAATGATCAGGTATAAACGTCGCATAAAAATGATCCATTAGCATATAACAGAAATAATAAAAATTCAAGTAGAAGCGAACGTATCGAGCGAACCTGCCGATAACCAGAACCTACAACTCCAAATCCCAGTATTCTTTCCCTGAAACAAAATTCCATGACCAAATGGAAATATTCTGTAGGACGCGGTTTGACTGTCGAGCATCTACGTCCCCGCATTAGAAATCCAAGCGCGAACGTGTAATCTTACAGAGTACGGTTAACGCTTCCCTGTCGGTTCTAATTCATTGCTCGAACGCGAGTCGATCGAGCAACCTCGGCCCACGATAAACTCGCTTGTTTTCCATGCCAGTACCAGCTTGGCTGGTCTCGACAATGCCATGTATGTACTCGTAGAGCCGAGTCGTCGAATCGTCCGTGTCACGGAATGAACCCGGCTTAATTACCTGGTGATGCACGACTACCAGACGAACCACGTCGTAATTCGCCTTAACAGCCGTGGTTTACGCAAAACTCGCGTGATCGACCGGCCATGGTACCTGGAAACACGCTTTCTTCCGTCTCGAGTGTCGCCTCCTCGATTCACGCGGGTTAGGTAGTCGATATTTCACGCGTTCCTCTCGCGAGGAATTTAAACGTTTATTCGAATACGAAGGCTACGAGAGAAGAACACGATATGTCATATTTTATATTTTTTTTTTTTTTACAGAGGCGCAGTTTTAAAATCCAATTTTCTCTGTCAATTATTTCCGTGTTACCACGATCGTTCTTTTCTTCGATTTTGGCATCGAACGCATATTTTTCTACCTTCTACCGTAATTTTATCTAAACCCACGTTCGTAATTCCCACTCTTATTGCTGTTCCCACTCATCGGATCTATCAAGTCCTTAAAATTTGTCACAGAGCGATAATCGAAATCATAGAATCACGAAACGTGAATTTATCGTGTTCTTCTGCTGCGACTTTCATATTTCTATACTTATTTGTAATTCATTAACTTATGTTACTCGCAGTAGGTTAAGGTGTGATTATTTTCAGTTATGTTCGTCCACTTTGAACCTTGCAGTTAACAAATTTGGTTATCAGCAACTTTGTAACGCTCTATAGTGGAAGATAGACTATTTGATTCATTGTTAGTGGCATTTCTGCGATTGATCGATACCGTTTTGCGAGTATAATTTTCTGCACACAACATACGAGTACAGTTCTTTTGTATACAACGTTCGGCAAAACGTGAGTAACTTATTTAGTCTATCGCTACTTTACATAAATTTCACAGGAACTACTAAGCGAAGGAACTACGATAATCTTTAGATATCGTTATTTAATGCGATACGACTTACCTAAAAACAAATCTAGAAACGCAAGGGGAATGGTTTGTCAGGGTTTTGGGTAAAAAGGAACGGGGTGAAATAATCAAATAAGAAGTAAACCAAAGATTAATCTTATGATAGTATAGCTTTATTTTAGACTAGAACGGAAAAATAATATAATATTAATAATATAAAATAATAATTAATAATAATAATTAATAATAATAATAATAATAATAATAATAATAATAAACTATATACACAAGAATAGTAGGGTCCGACATACACAACATTGTGGGTCAGAGGTGTAATTGTTTCGTCGTGCTTATATGTATATGTTACGTATGCACAAGTGTTTCTGAAGTTCAGCGTATTCCATACATGCGTATGCGTTTGTGGATTCGTGTATAACGCGTATGTGTCGGCGAAGAAAAAAGCGAGAAATTGAGCCACACCCTCGTCGGCTACGAGTTCGATCTCTCAAACGCGTGTGCTAACTTTTTGTTAACTTACGTGCCCGATCGTCGTACATTACTTTGTTGTAAATGAACTTATTCGTGGTACTCTAGAAACGTGGTACTCGGTAGAATTGTCCGTTTAGAAATGTTTTATTCGAATCAGATCCAGACTCTACGTAAATCTACGTTCAACAAGATTTAACACTTAACTGGTATCGTTGACTCATAGAATATCCTAACAGTTTCCTTTGGATTTCGACTCGCTTCTTTAAGCGTAAAATATTTCATTCGAACTCGTAACAGGTAAAATAAATGCTTGAGCGTATCAGCAGACATTTCATCTTTGAATTTGTTAGGCACAAATTCTTATCTTTTGAAATAGTTTAAAAGTTGAGCAGTAAAAGCTCTAGCTTTGCTGGTAAGCGTCAAACGCATCACGTGATATCCGAACACAGCCTAAAACAATACACGGTAAAGTCGACCGATCCAATTTTCAAAATGTTGTAAGATATTTATACGATTTAAATGTTAATGTTCGTATTCTACGTTTAATATTAACATGGCTGACAGTCTTGTTTGATAAGGTATTAAGAATACTAACAAGTGATGACTGGCAGTCATTCATGTTGATAGATACAACGATGATACTGATACAAATAAAGCATATACTAAAACAAACGGGCTAGATCTACAAAGATCGATTGAAAGCTTCACGTTCCAGTTACCCGAAAAAGTTGACGACGCTCAGGGATTCGATAAAAGGGGAAGAATATGAAATTGTAAAATAAAAAACTAGGCTAAAGATCGTAAAAGGAAAAAAAGGGGGAAAGAATACAACAGCGGTGTATACGTCGACTTTTCAGGCTGTTCAAGGTCGGTACGCGATCGAGTCGATTCGTTCGTGTGGGCAGACGAGAGTGTGACTATCACAAAAAACGATAAAGAGAGAGACAGTTTTTTCGAGGATGTGGGACTCATAAATAACTAACGCATAAAACAATAATAATAATAATAATAATAATAATAATAATAATAATAATAATAATAATAATAATAATAATAATTAATAATAGTAGTAGCCCTGATTAAGATCGATGTCGTCGTAAAAATGGCAAAATAGGATCGTCTCGCTTCGCTGCGACGGAAGAAGGAGGACAAAACGAAGTTATGTTACGAGATGACACAGAAACAGGTTCGACTGGGTACTGACGCATGCGTGTGAATGTACGAATCAGGTAAATCAGAATGAATTTCACATTTCGTACCTAGAGTATAAAAAAAAAAAAAATATAAGGAATCGCCATGAATTTGTTATGCATATACATACATATAAGTTATATTTGTTATACGCGCTAAAACTCCATTTCTTACATACTAATCGAAAAAAAAAAAGAGAGTTTTATATAGTTGAAACTCTTTTATCACTAGTAGTAATTGCTATTTTCTGTCCAAATAACGAGGGTTTACGTTTAGATAAACATATACTTAATAAAACTCCAACAAGTAAAGTTCGTATAAATGTAGATTGATCGATTTATAGTCGATTGAGATCGAAACTACGAAATTATTTATGTTTTGTCGATTTAGAGATCCTTGATAACCTTGAAGATAAAACGGAATTTCCGAAGTCGTAGTGGACGTACAAAAATACTAAAAAAAACCGATTTAACGCTAAATCTATCGATTTGTTTACACGTTTTGTATACTTATTAAACTACAAATTTTTCTTAGATAGGAAGAGTAAACTAGAATAGACGAAGCCAAAGAATATGTTGTATACATATTCGATGGAAAGTCGTACATTAGGAAGCGTATATGATAACTGTCGAATATGGTATTTCACGTAGAAATTTGAAAGTGGTCAATTTGACCGTTGTGGTAGGTTTAATGCGCGGCCGGTTTAATGCATTATACCTATCACATATTTTAATTACGACGCCCGTATGAAATAAGTTTTAAGACAAGGATCAATTACGAATAGCGCAGAGCCTTGAATATATAAATATTTCCAACGTTCCACCGAAAATATTATATTATATTATATATATATATATATATATATATATATATATATATTTTTATCAAAATTTTTAAATCCAAANTAACGAGATATATAATTAAAAAAAAAAAAAGTTTTTAAAAAGCTTTCAAATTCTTTTGTACATACATTTCTAAAAAAAGGACAACAAATTTCCTGAAACCTAACGATTCTAAAATAAAATATCAACCTCTCGCAGTTCGTCGAAAAATGAAATCCATTTTGCGTCACTGTATAATCCATTGTGTGATACATGTGTGTATGTAGGTACATAGGGATAACGCATGTGTCGCCCGTCACAAGAAAAAGGGGGAGAGAGTCGTCTCTCTGAAGTTGTTACAGTTGTTGGAGACCAGAATCGGGACCGTTCGAGATAAAGGGGCTCTATCCGAGCCTAGGATAACAGTGGCAGCTTTGCGAAGTGTATTTACAATGAAACGCTTCAGGCGCAACAAGGAAAGGGCATTGAGAGATGACACGGTGTTGGAATGGCTTCGCGGCTATGCATTATGATGATGATGACGACGACGACGACGACGACAACGACGACGACGACGACAACAATGATAAGTATGACGCATATCGAAGAACAAGGAGGGTGAAGAGGGGGGGGGCGGGCGAAAAGCAAGGGTACAGGGGTCGAAAGGTAAGGGTAAAAGGGGCGAAGAGACAAGGGACGATATTTCGCTACACTATGCAGGCATTAAAGGCAATGTATTCTCCGTTCTTTCTGGCTATACTATAATGAATCAAACGCTTCGAGTAATAATCGAAATAATAGTTACTAAGGATCCATTATAAAATATAATAATAAAATTCGTAGTAATTTGCGATATAGTCTTTAACTGTACAGCTACTTATAATCAAGACACGATGTGTATTACTTCTTTATAATCGGTTTCTTTAACATTTATTTGTTTCTTACCCCATTATTTTTATTCTCGCGTTTCTTTATATCTATCGTGGTAGCGATAATCGTTATTAGATTAATTAAATTCGTAATGTTTAATGTTTGCTATTTCGATACATCACGGCATACTCGACACTTGTACGCTTTCTTTAAAATTTTTTGTTCTTTTCTAAAGATCCCATTCTTCGGAAGTTGACTCACTCGCACACTCACTCACACACACACGTTTCGTATTCTCGTTTGCTCTTTTGCGTTCGCTCTTTCCTTTTTTGCTTTTTTAGACGCGTTCTTCCTTACGCTAGAAATAGTCATCTGATAGGAACTTTCAGTATTGCCTAGCTCTGGATATATTATTATTCGCACTATACATTATAAAGTTCGAGATTTTGTTACTATTCTTTCAAGTTATTTTCGTTAGAAATTCCGTTATCGTCGGGCCCCCTACAGTATCACACGGGCCAAATTATACTGTATGCGTACGTATACACGCGGTAAAGGGACACGTGCACAACATACAACGACGATGACTCGCGCGGGTTCGAAATTCGCCATCGCGATAACAATAAAAGAAGAAGGACAGAGACAAAAGAGTAGAAAAGAGAAATCTCATCGAAGAGAAGAAAATTATTCTTACGTTGCAGACGCAAAATAGGCAGTTCAACAAGCATCCACGTATAGACTACAAAGAATCAGAAAGAAGGAAAGAAGGAAAGTCAAACATCCTCCGCTGCAAAATTTCGAACTCGTCGCGGGCCAAACGATCGTTTACGAGTCTAAGAGGTCAGCCAGACACTCACCGGCCGTGGTGGTAGCCGTGCTAGCCGCTGCGGTGCCCGGGTGTTGCTGTTGCTGTGGCTGGAACATCGCCGTAGGATGGAGGAACAAGGATCCGTACATCATGTTTTCGTCCGATTGCTGCTGCTGGCCGGCTTGCTGGTTACCAGGCCCGACCACCGGCGAGCTACCGATTCCTGCTGCGCCACTGTTGCCACCGGGAACGATCGGTGCACCGGGTGTTGGTGGTACGAGGCTACCTTCCTCGACGGCGACACGCACCGATTCGATGTGTCGCCGTGAGAATACGTGCTCCTGGAGCGGCGACTTGGCCGAGTATCGAACAGAGCAAAGCCTACATTCGTCGGGCCCGGTCGGACCACGATGAGGTTGGACGGCCGACCCTTCGGCTGGCAAACCTGCCGCCAGTCTAGCTTTCTTCTCCTTCGCGCGGGCGTTCTGGAACCACACCTGCCACTCCTTTCTATTAGATCGCAAAGTCCATTGGTGACTCGATTATCGTCGATAGGGTGAAGCAATTGGAGGAATTATTGTGGAGTTGTTGAAACTTCGGAGATTTAACAGATAAAAAAAAAAGGGGTATAGATATTAATTGCGATAGAACTACGTTTATCTGAAATCCGGTTATAAGAACGAAATGTTCGCTAGTGCACCCTCGAACGAATTGCATATTCGTATGAACGAACAATTTCTAGAAGTAGGGAGAACCGATGATGTACTTGTACAAATATTCTACTGACTCTACTTATGCAGACTATTTGTTCTTCCATAGGTTGATATAAATGAAGTACTACTGTAATTGGAAGTTGGTAAGTTTGTTAGGGATATTGTTTGTTGTTTCGCGCGCAGAGTTGTAAAATGCAGATGCAAGAAATCGGCATAATCGTAGGAAATAATAGCGTCGAAAGAATTCCATTTATTTAAATCGGTCAAAGAATTTGAAGATTTTTGAAATGATGTTTGTCGTCTGTATCGTGATATCGAAGTTATATTTATATTCATTTAAAATTGCATAATTTTTCATTGCTCTGATCCACGGATAGGAGTTAAAATGATCTTTACTTTAATCAAAATAATCAACTGCCGCAAGAAAAGTTATCGCGAAGCTCATGCGCGATAAAATAAAGGCTGCTCACCTGAACCACGCGCTTCGGTAGCCCGATCTCTCGCCCGAGCATCTCGCATTCGGCCATCGTAGGCGTCTTGTAGTCCGAAAACAGCGATTTCATCACTTTCACCTGGGTAGCGGACATTTGAGTGCGATATCTCTTGCCGCTGGACTGGCCGGTTCCGCTGCCGGTGCCGGTAACCGGCGGGCCCGCGGTACTTCCGGTCCCCGCTGAAGCGGGTCCCTGTCTGGAGCTCTGTGTGCTAGAGGCTGGACTCGCCGGTCCACTCTCGTCGTCTAGGAATTCCGTAGTCTCGCTCATGCTGTCGTCGTCGCAGATACTTCTTTCGGAAAGATCGGTCAATGGACCGCAATCGCTACCACCGCGGAAATGCGCGCCGTGTTGCTCTTCGAGAAGATTACTCAATCCACCGAGACTCAGTTTCATCGGGCGACTCAGGTCTACCGGTTTGCTCAGATCCAAAGGAGATTCACCGCTGTTACCGCCTGTCTGATGGTTCGCGGTTTCTTGTTTACCGTTGCTGGCGTGAGCCTGCAGCTCGCTGATGTATCGTTTCATCGACTCCTCGTAGTACTTCTTCAAGGATGCCTCCATGTCGGTGTTGAAAGGTGGGAACAGAGGAGGCATCATATTCGGCGTGCTCGGGTTCGAAGGAGCCGACTCCATCGAGAGTTCTTCGTCGGGGATATTATCGATGTTCACCTCACCGCGCGCGACCTGATCGGCGTGTTTGCTGCTAAGATGAGATTCTAATGCCGATTTCACTTTGAACAACGCCGGGCAGAACGGACAACGTTTGTTGATCACCTGGCTGTGCGCGCGGAACTGGCCTTTCCGTTCCCGAGCACGCGTATTTTGGAACCACACTTGAACGACACGTTTTTTCAGACCTACGTCGTTAGCGATCGTTTCTAACATCTTTCTCGATGGATTCGACTCGTTTTGGTACCTCTGGTACAAGTAATCCAGCTGTTCGGGCAGTATCGTCGTTCTCAATCGCTTGTCTTTCGGCTGCTCGTTATGCTCGGAGTTCGAGCGGCTGTCACCTCCTGTTCCTTCGTCGAAATCTTCGTACTTCCTCTTTCTGTCCTGCATCATAGCGATCAGAGGATGAGGACTATCGGTGGCTACTCCAGTGGTAGCGTTCAGTGCTTGCTGCTGTAGGATTCCGAAAGGTGAGTCTGGTGGATAAGCCGGTGGGAAAAGGGATGGGTTCATCGCATGTACCACCTGATGTTCGCGCCACAGATCGAATCGCCCGAACATCAAATTACACTTGTCGCAGTGAAAGCTACCTTCCTTCGTCTCGATCTGCGGCTGCGACTGTTGTTGCTGCAACGGTTGCTGAGGCTGTTGATGCGACTGTCCCATTGTCTGCTGCTGATGATGGGGTGGCGTAGTGGTGTTCAATGGTTGCTGCAACTGTTCCGCGAGAGCGGGAACGGTCGTTGGGTTGCTGGAGACGGCGTTAGCAGTGGTGGTGGTGGAACTGCTGTTGCTATCTTCGGAACTGAGAACCGCGGCAACTTGGGCCGCGGCCGCCTGCGCTTGGGCGCTCCTCTTCGCATCCTCCTCCTTGAAGCAGTGCGTCTTCTGATGACGTATGAGCTCGTAGTATCTCTGAAACACCAGCAAACACTTCTTGCATTGGTAATTCAAGCCTGGGGTCCGCTGGAAGCGGCCTGAACCGTCGTCGCCCTCGCGGCTGCCCGTTGTCACTGGCTCAGCGGGTGGCTGATTCTCGTACACCTTTCGTGCTTTCTGTCTAGCGTTCTGGAACCATACCACGATCACGCGCGGGCTCAGTCCAAGCAGCTTGCTCAGATATTCCAGATCGTCGTCCTTTGGGTACGCGTTGTTGTCGAAAAACTCCTGAAGTACTTTGATCTGGTAGTCGGTGAATCGTGTCCTGTTAGCTCGTTTCCCGGAGCTGCCACCCGACGAGTTGTTGCCATTGGTGTTTCCACCGAAGGAGTAGTCGGTTGGTCCACGGCCAGGGCTCAGCGATCTTTGAGGCGTTAGAGCCATGGCCGCGATCGCGCCTTGAACGACGCTGCCAGCTCCAGGATTGGGACTGGTAAAGTTCTGTGGTGTTAACTTCGGCGGGAGCATAGGAGTGCTCGGAGCGTTGGTTGTCGATGAAGCGTGCGATGACACATCGTGATGAATTCCAGAGAACACGGAGCTCATGCTGAGCGCCGGCGAATGCGGTCTCGACTGCTGTCCACCGGAACTTCCAGGAGAATGATGCTGCTGTTCTTCTTGATGCTGCGATTGTTGCTGCACGTGACACTGCGGCTGTTCTTGAATCTCTTGCTTTATTTCACTGGCCTGAGATGTATTCGTGTTCGTGGTCGACGGTGGCGGTGTCGCCTGTTTGTTCGGACTTTTGTCGTCCGAGGAGCTGCTTCCAGATACGCTAGAGTTCAACGGTGTCACTTTCGCCTCTCCGGTTTTTTCATATTCTTCGAGATTCAGAGTAGTGCTAGGCGGATTGTTGAAGTTGTACGGGCTATCCTTGTTACGTTGCCGCTCTTTGAACAACGTGTTCCTGAACCAGTGTTTGATCACTTTCGGCGGTAACCCGCTCTGACGCGCCATTTCTAGAATCTGCTCCTCGCCGGGAGAATTGTTGATGTCGAAATGCGCTCGTAATATCTTTAGCTGTTCGTCGGTTATGCGCGTTCGCGCTCGTTTCTGCGAGGCAGCCGCGTTTGCCTGTAAGAAAAGGTCGCCTATGCTTTCTTTCTTGTTCGCAAATTCGAGTACGATTTACCACGCTGATATTCGCTTTCAGATAGAGTGTCTGCTTTTAATTCGTTTTTTATATACTCTAACATATCGTAGTTTCTCGTGAAGGTTGTTTATTGGAAGAGAACGAGTATACGATATCGCATAGTGATATGATAATGATTGCAAATTGAAATGTTAATGAACATGAAGATCGATATGACATGGAATAGTCTCGAACTTACTTAGTTTCATACTGACAATTTTCTATAATCGTATAAATTATATTTATAAACGCCGTAGATTACTCTCGCAACGGAATAATTGTATGGCGATAAAGTTCTAAAGTAATTAAATTAACGTAACAACAGATAATAGAGTTTAACTGCAGATTACAATTATATTTTGCTGACAGATTATGAAAGATTTTTAATTTTTAATTTTAAAATTTTGCTCTTTAAAAAAGCAGAGAAGAATATCGAAAATTATTAAAATTCGTAACAGAAAAATGACGGCTCGACCAAATAAAATACTAACTAATTTAACAAAGAAATCTAAACAAAATAATATAATAGATCTTTATAAAGAAGGAATCATAAAGTTACTCACGGCTGCTACTTGCTGTTGTTGCAGGGCGAGATGTTGCTTGGTTATGAGGTCAGCTTGAGCATTGATCGGAGGATATCCGGTAGCCGTTCCATCGTATGGTGGTGGTGGTAGCATCATCGGTACCAAAGGTGGTTGTAAATTCATAGCAGCCAAAGCAGGTATTCCAAGCGGTAAACCCATCATACCCATCACCAATCCAGGATACTGTTGGAAATGCTGCTGCAGTTGAGACGCAGCCATTGCGTTTAATGCAGCTTGCATTTCGGTCATCTGTTGCGCAAGAGTCAATTGTGCATGCTGTTGTTGTTGTTGCTGTTGCTGCTGCTGCTGCTGCTGTTGTTGTTGCTGCTGCTGCTGCTGCTGTTGCTGCTGCTGTTGTTGTTGAATGTGGTGCTGAGGATTGGTCGGCAGTACAGTTGGAGTCGTAGAATCTGTACTCGACACTGGCGTGTTGCTTAATGCTGGAGTCGTTGCTGGAGTAGTAGAAGTAGCCTCTGGAGTCTTACTGACACGATCTTTATTTTCATTAACCTCATCTTTCTCTTTTTCACGTTGTTCTTTATCCGAGGAGAGATCCTGCGGTTGACTAGAAGCTGGTGTCGAGCTTCTAGGTCCGGACGATGTAGAAGAGGAAGTTGCAACAGTCACTACGACGCTCTTCTTCTCGTATTCACATTTAAATTGCTGAGCATACTTTTCTAAGAATTCACGAGGAACCAGATCACGGTGTACTTCTTCGCAATGAGCTTTCAACACCCAAACGCTACTAAATTCCTTGTTGCAATGTTGACAGGTGCTTCTAGTCAGTTCTGGTATGACGTCATCATCAGTATGTTCTTCAGCTTCTTCCTCTCTTTCACGAGCAGCTTGAGCTGCTAGGGCCTGTTTCTGTTGCTCCTGCTTCTGTTGTTCTTGCTGAGCTTGGAGCGCCGCAGCAGCTTCTTCTTCTTTACGCTGACGTCTTTGGTGGTTTTCATTGAACTGCATCACCAGATCGAAACCGAAGCTTTCTAGAAGATGCTTGTACATTTGCGACGTCTTGTGACGAGGCTGAGACAAAATATCTTGCGTTGTTTGCGAAGAATGTGTACTCTGCTGCAAGTGTTGTTGTGGACCAGGTGTTGTGGATGAAGGAGGCGGAGTTTTCGCTGGTGTGGATGATGCGAGCTGTTGAGATGCTGCTAGTTGTTGAAACAACGCCAATGGATTGCTGAATATGCAGTAGAGCTGTTGGTGAGTGGCAAGCTGCTCCTGGTTGACGAAAAGAGCACTGCATCGAGGGCAAGACAACATTGTTCCGCTGTTTCCAGAGGTGCTGGTATTAATCGGTGGACTATTTGGGCTGCTTGGCGGAGGTTGTTCGATCAATGGACGAGCAAGATCCAACTGACCACTGGCAGCGAGATCCGGTAATTTACTGGCCCTAGTCTGGTGCAGCACGCTCCTCATGTGAATGTCCAATGTGCTGCCTTGAGAATAGGCTACCTTGCAAATGTTGCACTTGTAGGGCTTCTTGTCCTGGTCTTGCTGAGAATCAGGGGATTCCGTAGGACTAGCAGGCGGTACTACAGAGATCAGTGTGTTGTTGTTACCCTGCTCTTGCATCGCTCTCTTCAATTTATGTAGATGACTCACGCTGTTGTAATGAACTAACAGAATATTCTTCTGAGTAAAACTCTCCTTGCAAACGTCGCACTTATACGGTCTATTGGGATCCAGATACTTCTCCATGGGATAGGACATCTTTTCCCCTTTGCGGTGCAGCAGCGTCTTGTTGTGTCCAGTCAAGTAACTCTGTCTGGTGAACGCGACTTTACAGCGATGACACTTGAACTTTCTCCCCGGATCGTGATACGAATCCTCGGCCACCGTTTGACTATTCAAATAATCTTCCAAAAGACGCTGCTCCTTGTGTAACGGTGACGAGTCGCTCGCGTCACTCTCTTCCTCCTCCGCCTTGCTGGCATCATCCTCGATGTTCTGTTCTCCAACCAAATTCCCTTGCCTGCGAAGAGCTTCCTCCGTGAGCGCTTGAAGCAACGGATGAGCGTGCAACAGGCTCTGCTTATACTGCGCGAGTTCGTCTTCGTGTAGATCCGCATGAGCAGACTCCAGGTGTCTTTGGAGAGCCTGAACCGAGCGAAACGATCTTCCACAGAGGGCGCATTTTGTCGCATCCCGGATGGCGTGGTACTGCGAGTGCTGTTGCAGCTTTTCCAGAGTCTTGAACGCGAGACTACACTGTCCGCATCGATACTTGTAAACGTGTTTCTCGCTGACGGCGAGCGTGGGTGTAGTAGCTGGATGAGTCTCCCTGTGATGTTGCTGTAGTTCCTCCAACGAGCGGCACACGCGTCCGCAGACGGTGCATCTGGTGAGCTCCTCGATCTCCTCGTTGGCTCCACGTTCGCTCATATCCTCCTCTTGCGGCTGTTTCGTGGTGGTAGTCGGCGAAGTCGGCATAGTTACGGCTGGAGTCGAAGTGTTTCGCGGATTGTTGTTCAGCCAATGGCTCTGGTCCACCAGTAACAGCAGTCGTTGTAAGCCGTCCGCGTTTACCGAGTGTATTTGCATCACGTGCTTCTCGAGCGCGGAACGCTCTTTGAAACCATCCTGGCACAGCGGGCACAACAATTCCGGCGGCGGCTCTTCCTTTACGACCTCCGCTTTGTCCTCGGCATCCTGGACATGAGCCACTTGCAAATGCTGCCTCAATTCTTCGCGCGACGTCGGCTGATAAGTGCAATACGGGCAGGTGACTTCCTCGTGCTCATTCTCCGGCTCTTGTTCCGGCTCCTGATCGTTATCCGGCTCCTGCTTCACCTCGCTACCGCAGTCGCTACCTTCCTCTCGTCGTTCTGTAAAAGAAACAGTAACAAGGAATCGCTTGGTGATCGAGCAGTCTCGTCGAGCTTAAGATATTTTTCATGGCGTGAACGGTATTGTTACATCCAGACAGCGAGAAAGATAAATTCTTAACTGGTGTACTGCTGATCCGATCGCTGATGAAATTATTTTTCTAAATAGAATTAGTTTAAATTAATAATCGTATATAGAGGCCTTTATATTTACGAAATAAATCAACGGCAAATGATTCAGCAGACAGTTAATCGTAGTTGAACTACCATTAGCTAGTAAGATAGTTAAATAAGTAATATAGAAACTTTGTTAGAACCCGAAGGACCTTTCCTTCAGGAAACTCGTCTCTTTTATTTTGAATATGTACCTTAATGTTAATTTGGAAGGTGTCTTCATGCAAAGCATCAAAATTTCCGAACGGTGAAAACCGGAAATCACGATGGGTACACACCGTGCAATTGGGCCGCATTAATGTTAACAGTTTTGATTCGCGCAGCATAAAATCTTGTGCCTTAATATCACGATTACTATCGGCCGATAACGCGAACGTGTAATTCCCCCTTTCTATTAAGGCGCCGATAAATCGTCGATCGACGTCAAAAATCTTAACAGCCGAAAAAATAACCATTAATCTTGCAGCTGCATGCGAACAGAGGCATGAGTCGATAATGTTGTGAGAGAAAGTAAATTATGTTGAACGGCAGCGAAAGCATTTCGTCCTGTGACGCTCGATTCCGTTGTTCGACGTTACATTTCGTTAAAATCGATTCTGTTCTTTGTCTTTTATCCCAACTTTATATTAGATATCTCATGATCGAGATGTATCGTTCAATTAACCGATATAATTTGTAATAAATTATCGAGTAACGAGAGCAAGCCATGATTGGCAATATGGAAACGATTGTAACAAAACATCTACTCCTATTTAGTGGCACGCACAATGACCAACGTGCAGAACAATTAATACAGTTCGTTAAAAATTCAAACCAATCTCTTGCAAAAATTCTAATATTCAACCAACGCTAATAAATTTCGATCGAATTGCTAAAATTCATCGTAGCGATCAATGGTACTGTAAGCAATTAATCAATGATCAATGGAAAAATTTCCACGAATTACCTCCTATTTGAAAGAAAAATAAATTCTCACAAATTGCTGGTCGTTCGTAAAGAACCAATCCCCTACCAAGCGCTGAGAAATCAAATTGCCAATGAAGCTTATGACTCAATGGTATAATCTCATCGTAATGGATATAGGTAGAAAGGCAACAGCCTTGTCCCTAGAGCGGGACAATCGACGAAAATTAATGTAACGTTAAAGAGTTTTGGTAACGACGAAAAGTATCGAGGGAGAGTCAGAGGTGGTGTGCAGACATCGCAGATGCTTCCTTGTCCGTATAACAATACCGCTTGAAATTATAGATTGCCGACGCGAAATTATCGACGGGTCGTTCCTCCAAAATAAAGGGAAGACCGCCTATTCGCGTGGTTTGCCATTGTCCAAAACCGCATTTACATCGAACAGGCGTCAGTTGCGAAGGCAAAACGCGACGATGCAACGCGTGCTGCTGGTTTTCGCTTTGTACACGATGCTGCTGTTCAGGAATAAAAATCCTCCGCGCGATTTCGTGTCCTTTCAGACGAGAAATTTTGCCGAATATAGAATATAGAATAATATAGAATACAGAAAATACGATATATCTGTGTGTCGGATATAGATCTGACGTCCGATGTTAACACAAATCCGAATGGATTCCGCTGCTTTAATTTTCTAGTCATCGTATTACCACTACAATGTACGATCAGACGAAGTAAAATATTTATGTTAGAGATTCCGAATGAACGCAACAAACAGGTGACCTAATATTCATGGCCGACAGCGTATTTGTTCTGAAAATAATTGAAGCGCTTTCTAGCAGGGAAAACTGATTATGGCCCACTAAAAATTGAATATGAAATTTTAGTGCCATATGAAAATTTAGAAACGGCAGAATCTAGAAAATTAAGGGCTAAAGAATAAATCGCAAAGAATGAATCGATATCGTGTTTTTCCAACGAAAAAAATAGTCAAAGTATTACAGATCTATAGGCGGATAGTCTATTTCACGAAGATAATGAAACATTTGTCGGAGTTGTAATACCGTGATAACAGTGACAAAATGGGAGGAACTCTGGAAGTTCTGGAGTAGTAATAGCTCGAATAGCACGTTGCGGTATACCTTCTCGTACATTTATATAAGTACAGGTCGTCGATATAATAACGCTCGACATTGTGCGTGTCGAGGCACACGGCATCGCCATATGCCATGCAAAATTACCGCAATTGCATGTTAATTACGCGATAATCGATGAAAATATTGAATTCTTTAAGAGAGGTGATCTTCACGAGCGGCATGCTAATCTCCTGCATGTTTATTCGTTTAAAAACGATTTAACAGATGCGAGTTCTATTTTCATGCGTTCTTTCAGATAAAAAATATGATTCAAGGTCCTTGTAAGCATCCTGCTTTTAGTTAGTTAGTAGGATTTTGATCGTATTTAAATCGAATGCTTTCGTAATCAATTACTGTTTTCTTGTAGCTTTCCCTTTCTCAATAAGTTGTGATCGTATTTAAATCGTGTTACGATGACAAATTTCAGAACAAACATTATGTTTCGTGTAGCGTTTAAGGATATGTGTGCGTAGATGCATTCGGTGAAAATAATTATAACGCAGGAGTAGATTGGCTGAGTACTGTATATCTAAATTGATTTTGCATCATGAAATAATTTAATGATATCGTAAAATAATTATTCTCAATTATTATTATTCTATGACATTATGATTGAATAATATGATGATTCTGTCTTCTTGGTAAAATAATTTATATCTCGATCGATCTTAAGAACCCAAACCGTTGCAAATATCTAAAACTCTGTAAAATTTTGTCTGACTGACCATGTTTGACATTGTCCCATCTCTTATGGGTTTAACACTGGCGATATTCTTTTCTCAGTAAATATAATTCCGAATACCTCACGCTGTTTTAACGATAAATCTTTAAAACCTGTGTTTCTAAATCTACCACTTTTCATAATACGATTTCTATGATTATAAATTAAGAAACACGCATCCTTTTTCTTAACAAATGTAACATCGAATACTTCACGTCGTTTTAGCGGCACCGCGATTCAAATCGAAGCATGTACATAGTAAGAAGCAATTATATAATAGCAAGACTGCGAATGTTTGTGCAATTTTATACTTTTACCAATGAAACTAAGAAAATGGAACATAAATCGAAATTTGTTTCACCCAATAAATATTGTAACGAATACTTTACTCTGAACGTTTCAACAATTTTTCCCTATTTCAATTTTCCATAGATGCACAGAAATCCGCTGTCTAGGACAACGACGCTTTTCACTAAGTAATTCTATCTTATCTCTGAAAAGTCTTTCCACTCACCATTGTTGGCACTGGTAGCATTCGGCGTGGTCGGCATGGTGGGACTGGGCTGTTGCGCAGGTGGAGCATCCGGGTCGCTCATAACTTGGAAAACATCCCCGATATCAGTGTGCGGTGTCTCGTTGCCTTGAATACCGCTTCGTCTATGAAGTTGATGCAACTGCTCCATTTGAAGATGTCTGAGCGATCGAACATGTTGCAACAGAGGCAATCTGTGTCTCGCGCTAAAGCCACACAAAGCGCAATGGTACAACTTCGCTTGGGATGTTACGTTGGCACTGGCCTCGAGCAGGTGACGAAGAAGTAGGGCTGCAGCCTCGTGCCTGGGTGACGCGGCATGCAGGGCCAATTTGTGAGCGCTGTTCGTGTAATAGTCGCACGCGTGACAACGTAATTGCGCGGCGCTCGTGGGCGAGGCCAGGTACTTCAACTTCCACTCGTTTCGAAGCCCGCCCTCTTTCACATGGTTTACATGTTGCAAACGTTGGAGATGCTTGTCTGTCTTACAGTGCAATTGGAAGTTGGCCTTCAGGTTGGTTTTGTAGGAACAAAGTTTGCAAACGAAGTGACCAGCCACGAGCGCGAGGATTTCTCCCTCTCGAGTTCTCGTTCTGTCCACTGCTAAATGGTGACCAAGAGCTTCCAAGGAATCGGTGGCGAAATTGTTGCACACGCAGCAATGATACAGATGAGAAGGATCGGGATCAGCCGGTTCCGGTGGTGGATCCATGCTATCTGGTGACAAACCAACGTCCCCACCGAGATTGCTCATGGCTCCCATACTAGCCATGCCACCCATGATCTCCGGTGGAAGCTGCGGTGGCAATTGACCACCCGTCATCATCTGGATTAACAAAGCCTGATTGTAAGCCATGTCCGCGAGAGCTGCCTCCGCGTGCTGAGGCTTATCCAGGCCACCCAAATGAAGTAGCTGCTCGAGTTGCTGCTGGTGTTGCTGTTGCGCTTGTTGATGGTGATGTTGTGCCTGTTGGTGGTGGGACTGGAGCGCGGACAGAGTCTGCATGTGCTTCACGTTCTGCTGCAGGACCAGCATATTGTGCGTATGCTTCTCGCTAGTCATGTGTATCCTTAGGTTTCGGGCGACGTTCGTTTCGTAGTTGCAGACGTCGCAGCGAAACGTTGGCTTCGGTTTCCCTTGGTTTCCGGCCTGACCAGCGATGTGCGGACTGTGGTTCTGTTGGTGATGCGGGCTTCTCGTTGGCATCGGTGCGTCCTGCGAGGACGATGGATTGTTCGCTGCCGAGCCACCGCCGCCGCCCTGCTGCAGCTCCTGCATGTTATTCAAATGTTTGTCGCTCTGCATGTGAATACTGAGGTTTCCCTTCGTCGTGGTGGAATAGTTGCACACTTCGCATCTGTAGGGCTTGTAACCGCAAGTGTAAGTCTCGCCACGTGCTAACCTAGGATGTGGTTGTCCGGCGATGCAGTAGATACAGGAGGTTTCGCTCTCAGGATGCTTCTCCTTCATGTGGATTTCCAATGTTTCTTGATACTTGTAGTGCCAATTGCATTTTGGGCACTTGAGCGTTTTGCACGAGTTTCTACTGTGAATCCCAGCCAGGGGTCCGCCTGGACCCGCCAATCTGCTGCTGGCTAGAATCAGTTCGCATTTGGGGCACTCGACTCCGCTCGGTCTTCCTTGCATGTGCTCGGGACAGACACCGATGGTCGTGCCTGTGAGGAAATTCGGTGGTTGCTGGGTCAGCGCGGCATACGAGGATGGCGAGCCCTTCGTCGACGAAGCAGGTGGCGGTGGTGACGTGTAGTGTATGCCGGAAGCGTCAGGTGCTTTGGCCCAGGAAGCGGCGCTCACTTGGGCGCCGGTCCACTGATGCTGCTGCGTTTGTTGATGATTGTACGCGAGAGGATGATTCGAATGGGAGGTGGGAGTGGTGGGTGTGCTAGGTGACGGCCTCTGTGGTTGCTGCTGTTGTTGTTGCTGTGGGCTGCTTGGTACTCCGGGTGTGCTGGCAGGCGTGCTGGTCGTGGTTGGTGTTTCGTGATCGGTGGACTCGGTACGCTGCTGCTGTTGTTGGTTCTGCATCTGCGCGGGCGATGGTTGCGGGCAAGTGGAACTCGTCACGGGTTCGAGAAAGCTGACCAACGGTTGCTTGCCTCTGCCCACGGCTTGAATGATCGCCGACGCGGTCGAATGGGAGAGTACTTGTCGCTCGTCTTCCATCAAGGTAAGCTGATGTTCGCCTTGAGCGTGTGCCACGAAACTCTTCGCGTAGCCGAAACTGAGCTTGCATATGAAACACATTAGAATAGGTTTGACGGGCACCGAGGCTGCCGGAGGTGGTGGTGCCGCTGGAGGAGGAGGCGGTTGTTTGCTACCCTCCGCGCTTCTGTAACTTATTACCCGATAGCTATGCATCACAGGAAGATCGGGATTGTGCTGCTGCGCCACCGAACGTTGCTGTTGTTGCTGCTGTTGCTGCTGATACGCCTGATGCGCGTACAGTCTCGAAACGTAATACGCGCTCGCGATTTGGGGAAATACCAGCGAATGAGGAACCGAAACACCGCGCCCATCTACGATGCAACCGTCAGGTAACGAGTCATCCTCGCTGAGTTCACTCTCTCCCTCGATAATGTACGCCGAACCGTCCGGATTGTAGACGATCTTCCCGTCGAACTTCTCCACATCACCTCCCGTTGGACTCGGACTAGGGCTTGGACCTTGTTGTTCTTGCTGTTGCTGTTGTTGGCCCTGCGACTGCATGGTCATAGTGTTTGTGGTGGTGGTTGTCGTAGTATCCGCGATCGGTGTAGGCGTCGGTATAGCATCGCGGGTGCAGGGTTCTGTGCCCGAGGGTGGACTCGCTGTCCGGGGGTGATGGGGCTGATGTAACGCAGCCCCTGCCGCCGGGGGGGACCCGCCCCCTCGACCCCCCTCCTCCTCCGGGCTCATCTCCTGCTTTTGCTGCGTGTACGTGGAATTTTGGAAGGGCCCGCCGTGTTGCTGCTGTCTCTGCTGCTGCTGCTGCTGTTGTTGCTGGTGCTGTTGCTGCTGTTGATGGGCCGCCACCAGCTGCTGGTAGAGCTGATGTTGCCCGATCGCGGTCGACGTGTGTTGTTGAAGATGCGAGGGAGGAATGTTGTGGTGCTGAAGGTGGTATTGGGGGGGATGAGGCTCACTGGAGGGCATCACCCCAAACGTGAGGCGGGCGCCAGCCTCACATCACCTACGGCGCCTGCGCCTACACTCTCTCGACTTCCTCTTCTTCTTCTTCTCCTACCGTATGTCGCACTCCCCACCCCCTTCCTTCTCTCTTTAGCCGTCCTAATCTGTTCTCCACCTCTGACAGATGTTTCTTTTCTAGCTACCCCGACACAACCCCAGGTCGTACCTGTAACAAACAATAGAATTTTACGTTTAGCAAAATATCGTCGAATTGAATCCATTAATTAAGTGTTTCTATGATATAGGCAATTCTACTGGCACTTCTTACACTGTACCTATAAAAGTGGTATTATATTAGGATATTGTTAAAGTATACGTTTAGCGTGTTTTATTTTCGTAATTCTAAATCGATACCAGATGCTTGGTCCTGACCGGATGTACAAGAATCTAGTTCGCAGTCCCAACGAAGAATGATTTCGCGGAGTAACATTACTAGACGGTCTAGTCGGTTAATCCGGGCAAACAGAGGCGGCCTAGAGGACAGTGGAAAGATAGCGAAATACGTAGAAAACGTCGGCAAGCTGCGTGTACAGAGGATCAAGGCTGCGATGCCGGGTACACAAAGCGGAAGGAGACTCGCCATGGCGACACAAGGCGTCCTATGTTCGGATTACCTGGACCCTCGTCGTGGGCCCAGCTGTATTTACAACTAAGCGTCGACCAAGCTTATCTATCGATTGAATATCGACGTCTCTCTTTAACTCTGCTACGCCCGTAAAACCAGAAACATAACGGAAAGGAATCAACTATCCATGAATGGTCGCTGTTGTACGATTAAAAACGCTCCTTTTCTAGCCTGTCCTAGATTCTCCCCTATTTCTAGCAATAAAGGGACAATCTCACCGCCATGGCAAACAAACGGAAACACGCATAAATCCATAAAGTCACGTACGTATCTGTACAAGCTTCCACTGTTCTATTCTGCCATTCGAATTTCGAGGACACGTAGATCTCGCGATGGCGAGGATCACCGTGAGATATCGCCTTCGGAAGTATCACTATGCCGCAGTGTCTACGTGAATTCGAGATTACACGCGCGGATTCCTCGGGGCAACGAGCATGCGTCTAATCGTGCAATCCCAATTACGCGGCCTCGGTGATCGCGGTTCAAAAGACGGCCGCGAGTATTCGCAGAATCTAACGGATTAAAGGGGAGGGAGAGGGGCGTAGTGTACGCGGATTTATGCGGCCGCGCGTGTGGGGGTGTATCGCGGCGTGACTGAATCAGGAATCTCTCCGATCCTCGCGGAGGCTACCTAGAGAAATTCTTTTCCCCTTTTCGTCCCGTAGCAACCACGTTCTCTTCTCTCGTTCGTTCCAGACACGCCGCTGGACATCGTGATACATAGATGCATTATACGATCTTTCTATCCTCGTCTCTCTTTCCTCGTTACTCTCAGTCTTGTTCCACGTTTTCCTATGCTATCAGCGCAGTTATAATTCCGCGGCGCAAACTCCATAATCCAGTGACCATAGGCTGGGTACCAGTTTTCTAATGCGTGAGCCGCAGCAGGCGATCATTTCCTCGGATTATCGTCGATCGATCGCCAGGCAAATCGCGGTGGTCAGCACCGTTTGTCGAGTTTTTCCGCGCCGAAACGCCGCCAATTGCTAATTCCCTCTCTCCACTCCCACTCTCTCGCGATCAATTATTTCGGATTGATGCTCAATTTACGTGTTTACGTGGAAAGTGATTCGAACGCGCCGCGGGGTGTACGCTATTTATCGCGGAGTAACGTGCGTTTCTGTGAACATGACTTAATCTTACTCTACTACGCTATCTATCAATTGGTCTCGACTAGTTTGTTCCTCGTTTTGTTCATAATTCAGGAAGTTATACTTTTCATATTTTTGCTCGTCCTGGGGATTGGTTTTCTTTGGAACGTGTACAATAGATAAGAGCGGGCTTTGAATTGGAAAAGATAAAGATTTTTACATGAAGGTTGACGTGTCGTTTCTCAGACGGTTGAAACAGATATCACGGTCGTTGCGTGACTACGTTATGCCACGTTTGTACAACGTGTAACAAGCAGATAGTACGTTAATGCTCGCTTGATCAGCGAGTTGGATCTTGCTGTTAAAAAGTTGCATTCCAAACGGCTAACATGGTAACAGCGAGGGTTACAAATATTTCGTAAAGATAACGTAGCTGCTCTTGCGTATGAGTTATATTCTTATTTAACGATACTTTTACACGACGTTATAATTTCGATTAATGTTCGAATTGCGACAAAGTTGGAAAAGTTCGTTCGAACGAAGCATGTGACTAATTCGTGAATATTATTCACAGTGATTGTTATTCACAGTGATTATTTCCTTTCATAATACATCACGCAATTGCTCAACTGTGCTCGACCACTACAACAAAATTCAGTTCAACAAAATTGCGCCGAATGTCTGATTAAATAAACTGGTGTCGTACAAACTATTTGTCCACCAACAAAGTCGTATAAAATGAGTCCTACATCTGAATTGACATTTTACAAGAAACCGTACAAACAATTCGCAAATTCCATCGCTCGAATAAATAAAAATATCATCGCTCTTCTCTACTTTTTATTTCATAAATTCGATCGGTCTAGCTTCCAAGCAGTTCGCTTGGTATCTAACGAAAATCCAGTGAAATGTGAAGAAATACGCGGAAAGTTGAAACCATAACCGTTAGTACAGCAGTGTAGGCGTGTGTAAGTAAAAAAAATGAAACGAGCGTAATACCGTTGCCGGTTAGATTAGGGCCGGAACTGTTGTGTAACCAAAAACATCTGCCAATCTGACATCACCTGCCCCGCGTTACCTATTTCTAGTTAATTTATCATCCATTTTGGACGAAGTTAGGAATCGAAAGACGTCAAGGCTGGCTCCTCGACCAGGGCTAGATCTCAATATAAAACTTCGCTTTTTCCTCGGACCATGGTCTTTCATTATACGATAACATCTTAACTGCTACGCCAGCATGCGAATTCTCGATGGCGCACGGTTGTTCCGCCGATTCGCGTTAATAGACCCTCGATATCTCTGAATTTCTCGCCAAGTCGCAGGTCAGAACGCGAAATAAGTTAATTGTTTAACCGCCCGAGAGAAATTTCGTACGAGAAACAGGTTGGAAACACATTCGGTTCTAGCGAGAACGATCGTCTCGATGAGTAGGCGTTTAAGCAACGTAGCGGTTTTCAAGCGAGCTTTTTCAAAATTTTGCTCCGATTTGAAGGGTTGAAACGAACAGTAGGAAATATCGGATCTTTACAGAAAAGTTTGCGAATTTTTGTATATAAAGATTGAACGCGTGATTTTTAATACTCAATAATTCCAAGTTTGACTAATTTGACTATCCGTCGATGACACTCGTTTAAATTTGGCAATTCAAATAAATTCGTTTTTTAAATTGCCTGTCAATCCTGAATAGTCAGAAAGAAATTTTTGAATTGCTTCTACGAACACTTAACGCGTAATTTCACGTAGTTTCGAGTATTTAGAATTTCGTCGACCGAACGATCCATAGACTTCCTGCTTAAATCAGAAAAATTTGGAAAGCAGAAAATGCGGAAATAAAAATTTCTCGATATCAAATTACGTTTACGCGAATTTTTACGTAAAAATTGGAACGCGTTTTAGAAAAGGCGTTTGAAAACCACTGAGGAAGGGAGGAAACGCGTCGAATGAATTTGATGGCGTGACGAACGCTGTGGATGACTACGTATTTCTAGGAGGATTCATTAAACAAAGCCGATATATCGATTCCACCTTTCCTTCAACGACACAACAAGCTGGTTCTTCCGCGAAACATTGTTGCCACTAATACGATCGATGAATTTGATTACGGTCTACCTATCGACCGGCGACGAAGGTTGCTCGAACTTGTAGCAAAGTCAGAGTAATTTTCGTCCGACTAATAACAGATGCGATATCGCAACCCGTTGGTAAAATCGTGTTTCTTTTAAATTAAACAATTTTCACTTGCAGAAATTCGATATTTCACGAGATGCAATAAGCTAAATCGAAATTTTGCAAAAATGCATATATATAGAATTTGGTTAACCATTTTCTCTACGAGATATTTTTTAAATTACGGGTTGAATATGTATACAGCTGCAAATGACACATCGTTGTTCGCGTGTGATCGTAATTCTTTATAATAAAGAGCTGCGAATATCGTAAAAGATACGACGTGACATACGTGAAACAATTTTCGTGTCGAACGTACATTTAAACGGTTCTGAAATAAAGACATAAAACCTCCTTTTAAAATGCATGCAAAGAGAGCTATTCCTATAATCCTATCTACTCACGAGCGCACTGATAAAATACGGAAACGGTTACGTAGATTCATATCTTTTACGTTATTTGAGGTTTCCATGGGATTTCACTGGCGATACCGTACCTCCAAGCTCCCAGGTATAAGTGGTATCCTTTCAAAATATTCTTTCAACGTTCCACTATCATCCCGGGCAACTTCATCAGAGATTCCAACAGCCACAAAATCACCGATCTCTATCTCCGAACCGCGTTCCAGTAACATGTACAAAGATCTAAGATATTTCCGACGTATAATCACATTCTAATTGATGGGACGATGAATTAATCTTAGAATCGTAAGGATTTTTATCTCGTCGAATAAGATGTTTCATAATCTTAGGCGTGCAGAAAAAAGTTTTAGAAAATACGATAGAAAAATATAAATAACCATACAAATATAATATTCACGATATGACGCGATATTTAAGATAGAATATTTCGCGAAAGTGAAATATTACGGTGTAGTATATTTCCATCTATCTCCCATGACAAAATACATGAACTGACGAGACGCGACGCGTCCTCCTAAGCCAATCCGAGGAATTATGATCGCATCTCAACGGAAAGTTTCCACCGTACGTGTGAAACGAAAGAATCGCGTCGATTCCGTGTTCGGTGGACGATCCTCCACGCGGAAAGACAATCGGTGGACGCCGAAATGCGAAACGAGCAAATAACACGCGGAATATAATCGTCGCTCGGGAGAAAGTGGAGAATGAGCACAGGTGGTTGATGAGTTCGCACTCAATGACGGAAGGGGAAGAGAACACGAACTCTTGAAAACCGACTAAGTATAAGAGAGAGCGACAGAGATAGAGAGAGAGAGGGAGAAAGAGAGAGGGAGAGAGAGTTAAACATTCGGGGAACGACCGCGAATTCGAGGCAGCAGGGCTTTTGTTTGTCGCGCCGTTTCACCGGAAACCGAACCTATATGCGCGTCTCATCACGCGAAAGTCCCTTTTGTGTCGGTCCGACGGTAGGTAGGAAGAATCGAAGGGACCCTACGGGGCCCACATGACGATCGGTCGCGCGTTTCGACCAGGCACGAAATACGCAAGATGCGCGCAATTATGGCTACCCAATTATCTCGTACGCGTCTCGTTATTTATTGAATATCGTGCCTGCTTATTTCTCAGGCGAGCTTGCGTGCCACCGCGAGAGGGGAAGACCGGGGGCCCTTCTCGCTTCTTCTGCGAGCTTCCGCGCGGAAATTCAATGGACAGAAAAGGTGGAGCGTGAGCGTTGCGCGCGTGCGTTAACGCGGAACGTCTGTCTCGAATTAAAGGCCGCGAATTAAAAAAAGTTGCGAACAAAGGCTATGATTATAAGGTATTGCGGTTAGGAAACAGACAGGTAGAAACGTCTGTCGAATGTTGCGTTCGACGTCAGAAGTTTGAGATTTTTATGCTTAAGTGTCATACTTATCATTATCGTTATTATCAAGAGCGAGGCTTCCGGGTGTAAGTCGTTTCCCTTCGAGGAATATATTCCAACGATTCACCAGTGTATTCTAGCCACTTGTTGTATCTTCGTCAAACAGCTTTCACTCTATCAATTCGACGATCGGGTTTTACTTCGACGATACAGACAAGTGTCAAATATTGTCCCGCCGAATATCGAAGTTTATCAACGTAATGGATAATCGTCCGTTTAAACACTTTTCCCATCTCTACGAAATATACATATAGCTGTTCCAAATATCTCCAGATTTCCTTTAGATTCGACCAGCATGATCGTCGTTGCGTTTCATATTGTAATAGCGCGAACGAAATTACAAAATGTTTCGTATAACGCATATACCTAACGATAACGTGTCTGCAAGTATTGAAATACTTCCGTGAGCCTGTGTATACCTACCTATTGCACGAATAGTAGGATCGTACGCGCAAAGCGTTTATTCCACGCCCACTCTTCTAAGTATTCTTACGAACCAAAGCACATTTCCTACGGCAGCGTTCGTTATTTATGCAGATTTAAGAGGCAATGTTGAGAAATCCTGGCAAAATACGGCTTGGAATCCGTTTAACGATATCGATCGTTAAACGCAACACTTGGCGACTCTCGATCAAACCGTGCACCTTTCATTATTGTCGTTATTACACCGGCCGCTTTCAGTTTGCTACGCGCGTACCGGCGCGCCGATAAGACCTATCGAATGCTTGAAACGCAAGCTCGAGCAACACGAGACGCGTTGCACGAACGCGGAACGCATCCACGCGAGACGATCGTCGTTGCTCGATAAAACTTCGTCCTGGTTCCCTCGACGAACTGCCAATTAACGTCGCGAGCTATTCTAACGGACCGACCACGATTTCCGGACGTCGTACAGACGACATACACGTTCTTCGATTTTCCTAGTGGAATCTTTGAAACACGTTAAGCCGTTTATAATTACGAGAGCATAATTTTATCCTGATTATTTTATAATAGTGAAAGGTGAAGTGTGTAGTTACGGTGGGCGATGAATGTTGATTACGCGGAGTTATAAGGGAAATTATGGACGTGGTTGGACTGAGTTTACGTTCCTGGTAATATAAATAGAGAAACGACTGCGCGTTCTGTCCGAATATCGATTAGTTAGAATCATTAATGGCGTTTTTATGAATTTAGTTAGTTGCGCGAACAATGTACACGAACGTATTGTTAGGAAATTTAGAAACCAGGCCGAATATGGAGTTTAACGTTAGAGAAACGATACGATGACAATGAAATTTATATATGTATACACGTATACACGCGTGCACAACGCGCCAAGACTTTTCGTTCCAAAAATCTGCCAATGTCCCTGAAGGAAACTTTCAAACCTACCACCAAAAGTAGCACGTGCGATGAAAGAAGGAAGAAATGCACGGAGAAACGCGAAGAAATCGGTACGATCAATTGTATCGACTACAAGAAAAATACGCTGACTGAAATCCCCGTGACTGGGACGCGCGTCGAAATGATGAACCAGCTGCGAGCCTAGCGAGCGTTCGATTATCATGAAAGTTACCCATCAAACGTTTACGACCCAACGACGGAATCCCCGCAACATCTAAAACTATCCAGCAGCCAATAATCCCATCATCGAAGTCATTTTCCGACTCTGTCCGACTGCAAGATCACGAATCGATCCGTTGAACCCTATCTTACAGACTCTCGCGGTCGACTACATTGGTCAACGACGAGAACGACGGAGAAAGAGGGGAAAAAAAGCAAGACGAAGCCTCGCGAGCGTTAGTCGATTAATCAATGATTTTCCAATTGCTTCGTCCAAAGAGGAACAGAGAAGAAACTGCGGTGTGGCATTCGCGATGGCCGATTCGCGGTCGTACCAGAGCAAGATGCCTCCTCGGGCGAACGCTAAACGACCGGCGATCGAGAAGAGGGGCAAACATGGCGGAGGGGAGAGGATGCGAGAGAACGCGAAGGAACGGGGGGTGGAACGACGAAGAGGAGAACGATGGGAGAGAACCACTACGAGAGGCTCTCGAAGACAACGGTAATAAGTGAAGGGCAGAGCGCGAGCACGAAGGAGGCGCGCGTAATTTACGTGCAACATGGATTCGGGCGGCGTTTAATCCGCCGGACGAGCTGGCGATTATGAAGTTAGGTTGGGTTAGGTGGTGAACGCAAGCAGGGCCTCTTTGTGATATCAATTAAGTATGATTTGCCCCCTCCGAGCTATGCGCGCTTCCATCTCCCTCCTCCCTTTCTATCCTTTACGTTCTCTCGTCTTCTTCTTCCTCTTCGTTCTTCCTCTTCATCTTCTGCTTCGCTGCTCTGTTACCCCCGCGGGGTAACCCACAGTTTTAACCCATTCCCTTATAATTTCCTTCCAATGCACCGTGAGAAACTCGACCGTAACACGCACGCGCACGCACGTGTAAGATAGACAGGGTTATTCGAGTCACCTAAGCTTCAACATCTTAAAACTCAACCGTAAACTTTCTACGGAATAATCGAACTTGTTGCGCCATATTATCGGGGACTATCGGTCCTTGATATCGTGTAACGAAGGAACGACAAACTGTTACGTATTCTTATATTTTCCCCGATAGGTGACGACGCGAAAAGGAGAAAATGATTCGAACAATGCTATGGTAGGATTAATTGGGGGTCGATTAGAGGGTATTGTATAAAAATTAATAAAACAAAGAACGAAATAACTCGCAGAATTATAGCAACGAAAGCTAAGAATATTCACATTGATCGGACAAATTTTCCTTTTCTCGAGTAGAAATTAGACGATCGTTGCAATGTCCGCGATAGGTTTGATCGTTCATCACGCCACGAGACACGAAGCTGTATAGCCTATTTTCAAATGTAAATTGTTTAGAAATTCTACATAACCGAATTTCACGAGTTACAGAACAAATTGCTTACCTTGACTCAAATAACCCTCCCTATCTTACTTTATCATCCGCGCTCGACTTCGCATGACCCGACCTCCTCCATCATAATTGTTACGTTTCATCGAATTTTCGTGGTCCACTAGCGAGTAGACCGAACCCACGACCAATCCGGTTCAGACTCAAATCCACCAATTAACCCCGTTAACGTCTCTCGCCCCCGCAATTAAGTTCTGATGCTGAATATAAGAGAAGCGGATTCCCGCGAGTTGTACGCGCGTTTCTCTCGGCGAGATCACGGATCGTAGGCGGAACTGAGGGATAAAGAGCAACACGGAGAGCCGCCACGATCCTCGAAACGCCACCTCCTGTCGATATGCTCCCGATAAGGTCGCGTGGGTCGATTGTAATTTCGAATTAGTCGGCCTGTCGGTTTTATCGTGCACGCCGCGTTTCGTGTTTCTTTGGATGTTTTATTAATACCGGTGTCGAGATAAGCCCCGGTTAGGCAGATTTCTCTCCGACGAGGTTCCAGATTGTAAAAATAGACACCTATGCTAATTTCGTGCTCGTGGATGCCGATGGAAAATGCTCGATTGATGTGGCGTCGGGAATGTGAAATTCAATTGACCAAACTATGACAATTGTTAGCAGAGCAAGTAACTAAGTAGATGGCTGATACGATAATGTATCGCGGTTTAATCTATACGAGCAATTATATCTGGAATTATTTGCTATATTTAGGCCCAACATATCTATTTCTGTGCTTCGAGCAATCTTATCTACGAACAGAAATATTTGGACGACGATGTCTCTGGGGTATCAAAGGATTCTCTGTATTTTTTCAAGACGCGCATTTTTGTTTTATAGATTTTAGTCGACAGTAACAAACAGGGAGCGTATTTTCACAAAGTTTATAAATTAGACATGTCGTCGCCGATCTTACTATGCGAACTTCCTTCCAGCGTTCATTTATAAAACATTTGCGACTTATCTACATTTTAATTTAAATTTCAAACTAAAAGAGTTACTTTTAAAAGCTGCGCAAACTTCCAACCAACATTCAAAACATGTCGCTATCAATCTTTGTACAAAATACCACCGCACGAGCTTCGTAGAAAATACATATAAAATTTACCTAAGATATTAAACAAATTACCAAAACGTTGTTACTGTCTTCCGTAATTGTATATTTTCCTAACCAAAGTCGATATTAATTCGGTCAAAAACGTTCAAAAGCTTCTATTAATTTTCAAGAACGAAACATCTGAAACCCATCGTTCCGACGAGCTCGCGCTAATTCTAGCAAAAGATTCGCAACGCGCCTTTTCAAACATGCCTCCCCCAAAGAACCGCGGGCAATGAAATATCTCTTCCAAAAATCTATTCTACGTACGTGAAGCCTTCCATTGTCGATTAACCATCTCTTCTTAACCATCTGCGAAGCAAAAAAGGAAACTCACCTACTTCTATATTCTCTTTGAAATCACCCCGTAACGAAGCGGAACCTTTCACCTAACCATCCTCTGGAGAATACCCGCAATCCGGAACCCGCGATTCGAAAACCAAAGCAACATCGTGGACTCGGTTGTAAAAGGGGGACGGGAGAACCAGTCGCTCGGTCTGGCTTCGTCGTCGAGCGTCGATAGGAAATGCTTTTTGCTGTGACGTCGAGGCCGCGTCGGCAACAACGGCCGGCAGGGGTGGCTAATGACAAAATCAATGCGACATAATTAGACATGGCGGCTAGCTGGCTTGGCAGCGATCCGCGTGTGTACGTCGATGCACGGCCAGCATTTACGTGCGCGTAACAGTGTGGCAGCGCGCGCGCCGGGAATTATTGTAAAAACATCCCTTAATGTGATCGATACGGCTTCGTCGACGTAGCTTCACGACTTGGAATCGTCGTTGTCGTCGTCGTCGTTGTCGTCGTCGTCGTTCTGTATCGTTCGAGTGTCTCGTTCGAATCTCGACGAGGACGATCAGCTGGTTTGCTAGCGTTTAAGTTTCGGAAACGGAAGAGTGCGAGGATCCGGCCTGGCTCTGCACGTAATTCATCGCGATGGATTTTTTATCGGGTCGAAGACGCGAGCCGTTCTCTCATCGACGGCCGCCAGCACGAGCGGATGACCCTGATTGGGTTTGGAGCCGGTTCGAGGTGGCGCGCTAATGATCTCTGTTAGCGGACGCCTCGCACACCGAGAGAAACGGCTCTCCTCTTTGATTTATGATCAACGCCGGATTTCGGCGAATCGGTAATAAGGACCCGAGCCTCTCCCTCCACGTTCTCTGTGTACATTGCACGCCGATTTGGATTTCGTGGCCGCCGAATAAGTCCACGCTGTTGCCTGCACGCGACCAATTTTTATGGTTTCACCGGTGTTACCGTTTCGATGCTGATTGCACGGCGAGCGTAAAGTCGGTGTACTTTGTGTTTCTGTGCGCCTGAGTTTCATATGCGCAAGCTCGCGCATTTCCAATAGCCTGATATATGGGTATTTAATCGAGCTGCATCTCTGGCGTATAAAGTATTTGAACGAGCGAATAAAGAATGCGATATGATATAAAGTTATTTACTGTCCAACGTATAGGATCACTGTCATAATTGCAACACATCGAATTCTATATCGAGTCTTGTATGTTCGTCGGAAATTTTTCGGACAAAGATTCCAAAGGAATCATTAAATTGGAAGATAAGCATACTTTGATATTCGCATTATTTCGTGGTAAAACGACGAAAACAATCGATTACCGTTACACCTCGCAGACACGAGTTGTAGAAAGTTGTAGACTGATAGAACTCGTTAAATAGTACAACGTTCCCCTCGACTAATTTTCTCAATCTTCGCTCGGGAAAGAAAAGTTATAGTCCGTCCCAGTTTCTGGAATTACCATGTAAGGCAGTGATCAAAATAATTGACGGTTCGTTTATTCCATCACCCGACCGATACTTTGTAACTTACTCATACAATTGCAAACAGTAAACATACTTAATGAATCTTCCACTTACATTCTTCTTTTTTTTTTTTTTTTTCTTTGTATCGTCGATTATTTGTCGAATGTTTTCAACCCTTTAAAGGAACCACAGGAATCACTTAGTCGTGGTTCCTCGACGATAAAGAATCTCATAGTTCGATGGAAGAAAGACGGTAACGTTGAGGAAGTTCGTGCTTGTTGCGCGTGTAAATATTACGAATACGTAGCGGAGACTCTGAAGCGTAATTTTTTCCCAGAACGAGTAAAGCACAAGCCGCGACATGTAGCTTCCACGATGCCATCGTCCGCTTCGATTTCAAGCGAATCCGTAGGTGGAAGAGCTTCGTGCGCTCGTATGTAGAGCTAATTATATTCTCGAACAAAGGGTTGCTTCGATGACGCACATGTAAGGTCAGAAGAGAACTTTGATGAGCGGCTTTACACATCCGGTCAACGATATGTGCATATGACAGATAGAAGAAGAAGAAGGATAAAGAGAAAGAGAGAAGGAAATGAAAAAAAACGACTGGTCGATAGAATTTCGAAGTCGTTCTGCTCTGTTCATCCCCTGCCGATGGAAGAAACAACCTATTCGTCCAGAGATCCAAGACTTTTAGCAATAAATGACAAATCCGTGAAACTTTATAAAAGAAACGAATATTTTCCGAGAAAGTTAAAATTAATATTCTCGATGTAAATAATTTTCAAGACAGCCGCATTTGATAGAAAGATGGTTTCGATGTTACGTTATTTATTAACACGAGTGTCGACTATGAATTTATAGCGCGTCTCAAAAAGCGACTTGATTCTAATTGATTTCCAGCTGGTTCTTGTTGGTTTACTGAAATTACTAGAAAGTGGAGCTGCTCGTTATTGCGGCAGCCCTCTCAATTTGCATAAACACACGCAGTCTAACGATCATGAAAAAATCCCGAGTCCATGACGATTTGTCATTCGATCGGCAAAATCTCGAAGCGATTCGTCGCTCTTGGTCTTTTTTACTTGATCGTCTGGTTTCACGAACGTGAAAAAATCCTGTGTTTCCAAGGACTCGGTTGAAATCGATGATAGGAAGCGCCTTTATAGAAGGCTGGAAATACACGTCGCGACTACTCGTGCGTGTCCGCAAATTGATTTAAATGCTCCACGCCTATATCTGTCTGAAGCCGTGGGATCGCTTCGCAAGTCAACGGGCAGATCCATCAACGCCGGTGTGGTAACGCGAGCACCGTGTACCGCGGCAATTACAAAAATAATCTCGTAGCAAATAATATCGAACCGGTCGCTACAGCGACCGACAAAAGTCGATGGACGCGTCCAACCTTCTTCCATTCGCGTCTTCGAGCTCTCGAATGTTTCTCATATTTATGACGATATTTACCAGATATGTTTGAAGAAATTTTGGCTTTTTATATTCCACAAAGTTAATTGTATTACGATTGTAAAAGTTAAGGTATATCATAGGTATATTTAACGAAGAGCTTTTAGCAGTGTTCGTTGGATCAAGGACTTGTGAATTATGTCTGTGAATTAAAGAATTTTCTACGTTTCTTTGTTTTATTACGTGCGATTTTATTGTTTATTTTCCATAATTGTTTCCGATAGGGGAAAAAATCTGTACTTTCCGAAGCTTCTAAATAAAAGCTACTAAAATTATTAAACACGTGATTGAGCGAAAAATAGAAAAATTGCGTTACGATATTACTTTATAAAGAGTAAAAGGTGTTGCGTAAAAGTTTCAGTTCACTCATTTTTGAGCCTCGCTGTACGCTCCCATCCGATCATCAGTCTCGCATTATGGTTCAGACATGGAGTATACGTAATCTAACATCGAGCCATTTAACGACGAAATAAGTTAGACAGCATTAATCGAAGGACGCCCGTTTATCGAGAAGGTATGGGATCGATGCTTTAAGCCACACAAATTAGTATTGTCGGATTAGTACTATCAATTATTTGAATTAACTAAATTAATTTACAGTGGAAAATAGCGAATTTCCTTCCAAAACCAAAAATTATATTTTTATATATATATAAGAATTTTAATCACCAATAAACTTCTATAAAATATCAATCAAATTATCGATTAAATATCGTGACCACCTTAAATTATACAAGAATAATGATAAAATAAACAGTACGATATCCGGCTGAATTATAATTTCTCTTCTCCGCGTGGAAAATAATAAAATGTATGATTATATTTAAAATTCACATCAAATTCACGACGCAGCCGCGATGTTACCAAAGAACGAAATCGTCGCAGTTTGATTCGTTCTCCATTTCGTAATCGAAAGACGTCTTATCGAAAAGAGGGGAGTGTCGAGTACTTGCGTACCTATATACCTCGTAAAATTCCAATCTCCAAATCAGCTATGGAATTAATCGATCGATCTATGAAATAATCGATGCTTTCGTCAAGACACCGAACAAACTCGCATAAGAAAGTTTCCTCCGTGATAGGTTTAATATTCCTTTCCTTTTTCCGAATATTTCTGCTATGGACTAGAAACGAACCGAGGAGAACTGGCGTGCAAAACCTGTTGGCTTTGTAGGAACGCTCACGCGCTTCCGGAAAAGGGCCGTTCTGTGGCGAGGTGCGTTGTCTCATTAGCAGGCTGAGCTTACAATACCTCGGTTCTCGCCCACCCCCGTTGCCGTTTTCCAGGCCCGCGATACGTATCTCACCCTGTCGGCGTAACCCTTTACGGTGGAAGCACGCGTCCACGGTAATTCGCGTACCTCCACGATCGTTTTATTGGCGCGCCAGCGACAGCTTCTATTGCAGTTAAATCGAAAAAGGAAATTGTAAGAACCGCGCGTCGATGCTGGATTTGTGAAAAAGGAAACGATGCGAAGGAGAAAGGGAAGAATCCAAGAGGAACTCGAAGCTGCTGACGTCTAGCAGGAAAATTAGCAGATTCGTTAGATATAAATTGATTAAAAAATGACGAATCTGTTTATTTCTAGCAACGACTTTTACTTTGTATTATAATAAAAGAATTAACTTCGTATAAGATAACTAATACGAATAATACTTAAATAAATAATATCATGCGACCGTTTCTGTGACTCAAAGTTAATATCACAGACTCGCATACCCTGTACTAAAGATATAAATTCTACTTTCTTATATTTCCTCCTCCAACTACGCCGTACGTCCTATAATCGTTTTCCTTATCGCAAATCCTACCATTTTATTCCACTGATAACGTTCCAGCTGAATATACATTCTGTTCCTCCGCTCCGAATCCTCCCTCCCTTCAAAGACAGAATTTCATTGAAAAATCTTGCCTACTTTGTTAGTTCGGATAAACCATGATACAGCGAGCTTCAACTTCGTTCACGACGCTTTAGCTGTACAAAGCTATAAGTTCCGTAATTATTGATAGCGCTTCGTATACTTGGAACGCGTTCATGACTATTTGATCGAAGGAATAGAGGCGGTGAATAATAAAGAAATTAAATAATCGAAGAATTTGCTCTGTTAATAAAATTAAATTCGCGGAAGCTATCGATCAACCTCTTTCGTTGCGATCGAAAACAATCGATGTAAACAATCATCGAGCCGTTCGATTCGCTCCTTGTACCACGAGCCTTCAAGTGTCGAATAATCGAGTTATCAAGCCGATCTTCATTTACCAGATACTCGGATGTCATTAAGCGATCTTGCCAATCAATTATAGCTAAGTACGTTCGCCGGAGTACGATCGGACGCGATTCGACGCGCAAGGAAAGCGATTCGAGACCAGAGAGGTTAATAATAAAGCAATCGACGAAGAAACGGTGCTGTTTCATCTATGGAACCGACAGAAGCATCGTCAAATTCCACGAGCAGAACAAGATAGTTAGGGGATGGTTGTGGAAGAACGCAAGAACTGCGTACGTGCTGGGACGTATTTCATTCCCTCTTGAACCGATGCATACGCAGAAACGCGTTCATTATTTCAGCTGGTTCAACGTGAAAAATTCTGTCATGGGACCCTGACGCGTAGAAAAACGAAGCAGAGGTAGAAGATCCAAGCGATTGTCGTCGATAAAGAGACAATTTGATGCAGAGTGCCGATGAGATTAATGATTACAGGAGAACAAGTCTTTGTTCCTTATGTAGAATTACTTTTTTTTAATAATGGTATGGTTTTCTGGGATTATTGAATTTACAGGTTGTTTGTAATATAAATTAAAAATTGAATCGATATAGCATCAGATCTTGTTGGTAGCGATTAACTGTTGTTTATATCAATTGCTTTTAAATATAGAATTAATATAAATCTGAAAATGCGTTAGATAGTAAAATGACCCACTGATTATCGAGTCTAAAATGTCTAAAATTCATCTCTATTAATCAACAGACTGATAACTAATTTAAGACGATATCACACTTATCATATGAAACAATTTCTCAAGATTCAGGCAAATTACAATTCCTAGATTTCGAGAATGATAATAGAATATCTACAAATTAATCTCCCTAATGAAATTAACTAAACTTTCAGAAATTCATACCACGATGTTAATATGAAACTCGAGGCAATTAATTATTAATTGAAACGATTGGGAAAAAAGAAATTCGGACGTGCAGTCGATTTTAGTAATCCGCGAATCTTGAGAAACGATAGGCTCGTCCCGCGATTGGATTTTACATAACCAGCATGGCTTCGGCAAATAAACGAACCGAAGACCTTTTATGCAGCGAACGCGAGAATGATTATCAGACGCTGCGTCTCTCTTACATCGCCCCCATCTGCGAATGCGGGCACGTTGCCTCTGCTGGAGTTATAACTAATTGTTAAACGTCCTTCGAATAATTGCCACGTGCACTCGAAATCTTTTCCATGGAATCTCGACTTTCAATTACGGCCCATTACGAAACCGTCATTTCCTCCATGCGCCCCTTTTAAATCCATTCTAATGAGTTCTGACGCGATTAAGAAGTGGGATCGGTTCGCTCGGAACACAACGCTAGATCCTCTGAAATAGTTGAAGCAGTTTTCATTTTTCGTCGAACGCGTCAAATCGACGCAATATCGAAATCGGAACCCTGTCAAAATTCCTATCTTAATATAACAAACTTAAACTATCTGCTAAAGTCAAATGACTAAATATTGCGAAAGATACGCTTGCAATTTTTTTTTCTAAATTACCCTATCATCAAACACGCGAAACCACCGATACGATCTAAATCGACAACAGCAAATAAATTTTATTAAGAAACCGACTATCTCCGGAGCCTTATCTCCGGAGAACGCGATTCTTTCCAAAGTTGTGGCTTATTGTTAAATAACAATGTACTACGGTACATTCCATCTTATTTATTCGTGGAAGACGTCACTCGGCTCCCGGTTCCTCCACAATCATCAATGATTTGTATATCTGCATCCTGGTAACATAATTGCACGTATCATATTGTAGGATGTCACGGGCGAAAACGACAATATATGCATATCCTGCGATTGTTACGCGGTTCGCATCTAAACAGTTACGTTGTCGTTGGGACTAAATTAGGGAACCGTTCCCCACGAGGATTATCATCCCCCGACATGCGAGACGCGCGAGGGTCTCGGCTACGTGTATACGTGGAGTATGTGTAAGCGTGGAGTGACGGGACGCTTACGCGGTGTATATCGACGCTAAATTGCACGGCGTTCGCGAACGTGTCACGGCCGACCGGCATGTGTTTGACTGACGGACAGATTCTAGCCGGACAGGACGGCGACGCTGTTCCTTTTTCGAGTATACGCTTCAAGGAATTCGATGGGAATTCGACGAACGATCGGGGAATCGCTCGATCGAGACCTGCTGAACGTAAAGAAAAATTGTATCGACCGCGAAGGTTTCCTTTATGGAAAGGTTTTTTTGGTTGTCGTAATTGAGAAGCATGCGTTGTTTTTATGAGCGGGAGATGGACGTGAATTTTGAAGACTGAATTTATCACTGGATCGCGGTCAGTTGCATGGGAATTTATCGCAATCGAATCGAATTTATTAGATGCGAATATATCATTGGTACATTGTAATCGCACTGTGAGAGAATTTTATAAAAGTAGAACTCGAAGCACGATTGGTGGATTGCCCGATCGACAGATTCTCTGTTCGACTGCCTGTTCTGTTGTTTTATTTTATAGACAGTTCTTATTGCCCTTTACTCTTATGAAATCTCCAATAATCTTCACAATTTTCAACCAAGGGCGTACTAATTGTCCAATGTTTCATATATATCTGTGAATTTCATCTTCTTAGATCTCGGCCATCGATCCAAAGCGTTCGTTTTGCATAAAACGAACAAGAATAAAGATCGGTTCTGACACGGTCTTGCCAATCAGTCATTGGAAGCATGACTCATTATACAAACCTATCGTCGACGCTAAAAAACGCATTATCTATATCTGTTATCAACGATCGCATTGTGCAGTCGTTGCACCGTCTATCTTTCTCCTGCTTTGTCCTTACCATCTCTCCCATATGTGCTCCTCAAATAATAACACGTTCCCAAGGAAAATTGCGGCTGTTCTTACAAAACAGGTTACCCAGCGTGAATCTCTACGTACACGGTACACCCGGTACATGCACGCCAGCTAATGGTATATGAATAATTGAATATCCGCCCTATCCGACACGTATCTATGAACGGTGGGTACATCGCTCCACTGTGTACCCGATAACGGGTGTCCAGCTGCAATTTCAACTAAATTTTCACCAAAAAATGTTACTACGATGTTTTAAAGATCTTATAAGATTAATTTTTTATTCGTTAATTTTGGCAACTTTCTTTCTCTTCTCGATCGACGTAAGTTACTATGGCAAGAATTGGAGAAGTTGAAGGGAAATCTGACTGACAATGATAACTGAAAATTTGTCGATTAAACGCAATGTCAACTTTACATGGTATGTAAAGGAATTAGAAAATTGATAAAAAGTTAAAAGGGCAGAATCCAAGCCGGGACTTGGTTCAATCAAATACCGCGATAAATACATTTTTCAACGTTAGACGCATTCAATGCAATTTTACATCACTTTATGAACGAACACGTGGAAGCTTTCCAATCAACCTACTAGCAACGACTAGCAAAAGAAACTATTTAAAAAATTAAACTTGTACACGATAAACTCTAAAGCTTCTAAAAAAAACAAAGCTGTTCAATTTAGCTACCGTCGTGCTAAACTTTCACCTATCGAAACGAACCTTCCGTATAAAAAGGGAGAAAGCTCTTCGTACCTAAACGAGCGAAAGCTCGAAGGAACCACGGGAGTCAAAGATTTCTGATGGTGTGAAAATCCAGGCCGGCGTGTCCACCGCCCACGTGACACGTACAGTTTCGATTCTCTCTCTCTCGAAGGGATGAATGAACGAAGATAATCCTATTTCGAAGGTGGGACGTGAGGAATGTTCTGGTTTCCTGTGTTCCGTGGGGTTGCAACTACGAGAGAGAAGCGCCCTTATCGAAACGTGGGATCGCTCGGTTAGGGTCGCCTACGCCCGACCGAACTTCCTCGTTCGACCGCGAAGATACCTATCGTGGCCGTGATCCGATTAATTAATTCGTAGGATTAATTGCCCGGCCTTTATCTCGATGGATCTTCGCCGTCTGTTCGAGCATTATGCAGACATCGAGAGAGCCGGACAAGACGAGAAGGCGAGACACGAGAGGAGAAGGACGAGGAGAGAGAGAGAGAGAGAGAGAGAGAGAGAGAGAGAGAATGAGAGAGGAGCTCGAAGGTCGCGTGGGAGGTTCCACCGGGGGACACGGTCATCTGGAGCACGACACGGAGAAACCGAAGGCGATATGGAGCGCCCTGCAACCACCCACGCCAACTTGCAAATTCGTAGCGTCAAGGTGCGCCACTGCGGCCGCGTAGGTGGCGGACTTCGGCCTTCTTCGGCGACAGAACATTGCTTCGCATCTGTAGTCCTACGCCATGTTCCGAACCTTCGTAGAAACGTGGTTTATGAAGCTTTCTTTAAGGCGTTAATGAAGAGGAGAGTGAAAGGGTGAGCAGAGGAGTGGTACGAATTCTTAATGGATCTCGGAGATGAACGATTTCTGCGAATTTGAGATAATAATTTGTGAAACTGTGATGGAACTATTAATCCCATATTAAACATTAGGTATTTCTAGGGAGTTTTCGATATTTCAACAGGTATTTTACGTATTCGAAACGCAGTATCGCTGATATTTTATTAGTTTCGTAACACGATCGCGCAGCTCCAGCTCGATCGCGGATCGCTGAATTGTAAAAATTAACGCAACTGCTGCGGTTGTGTCTTATAAGAAATCTTTGAAACACATCTGATTTTAATAGCAGCGGTAGCAGCTTTTCCCTGCTTTCACTACTATCCGTGGGCTACCGCTGTGTTTCAAAACGTAAGAAACACCGTGGTCGGGCAACGAATCAGGAAAATCACTATCGCTATTTCCAAATCGAATCAATCTCTCCAACCGCATCCAAGGTGGCAGAACGCGTAATTTCTCAAACATACAACCACGCCTTTCAAATTTCTAATCTCGTTCTTTAAACGCAGCAAGAATTTGAACTACGAGAATTCTGCCAAAGATGATTCTTTGCTGCAACTATATAAGAGCTTAAAGCTTCGGACAAATCTCTATTCCATTTCTTCGATCGTACTGAGAAAAATACAAATCTGCATAAAAATCCACCATCTACTCACTTATCCCTATATCTCATCCTCTACTTATCCCTAAATCTTTCCTCTATCTTCTTTCCTCTTATTTTTCCAAATTTCCAACATACAAAAATCCCATCTTGTAACTTTCCTTTCCCAAATCCTCGTTCATCCAAAATCAAGGCCACCTTTGGCTTTAGCATTTTCCATTGAATGGTGCTACGTTCCCTCAGTTTGGAGAAATTTTCCTGTACACGCAGGTGTTCCTCCAGAGAGGCAGTCCGGCTTTTTCGATAGCGTGATCGTGAAGGTGTGCAGGTCATTCTGCCAGGTGCTGTCAGTCGTTCGTGAAGAGACTGTGCCGCTGGCTGGTCGCGGTCATTGTTGTCTCGTTCGCTAAGTACCCTAAAAGCACCATCCGTGCGTTTCGTCCTACGGCCGCGTTCCAACCCCCCATTGTGGCTGGTCCCCCGCGGCTCTAAACGGAGACACGCGGAACACGACGCGTACCATTCTTTTCAATAGCGTAAAGATGAATCCCACCCGTTTCCTGGAAGGAATTGATCGAGCCTGATTTTTTCGTATTGTTCGGAAACGAACCACGGGATGTACCCGCTCGGGAATTGTCCGAAGGAGATCCTATTGTGCCAACGAACAGGAGTTTCCAGATTTTTCTATAACTCTTGCTGCCGTTTCCCTGATTCCGTAGCTTTCGTCCATTTCCTTGCTTCTTCTTCTGTTCTTTGCTCTTTCAACTCTCGGTGTGTTTTGCTTACTACAATGCAGTGTGGTATATTCTTTCGTGGATGCGAAAAGGGCTGGATCGATAAAGCCTTCCGCCAATTTTCCTTTGGTTTTCATATGATCGTTAAACGTATAAATATTATGAATGATCATAACGTATAAAATAATGTGAATTTCGACTGAATCTTGCATTGTGTTGAATATTATTTTTTATATGAGAGAGTTTCTATTTTTTGTGATTTTATAGCGCATAAATATATTTTTTATGACGAGTCGTATATGTACCCAAGAGGAAATCTTTCTTCGAATACTTCGATTCTTAACGATCTTTGCGCAAAGATATTGAATCGAAATTGATGAAACTGGAGAGCCGAAGTTTTAAAACGCAACTGGTGGCCGAATTCAGTAACGACAATCCAGAGGAAGTAAAAGTCTATTGTACGTGAGAACCGTGATCTGCTCGACCAGTTTCTGCAACGATCTTGGTGATTTTCCTCTTGTCGGTATAGGTAAAGCCAGGACACACCTGCGCAGGTTTTTTCGTCCAACAAAAAACATCGTATTTCACTCTTGGGTCGTGCGTTGAATTCAAACACAGTCGCTAGATCTCCAGTGAAACTTAGAAAATTCAGAGTGTCGAATAGTCCGAGATGAACCGCTATTTCGAAAATTTTCCTGTTTCTTTTTTCTTTCTGAAGACATATTCGAGCATTTCAGAGTAACTTTCAGCGTTAAAAATTCGCAAAAAATTCCTTGATGTTGATTATTCGTGATATCACAATTTTAACAACATGTTCTCTTTTAAAAATGAAATATTTGGAAAAGGTGAAAGATAAATTAATTGTGTCTAGAGAAAGAAATTACTTCTTAATCGATCAAATTCTCTCGCTATTAACATTATTCTCTTGGAACAGTTTTCCCAATGTAGGAAATTTAGTTGTCTCGCTAGTTCAAGGTAGTATCCAAAAGAATGAAAAATTGTCGAGAACAGAAGAAATATTGAGCAAGCAGAGAAGGACGTAGCGAAGCAAGAAGACAATTTTAACCTGGAAAGTCAACAATCCTGCAAGTAAGTCCTGCAAGCCAGCATTGAAAAGGGGAACTCACAAAAGCGAAACTCAACCGGATAATTCAACCGTTTCTTAAATAATTGTTCTTAAGAGTTCGTTCTGAAGAAGAACTTTGAATTATCGAAGAAATATCAACGAACAAGAGGAACTCGAAGGATAAATTTATCTTAATCCACGGAGCATTATAACATAAGCGATAGATGTAAGATATTCCAAATATTAACATAAATCTAGTTTTACTGAAACATAAAGACATAGCATGGAACCTTGTTAAATAATTACGGAAATCGATCAATTATTTACGTCAATCATAGGTGATTTCTTTTCATGTTGATGCAAAACAAGGCATAATGTCTGAATATTTTGTTTGCGCTCTTTTCATTTCATGTATAATAATTTAAATCGTTTCTAACGCGAGCAAATATAATTACTGGATCTTTTCTATCTATCTGTCTTATCTTACGTCGCATTAATTCGTGATTAATTTGCACTTGAAAAAGATAAAATATTCTAATCTCTGCAATTTTTATTCATATTTCTCGCGTCTTATTTACATTATTAACGATAAATATTAGTACACCTGTTCGTTATATTTATTGTAAAATTCGATTAAATTCTACCTTATTTAGAATAAAATAACTAAAAAATAAAAGCGTTCAATTCCTAATACTTATAGCCATTATATATGCATATATACATAATGACCACGATACTCCACTCATAAGTCCAGTAATAAGAAAGAAATTAACAAGATAAATACCGAACACTAAAATCAAACAATAATCATCTCGTATCGGTTAATCATGTATAATTATATCGTAGAAGTAAGAGAAGAAAATGTTAACCTCGCGCCCTTTATACACCAAGAAGATAACTGTTAGACACTTGCACGATACGTCGTACATTAAAATCATACCTATAATAATCATCACGCAAGTGCCTAATATTTCCATGAATCGAGAGTGCAAAATCAGAATTTTCCCTTTCCCTTCCACAATCCAACATGTATACCTACGTGATTGCACAATTCGCATAATCACCACGTTTTCCTCGTCAGTAATTGAATACTGCCGTGTTAATTCAAATAGGCCCATCCGGTCGAGCGATGGTTTTCAGAAAAATGACTTTTAACCTTTAACAAGCAGACATCGATTTAACGTACGTCCGAAATATAAACTGCCGTATCTTCGATTTCAATACGGATACGACTTCCATATATAATATACATATAGGTAAATTATTTCTGTGCTACAAAAATGTGTTGGGCAGCAGTGACTTGATTCAAGCGAAAGTTGAAGATACGTCGTTTTGACGTGACACGGCAGAACATTCGTAACTGTATAATCAGAACCTTTCTTCTCGCCATTAGGACAGGAATCAAGGGGTGAAAGTTTCATCTCTTACGCTAGATGCTCGCCGTGCAAACGGCCGAAGGTCGCGTTAATAAAATATCGCGCGGGAATCCCCATCAGTGGCGGCGATTACGCGCGCTCGTTGACTGGTTGCATCAAAAACGCACGTGCCATTTTTATCAGGATTCCTCGGTTCGATTCGTTCCTCCGCTGGATGATTAAACGGCAATGATACTTTAGCTGTCACGCGAAGACTAGCCAGCTCATAACGTTCGACACCGTCCGCTTGACGGACGGCCTTTAAAAATGAACAAACCCAGAAATCCCGTGGAGTGGTGCAATAATCGGTTCCTGCGTCTACGCGTAACACGGTGGCGTGTCTACGACGATTTCCGCCCGAAAGGGAAAGATTTCCGCCCTCTGACACGATGGAGTCTTTGCACGATGTTATATTTACGACGTATTTGCTTGGAGAAAAGATTCGTCGCGGATGGTCTTCGGGCGATCACTGATAATATTATATCAGTGGATTTTTATTTATTTATAAGAAGTTTAAAGATACATGGTGCATATAATGTGCAAAAATATATAAAATATACAAAATAGAGTATTCGTCGTAATACTTAAAAAAATATATACAAATCCGCGGACTAGCAATGACAAATTTTTCATACGTAATTATTAGTTGCTATTCCGTTTAGTTCTCCTTCGGAAATTCTAAAATTTCTTTTCATTCCTTTTGATATTTTGCGTTTGCAGCATACGTAGGTGGATCTATGAATTACTTTCCGCGAATGAAAGTATATATCGGTTCGTAGTATGTCGAGTGTTCTGTGAATTCGAGTTAGTGCTGAAACAAATATCAAGTAGAGAAAAATTCTGCTTCTAATGTAATTGGAACAATCCCTTTGCATTACTCAAGCTTATAACATTTCTCCATTTGAAACTGCATTTGTGAAAAGGTATGGCTAATTTTCTAGAAAAATGGAGGAAGTCAGAAGCTATTGTTCTTGGAAGAGAAAGTACGAAAACATTCTTTCGTTTTATATCCTTCTTTACGCCACGGTTCAGGAAAATCAGGAAAGGTTAGCACCGTTGGTGAGCAACCAAGTCTAATTAATCTCAACCTGTTTAGTAAGTAACAGGTGAACGTGCTTTTATCTTTTCGATTGTCTTTAGCCTCACGCAGCCAATTGTCCTCGATCTAGTTAATAAATCTGCGTTAATAAATAGTTTCTGGATTAACTCGTAAATGACACGTTAAACGTATCCAAACATCGGAATGGTATCAGAAAGAAAGTTCACGCTGTGTTCCTACTTTCTAAGGAATAACGGCAGGAAAATATCGTTCTGTATAATTCGACCATAACTCTTCGTGAAAGAGGCCACAGTGTTATAAATTTCTGATTGAACAATTTGCGCGGACTAGACAAGTTGCTACTAGATAAGATTAAATACGAAGAATTATAATTTGTCGTCAAGCTGATCGTTGCATACAATTAGATAACGGGCATTCACAGGTCCAAAATTCAATTATTTTACGTTTAGAAACGAATGAATTAAGTAAAACGATTCTTTTAAATTCCTCGTATTATGGATATCCGATATTATTACGATAATTGTTCCATTCGATTCAGTGTTGTAAATCTTTCTCACGTGTTATAATACAGATACGGAGTAATAGAATCGACTTTACGGTATTTAAACAAGAAATATCTTTGCCTCTTCTTGGAAGACATATCAGTTTCGATTTCTACATACGATAATGATTAACTACCGTTGCACGAGAAAAAGAAGGCTATATTACGATTATAAATTTCAACTTTCTATGAAAACTTCAACGCCCGTCGACATCTCACAAAATAAACAACCCTTACGTCAAGAAACCGACGTTAACACACTTTATTATATCGATGTACGTATATGACTTAAATCAGTATAAATCGAAATCGATAAAATAGCGATCGTAGATATGAAAAATAAGTGAAATGTCAATCGCGGCGACTGAAAAACAAATAGAACGGCGGTTACATTGAAACGAAACTGACTAAAATGACGGCCGGTGGCATTCGAGACGAATAAAATGGCGATCACGGACATCTGAAATAAGTTAAATGCCAATTACCGTGACATAAAATAATTAAACTGGCGTTCACGCTGATAAGAAGCAATGAAAACAACCGTCGTGGTAATTCGAAATAAATGAAAATAAGAGCAGGATACGACGAAAAGACTAAAAAAAAAAAAAAAAAAGGACCAAGGCAAGAACAAACATATATGCGATCTGGTAATTAAGAGGAGCAAAAGTACCGAGGAAATTCTTGTGGCGATTAAGAACGAAAGGGCTGTATATTAAGAACGTGACACCGACCACGACAAAAGTCAGCTAATGATTCATGTGAACCCCGAACGGTAGAACGAGCTAAAAGACCGATCTCGTTTCGCCGCTACGATTGATCGATTTCATGCATAAGGTAGCTCAGAACTGGTTCTGTGTTTTCAGCGTGCACCACGTAAGCGTGTATGCTCAGTTAAAGCCGCATTCTAAATTCCTTGTTCCCTGAATCAGTCAAACTCGATCTCTTCCTCTTTTCACTTTGTAGCAAACCTCCGATGGAAGTCGAACGTAACCGGTGAACGAACACGATGATCGATTTTGGCGACAGACCGGTCACAACGTTTGATCGTGATTTAATTATATAGTGCCGGACAAATGGAAGTTCAAGAGGCAAAAGTTATAAAAAAGAAAAATATACAGTGTTATTAAATGAAACTATACTTGACAAACTATCATTGACGACAATGAACAGACATGGTACGTATGTGTCTGAAATATGTCTGAATAGATGACTGTTGCCAACGTGGTAAAAATGTCTATAGTACAAAAGTTACAAATACTAATATCGTAAGAGTGCCAATTTTAAACTTTCTTCTGTCCGCTACTATAATTAAGGTAGGTACTGTAATATCAGACTGCTCTAGAAACTGTCGCATGTACGAGCGCTTTACATTATTGGGAAGGAAGGAACAACGAAAAGGCAGATAAGTCAAAAATACGTTTAGAAATCTGTAGAAAGACCTCTTGTATCGTACATATTGGAATTCGTTTAGTCATTTTAAACTGTTCAAAAATAACTAGAAACAAGGCGAACAAAGCTACGTACAACATTTGCTAGTTACCATTGAATTAATCGATGCTAACGGTAGATGATTGACAATTTTCTTGCTTGATCTATGAAAAAAAAATAAGTCTTGTTCTTCTTGTTTGCTTAATGGTAATGACACGATTGCAGTGAGCTAGAGAGGTTATACAGGATTTATACAAGATACGTATACGTATAGAATCGGTCTGACTCTCTCTAAGAATCACCGTGGACAGTTAGATCGTCCACTTAAACGTACGTCGACTTCGTCCGATAATTTACATTTTGCACCCGTTCGCCGACATCCGCGAGTGATTAGGATAACAATATTTCACGGCGAGACGTACAACGTAAACGACATGCTTTAAATCCGTCCGAAACGCGATCGGTATCGATATTTCAGCGCGGTTGGACGTGTCGCGGATCTAGCCGAGTGGGTCGTATCGGTGATCGAACGTTACGCATGAAATCGCAAACGACCTCGCGTTCGCTCGCGGAAAAAACTCCGGCAATTCACGTAGTGTCGTGCGCGTAAATGAGCCATGGTTTCGAACTAAAGGAACTTCTGATAAAGCCGCGATCGGGACGTCAGGGAACAGCTTGCAAATATTGGAGATCTCGCGTATTTCTTCCCTTCTGAATGAATTCGTATTGTACAAACGTATTGATTGATACAATAGGCGACGATACGATATTTCAAATAGAACGGAAGAAACAAAGTCGCTGAAAATAATAAAACTTCAGGGATGCTTTCTCTCAGAAATGGTAGATGTTAAACCCAGGCGGTACGATTCTCAGTCTCCCTAAATGTCACTGTCTCACGATGTTCGTCCATAAATGAAAAAATATAAAAAAGGAAAAAGATAAAGAGGAAAGGGGAAAAAAACGGAAAGAAACGGCGGATTGCGACAATAGCAGCGAACGCCCATTCGACGACGAGCACATATTTAATTAAACAATCGTTTAACCGGTTTTCCTGTCTTGCCGCGGCGTTTCCAATAAATAATCGTGGACCGATCGACGACCTCGATCCCGTAAAGACCGATCGTGATGAAAATCGGCCAGTGATTCATGCAAACGTCGACACCGGGCAGAAGATCGACCGTTCCACCATCACTCACCGATCTTGTACACGGAGGGACGCGATTGGCGGGTTTTGAAGCGCGGGCGCCACGCAAAAAGTCGCTGGAAACCGGTCGTATATATACGCGATATGGACCTTTGTGGAAGCGTACATGTTCGATCGGCGACACGTTGCAGGCTCCTAGTGTTTTAAATCACCGACAGACACCTCAAGGCTGTCGATTGAACTCGCTGGGCGTCACTTCCACTGGATTCATCGCCGGTGCGAAAGAAGCGGGCAGAAGAGAGAAAGAGCGACGAGAACCGCTCGTTTTCGATCGATCGACCGTAGAAATCTCGACGCTGGCCAGAGACAATGATAGCAACGGTTAAGGCTGTCCCTCTTGGTACAGCAAACTGTTACGATTAATCGTCAGCCAAATGTGGCGAATACGTAGATCGCGATTAATTAACGGTGACGGCGCAGAAATTTTTTTTTTTTTTTTGACATTCTGTTACTTCTTGGAGTATTAAAATTGAACATTGAAATCGTGTGTTTGTCTTCCGAGGAGATAATGGAAGGTAATAAGGTAGGAGATGTTAAATTAGGCTCGCAAGGATAAGTGAATGAACGAACGAGAGCTGACGACTGACGTGTGGTTATGAAGAAACATCGGATAAAAAGGAGATAAACAGTTATCATCGAGTGGCTGAACAGCGAGCGAAGCCTTGTAAATCATGTTGTAGCGACTTGATTTAATTATGTACGTTGAACAACGTTTTCAATCGCGATGGAAATATTCTTGCGACTATGAGTGCGGAAATTTTTGTGAAGTGGATGTTTTTTTATTAGAATCCTTTGACACGCGTCCTGTGATATCAGAGATCCGTTGCTAGAGTGGCAGAATACTTTAATTTCTGTCGTATTGCTTCAGTAAATAAGTAATTAAGCCTGTTCTGCACAGCCGTCACAAATCGTAGGTCAATAAATCGTTAAAAAGAAGACAATCACTCTGAATTGATAAATTTATCGAAGAATAAACCATTAAACTACATAAAACTTATTATATACTTAATATACTTAATCATGTACTTATTATATATTTAACTCCCTCTGTTTTAGACAGAATTACAATTGATACGATTTTACATATATTTTACCCAAAAACGAAGAACCAATAATAATTATGAAACAATAATACGATGCAGGTAGCAAGTGGACGAAAGAAACTTTAATTTTTACGAATATCGCACGATATTATAGAAGATTATGCAACAGAAATGATCGAGCTTCGATACAATCGACTGAAAAGCAAAGAGAGGATTACAAAGCTGTCTGAATTTTAATAACGAGCGACGGTCGTGCAATGAAATTAAGCCAGTCGCGTATCGATTAAAACGCGACTTGTAAACCAGCGTCTCGAGGCAAGTTCATAGAGAAATTTAAATGAAAGTTTACGTCGGGAAATCGAGTTGTGACATAAGATATGTCATTGGATTTGTCCGAGCGACAGTAACGCCAAAGGCTTTGTCGATAAAGCGAAATAATTAATGCTACGAAGCCGTTCGATTTGTTTCGATCAATAAAAAAAGCTTCCATTAATATCACTCTATTCTTACGTAAAACGAATTAGACCTCCATTTCCACTTAATACAGTTCGATTATCTCGTCTACTAAAGAATTCGATTAATTTAAACGATAATTAATAATAATAGATAAATACGAGACATATGTAACAGTGAAATGATATATCACGGTAAATAATTGCGATGATAGCGAATAATAACAGACGTTTTAAGAATTATACGAAAAACGTTTCCCTCGAATTAACCGAGCCGATCGAAACGATGGCGAACAGCGCTCTAGCAACGCGTAATCATACATTTCTTCTTTCATTAACTTTCTCGTGCTCCACGCTAGCTAGCATTTCTTTCACAGTCGGCTCTTTTAATTCCAACGTTGCGCGAAACGACTATAACTCTGTTCCGTATAAATGTAACAAATTTACAATGTGCAAAGCAAGTGGAATTATTTTATCGATCTCGAAACCTCGTGCTACGTTAGTTCAACGAAAACTTTCCTGCGTTAAATAAGTCATATTCCCTTCGATGTTAATTCTCGACCGTTGTTTCTCAAATTAAATGGAATTTAAATGTAGCGATTATCAAATAAACAAATAAATCGGATATTCCGCGAAATACTATTTTAAAACCTAATATCAAAATGAAATTATTGATCGATGTTTCGTATCGATCCTGCCTACTGTCTAAAAATACACATGCTCCATAATAACAAATCAATGTACGTACATTATTAGATCACAGATATTTCTACGAATTCGCAGCAAAGAAATAGACCTAACCCGACGCAAGTAGAAATTCCTTTCAGCCCTCGAATATCACAATACATCTTTTACTTTGGATCTTTTGTATACTCTCGCATATTGAGCGTATTCTCTGTATATTTCTGCACGTTCAATCTTCTCACGAATATCTGAATATCCGCGGACTGTTAATTACTTCCGTCGCAACGAATCTAGATCGATCGTTGCTCTTCTGTCACGATGCGAAAACGAGGAAGCGCTATCCTACATCCGCATCGGCTAGACTCTTCTCGCCGTCAGCTTAAGAATCTGCTCCGACGTCCTCCGCGGCGCGCGGCAGTTCCTTCACGGCTTCGACCTTTACATTCGTACAGCATGTCGAACCAATCTGGTCGCGACATCACGCGCCAAATATGCGAGGTGTGGCGGGAGAACGACGGAGAAAGAGAGACGGGCAAAGAAAGGTAGGAAAAGAGAGGAAGAGCGGGAGCAAGCAGCGCCCACACCGAATTCATGCTACGTCATTAAGTCACATCACAGGAGGTCGCTGTCTTCGGACAAGGTTGTCGCCAAAAGTTCCAACATTTTGTTCCCGTTGGTCCGATGTTTAAAATATGACAAAAGGGATCTATAAACGAACTCATTGGAAATATAATATTGCGCGTAGGAAAGAATTCTCTTCTTGTAATTGTACGCAGCCTGCTATAGATTGAGATACCACTGCGCCCTTTAGCATATTTATGGGGTCGACATTTAAAGTAGATGTAAAGAAGACGATTGTGACTGTACTTGATGTACGTATATCACACTGATGTCAATATTTTCTAGCAACATATATATTTATACATCTTACTGCCTTAACCGTCCCAAGTCAAGGGTGAGTAACAATTATTAGGATCGATATGCATAAAAGGTAAGGAGAAGCTGTCGACGTGTCGACGAAGAATATTTGAATAGTTGAATTAATTAAAAACTAATTGCTTTAATTTAAAAAAAAAATAAAAAAAATACGGCGATACCTGTCATTCATAAAAGCACGGAATTCTTCCTCTTTCTTTATTTTAATGCTTTTGCAGTATTTGCTTTGAAATTTCGCGCTTCTTCGTAGAATCTACATATCGTAGACACTTCGAAGAACTAGCAACGAATTCTCTTGTATTTTATAATCCAAACGCGTAAAAGTAAGTAGATCATAAATATTTACACTCTGCTCGATCTGCTTTCTAAATCAATTTCATTCACCCAGAAACACGATTTCTAAAAATTCATTTTCCATGGCTATCGAAAAAGAGAAAAGCCACGTTACTCTGCCTCGAGAAGGCTCGTCGGAAATCAAAAATTAACCTGTTCATCTAACAACATCCAAATCCGCAAACGTCGATCACCGCAAAAACGCTCCAGCTATGTTCTCACACCCTTTCTAACAGGTTGTCGAAAAATATTCCAGGTTCGCGTGATTCGTTAAAGAAACTCGATGCATCGATCGACGAGCGAAAAGGGCGAACGCTGGACGATTACGGCGATGGATCGAGCGAGCATCGTGAATCCTAGCAGAAGGGAAAAATCACGGGACTTCGATGGCTGGAGGGGTTGGCAGAACGAGCGCAATGCAAAACGTGCCAGACCAGTTGTGACATGGAAGGGGCCCCAATGGCTATCTACTGGCCGGACACATCTTATCCACGATCTGATCTCTCACCCTGTTACGAACCAACACGCCGGGGCCACGACCCGCGATGTTCGTTTCAAGCATTTTTATCCCCGCGCCAATAACAAAGCCGTAAATGTTATAGATACAGATAAGGGAGAGCCGAAGCACCGATTCGACCTTACTTCCTTGTTTTTTCTTTTTTTTTCTCTTCAGCTCCTTTGTGTTTTTTGTTTCATCGGTGAAAAAGGGTCGAGACGCTAGACAAGATGGCTCTGAGACGAAAATTAATTCATGAGAGCAGACTTGCTGTTCTCCTCTGTGAATGCCTGTGGCTTTATTCTAGACGGAGAATTTAGATGGAACCAAAGATTGTTATTGCGTTACAACGTGAAGGAATCGCTTCGAATATCGATTTAGCATATTTTTCATGGAGAAGTCAATCGGACAGTGAAATGTAGTTTTACTCGGTTAGTGGGATGGATCGTTGAATCTTGACTAGATGTTTTAAACGTCGATGAAGTTTTGATTATTGTTATTGATCAAGTAACACGCTGATAAAACGAAGATAAAACGCGATAGCGAATCTTCGTGTGTAAAATTGTATCGAAAGATACATTATTGTCGCGTAATTCCTGAAATCTATAAATTTCACAGAAACTTTTAATGTACGCAATTTTACTAATCTTTTCCCACAACCTCGAAAATAGGTGAATAATTCATAAGAAGCGTACATTATATAAATACAAAGGAGTCTTCTTTTCGCAGAGTATTTCTCTTTTTGTCTGCGTCAAAAATCAGTCTGAAGACGGTTGGAATAACACCTCGATGCTTTGAACAGAACGAATCGGTGGAATTATAGTTTAGTCATCGAGATGCACACGGTAGAGCCACGAAACTCGTCGGGACACCTGTAAAAGTGCAAGCGGTCCCCTAAGAGCTACCAAGAAGAAGAGTAGCGACAGTCTGCCTAATGAATGCACGGGCACATCCGATACCGTCGTAGCAAATTAATCCGTCGGACTAACGAATCAACTTATTTGAATATCCTTCTGCCCTCCCGTCTCGATCCTCAGCCTCGTCAGTGCCTTTGTGAGTTGTCTCGTCTTTGACCACGACCAGTGATGGATAAGTAATTATTTACAGAAGATAATGCAACAAAGTAATAAAGTGGTGTATCGGTGACAAGATAGAAACAATGCGGCAATTTTCATAATCATTTCAATCGATGGAATCAAGTTGCTACAACGAAAGTAGATTCTTATTTTTTTTTTTACTAATTATACTTTTATGACAAGAATAGCGATTTATCCATTTAACGCGTGTCACATTTTTATGCGTTTTATTAAAGGGAATTTGCTCAACAACTTTGTTTTATGCTGTAAATAGGGATGTCCTTTTTTTTTTAAGAAAAAAGACCATTTGTTATTTGATACAAGATGGCAACATATCGTTTAACGTTTCTGTAAATCAGAAAAAGTAGTAAGAATAAAGATACATTTCCTCGGGTTTAAAGATCGATAATCGATTGATTCTCAATATGTAATTGTTTCTAAAGTACAGAAAAACGTTACAAGATTGTTATGTTCCGATCTTAACAGGGGAAACGGATAAAATCGTTGATTGAACGTACAAAAGTGAAATTGAATAATATAGCAAAGACGTGATTTATAGAAGGACAGACGTATTCTGAAGTTAACACGGCGAAAAAAGCTATATAGAAGTATTTCTAAACAGTTAGGAAAGAAATGAAAACGCACGCGTGAGTACATAAGTGAAAATAGACGCGGGAACTTGAAGTTAACGACGTGGATAAGGGAATTGTAGCTTGTTGCATGATGAAGCAATAGAACCGGCAACCGTACCTTTTTGTTCGACGAGATAATTGCAGGGAAAACGGGGAATTGCGTTTCATTGTTTGATGAAGTAATTGCAACGAGTTTGCGAGACTTTGTCGAACTGTTTGGTAAAGCAACCGCAAGGAAAACGTAAAACGTTTAGACGGCTGCGTGTGTGGGTAAGTATATACGTGGATTATCGAAGTTAGATTTTCCAATTATAGTACGCTCTAACTTTAAACTAGAATCTAATACCTCAATTTGTTTAATAAATATGCTACAGCGAACTATATCACATAACTGTACATTTTGACAACAAAATAATTAATCTTATATTATTGCCAATATACGTATATTACACGTACAGATATATAGGTAGTATTTCATAGATAGCGATAATTAAAAAATCCTAAACCAATTAACAACTTGAAATCTAAATAACTTTACACTAATGCTCAACAGGAGAAACGACAATACCACGTTCTACTAGGATCCAAATAAGTGTAGCATCATATGTAGACGTAATCGAAAACGATAAAGAAAAAATTCCGGAACAATTAAGCATATAAAAACACTCCTCGTATATCTAACCTATACTTTAATCTATACTTTTTACAAAAAAGTTAGAATATCATGACTGATTAATGGGAATATAATAACAAGTTCTTTATTTCCAAGTTCCTTACAATAGCCATATATCTATGCTTGTAATTAATTCTAATCAACTTCCATTTATTCACATCCTGTAAGAAATTGCAGTTTCAACAATCGACGTACTTTCAAAGAGCCCTCACAGTCCAGGCTCCCTATCGTTCGGCTGTTCTTTTCTCTCCCCTGGCAACCACTACCCTCTGATGCATCTTTTTCCTTCTATCTGACGATTTTAATCTCTGGTAATCCTCCTTAGCGCATATACGCGAGCACACCCTCGGAGCGCATCCGTGCGCTGCGCTCCCGATGCCTGCGCACAATGGTCCCTGATTGCGGATTAAGGATTAGGAGACAAAAGCAGCGAAGCCCAGAGCTTCGACCGTCTTCGACAAACAAATGGGATCGACTTCGATTAGGTTTCTACCATGGACACATCGTTCGCCAACCAAACGCGGATCAAGCTATATGTCTCGCGTCTCTAATGTCTTGATTAGTCTGATTTAGGGACCAATTTCGTTTGCAACTGTCTCTTAGATTGTTTTAGATTGCCCCTTCGCTTGGCTTGCTTGTTCATTGATTTATTTCCTTTCATACGTGGCGCATTAATTATATATGTATCAATTTATGGGATCATGGGAAATGAAAATTTATTAAAGGGTCTAGAATTCTTTCGACGGTACGCAAATTTTAAAATTCCTAAGAGAAATCGATTTATTTAAATTGTTCATTAAGATGGTTTGGATGTAACGGAGAGAAACGTGTATGGAAACATTTGTTTGAAAGAAATTTAACAGTAGCTACTTCTCTTAAATATCCTCTCAAGTATTAATATTCTAAACACAAAATGGATACTTTTGTATTTGCATAAGTAACGACTTACCATTCTATCCGAATTCTATAATATGAAACAAAAAGCGAGTAAATCGAGGTAACATAAATACACGCGTATGAAATCGATTTGCGTTACTTAAAATACACGGAGCTTTACAAAGCTTTGCAAATGACGATAATAATTTTTAACTTTCAATATAATAGTACCGTGCATCTTTCTTCGCCTTTGTATCAAGAAGATACATATGTAAAAGATTTGGCTACCAAAAGAACAAATTAAACGCGTATCGCGATAAGTTCTTGTTTTAATCGTAATTCAAATTTACAAAACAAAAAAAAAAAAAAGGACACGGCCGTTTTGATGAACGATGCTTCTCACAAATGCCTTCGCGCCTAGGTGATTGGCACCCAAAGTTGGTCATAATGGAGTCGAATTTGAATGCCGTCGGCGTATTGCGTTGGAAGATTTTGTATTCAGTTTGTGGCTTAAACAGAACCTTAATCTGTGCCTTACACATGCTCAAAATATTTTGGAGGCAAGATAGGCTCAACTTTCTCGCGGTGATTAAGTCGATGTAGCATTAAACAATTTTAATTACTTTCGACGACCTTAATCTTAAATCCTGGAACGGGCGTCCTTACGTCTTTCTAACCGTCGTGGTCACCTTGAATTACGTAACCTGATTCATCTAATTACTATCGTGTAAGAACTACATTGTAATAATATACAATATACCTAATAAATTCTAGGAAAATAAGGAGTAATTATCAAGCGATCGACACAGTAGAATAATGATAAAAGAAATCTTATTCCGAATACATTTATTAGAACACGTTTAATACTCTACACGGCTGAAGTTACCTTTACAAATAGGCAAAGGAATTATAAGGAAACGATTAATTAAATGCAATTTCTTGCTTCGATTTAAAAACCAGAAATTAACGATCGTGAAACTCCTGGCAATTAAACGCGCTGCCAATAAAAAAAGGATTTAATGAGAAGTAATAAAGAAAGATTCAAAAGATACAGCAACATGGCGTCATAGAAGATTAGTATTCAATCATATCGGATAATTGAATAACGTACGTAATATTATTCAATTGACACACCGCTAGTCGTACAAAAAATAATCAATTTCCACTCGCTGAGTATAACAAACTCAGAAAATTCCCCATTCACCTGATCAAATTCGAGCCAAAGTCAAACCCTCCTGCATCGCTCCGAGAATCATCTCTCGGAGCTAAAGCAACGTATCTCCGAACACAATCGCATCGTTAACGAAACATGGAAATAATTTTTCCCTAAGGGAGGCCCGTGGTCAGGCCCGTATAAATTGCTCGTGTCCGGCTGCCGGATATCCGAGATTGCAAGACATTTATTAGACGAGCTCGGGCGACCGCTCGAACGGGCCAACTTCAATTTAGCCGGTGGTACACGTGGACGAGCGCAACACGCCGGGACAAGAAGCACACGTGGCTCGTATAACTCGGTCCGTCCGTTCTGGCATGGCGGGACTGACGATGAGATACCGAGAGGAGGTTTCAGGGGCCTGCTCGAAAGCAAAGGGGCCTCAGGCCCGTGACCACCGCTGTAGAAGGAAACGAGACGGAGAAACAGCGAGGACAGAGGCGGAGAGAAAGAAGGGTGGAAGCGAGAAAGACGCTGATAAGCCAAGACGATGTAAGACCAAGAGCGACAAGGACAGAAGTAACAGGCGAGAGAAAGGGAAAAGAGAAGAGAGAAAGACAGACCAGGCGACAACTATTGTCGCCGGCGTGAAATATTGTTTTCCATGCCAGGCACGGCGCGTATGCACGAATAACGACACGTCGATTAATGTCCGCATTGCCAACCACACGGCCGTCTATTAATAGCGGCGCCGACACACGAGATTTCTAACTGCCATCGAATGGCAGTTTGGTTTACACGTAGAAAAAAATTCAATTTAACGTGCAATCGATAGAAATCGATCGGGATCGACGATTATCGGAGAAAGATCAACGCGTTCTGGTAGGATCGAATTTGCTATCTCAATCCTCTTTTGTCTCTAAACAACGCCGGATACAACTAGCGCCGCACGTTCGCGTGACTCGAGTTGCCCCGCGCTCCTGCGTATACAGTGTACGTATACACGCCGATCGGCGTAATTGCCTTTGGAATTTGAACAACGGGAATTAAACGTTACTGTTATTCGTCTGCTCGCGCGTGAAATATGCTTCGGAGAACCTGCAGTGGGCTTGGTGATCGTGTGGTTCGCGGTCTGAGGGTCACGATTCTTTCTCTACGCCTTTAGAAATGGTCGGAAGGTCGAGGTTTTGTACGTTTGGGGAAATTTATTTATATAATTCAGTTACTAGAAACGTTCAGATCGTTGGAATTTTCAAAAATAGCTTTTTAGATTCTTAGGTGGAAGATTTAAGAAGGAATTTTAAAAGATAGTCATTGTCGATCACGCTTCTCAAAGAAGCGACGCTAATTTAAAAACCCGAATACAATAAACGATATTACAAGGTCGCTGTACAAGACTATCTCATAAATTTCTTGCCCGATATAAATAACGGAATATAAACGAAAAGCTCGGTGTTAAAATTCACTTTGCACAAAATTCGACAATACCTATTGGTTCTCGCATTTTCTATAAAAAAGGTTTAACAAAGAACATGGTTCTATTTTCTCGAAAATGAAGCCTCGAATGGAAAGATCGTATCCTATCATTTTTATTTATTTCCTCGCTATTTAGGGTCGCACTCCTTTACTGATTGCAATGACATAACGACTTACACGACGCTTTATATACGCCATTTTAAACGCCTCTTCCTATGCACGCCACTTCCGGCGCGTTTCGCGCCTGTAAATTCGCCGATCCCTCCACAGTCGACAAGAACGAACCGCTCGACTTCGTAAATCGCGGCCGCGCGACGCGACGATCTACGGCGATCGCGTGCACGCGGCGGACTTTTGGCGAGCAGAATAAAACGAGAGACGCGACGTGCACCTGAAACGCCCCGCAAATTGCAGTTTATGTGTCGCGGAGTGTCAGGAATGCGAATCTGTTATGCCGGCTAACCGTCCTCTGGTTCTCGAGGCCGCCATTCCGTCCAATCGAATTCCACGCCAAAGACTACAATGTCTCATCCGACGATTTTCTTCATCTTCGGAGAAACGCGGTCCACGTTGTCGATAAAACGTGAAACATTGACGAAACGCGTCGGACGAACACGAAGCGTATGGTAGTAAGATAGGATTATTCGAATCGTTTAAGCTTGTACATTTTAGAATGCGATCTTGATCTTTGCACGGGACGATCTAATGGTGTCTCGTAGTATGCAACGAGTTTGATTAGAAGAATGAGAATATGTCGCGCACTTTAGGCAGTAAGGGAAGAGAAAATACGAAAAAACGAGAAAATAATTCCAGTAACGTTACGTAGATGGAATTATTCGAATCAGCAAGGGGTTGTTAGAATACGAACTGATATAACAAACAACGAAATAACTTGTAGAAATAAAGTGATATACGCACGTTATTGAATTACGATGATTACAACACGTATTTGACGATTACAAGTAATATTCTCGTAGAAAGCTGATGGAACTGTCGATACGCGATATATTTCGCTATTTATCGAGAAACTAATAGCGAGTTGGTTCGTTTTGAAATGTAAGTCGCTTAAAAATCGTTGATAAGCGAATTTGGCGAATTGCGAGGCAAATTATTTACTTGGCTCGACTCAAATAACCCTATCTTACCCTATAGATTTCTGTTGCGTATAGGACGCTCACGACTGCCGAACGTTCGTCCGGGTATCGCTAGATCCGGTTTAATTGACAGCGACAGAGCCGACGGCAATATTGTGACGGCGTTCGTCAGCTCTTACGCGTCGATCGACGATCGTTCCAATTAAGATCGGAGCCGAGCAGCCACGGGTCCCTTTAATTTTCCGTATGCGCGGCGAACGCGACCCATAAAAATTAGAGGAGCACTCGAAAGATGCAATTAAAATGATCGGCCAAGAGAAAGAAAGGGAGCCTGGCTATACTTTTTCTTCTCCTATTTTTTCCCCTCGTTCTCGTTGCTTCTATTTCACCCTTGGATCACTGTAATTCAGCCGGACAAAATGTAATTACGTTAATGACGGAACCACGGGGCAAGCCTCGTTGTCCGATTATGCGTATCGCGTTTCCGCGTATGGGGAACGCGTTTTTAAGCCGTTCCTCTCTCGTGCTTCTTGCGAGAAACAAATCTTTTCGTTTTATTAAATATTCAAAATGAAGGTGAAAAATGTTGAATTACCGAGTTCGCTCTGATACGCAATGGCGATACGCGTAATTGGAAATGCCTGTACCTACGCAACGGCGCTTGATGGTAATATGTAATTTGAATGCGAAATATGTAAAAGCTGCGAAGGGAGAACGTGATTGCTAACAATGAGACTCAGACGTATAGTAAGGAACGTTTTGCTGAAACGTTTAATACAACGCATATTAATAACCGGCAGAATTGACGCTAGAACATTTGATCGCATCGTTTTCACTCATTAATGAATCGATAAAAGTTAGTATTTTCGATAAGAAAACAAATTATTTACTCTTTACTCGAAAACATGATGAGAATTTTCCTGTATCTTCCTGGAGACAATGGTAAAGTTTCACAAAAGTGACGAGTAAAATATTATATATCTAAGAAGAATATCAAACGAAGGGAACACTGATATTTCTAATGCTAAATACCGAACTTTGAACTCGAGAGAAACAAAATGCTCGACATCGTCTACACCAGCGATCAACAAAATGCAAATTGTACGCACAGGAGAGCAAAACGTGGAAGAAATTTCCAGGCATGTTCTTCGTTGCTTAAGAGGCTTGTGGGAATAAATGATTTTTGCGACTCTTCGGGATGACCATCCTCTTTAACTTATTGCTCGAAGATTATTTTTTTCGCTTCGATCCTGCATGATCTTATTAAATCCTCGCGAGGAACTTGTGCAGCACTTCGGTTCAGATATTAGTCGACAATAGGAAGCTAATAATACAACAAAAGGGCACAACCGGTTGAACCCGGAAAACGTGCTCTCGCGTTTTAAGCCGCGTTTACAAATGCAAATCGCAGCGTGAGGACGACTTTCCACGAGGATTAAAACACGGAACTTGTTTCTTCCTCCGTCCGACTGAATTCTCCGAGGTCTGCCTGTCCGTTTCGCAGGGCGTAAGCTGTTATTAACAATCGTCAAATTGCAATTTCGAACGTTGCCCAGTCCTACGACTCGCTGGATAATTACGATTGTTGAAATCGACGCAATAACGCGAATTTTTTAATGAAGTCGTTCGCCGAAGGACGCGAAGAAAAGAATCGCAACATTTCTCCGAATCTTTTAGATCTTGTCGTTAATCTCAAACAGTTTAGACTCTTTTAGAAAGTTTCGTAAGATATTCCTCCGCGAATTGTTTGTCTGTCTGTGTCTGTAAAACGCTATGCTAATTATTTGAATATAGTTTGTGTTCGCGAGAAGTATTAGCTAATCCTGTTTTTCGGAACGACGCGCATAAATTTGCAATTCTGTACGATTATGAAATAAGAACTTGAATATTAAAAAGTACAAAGAATCGTTAGTATATTTAATGTTAAAGAACAATCACGTTCGTACAGATTCGTTTATTCGATATCTCCCTACTGTAGAAGAATAAACAATTTGTGGAACACGGATAAAGAATTTAAAACCGATCGTTACATTCGAATGACACAGAAATTCGATTAATATTCAGCACGCCGATAAATAGCAACATTATAAAACAACGGTAAAAGCGTTAATATAATTCAAAGACACATTAGCATAAATCTTATCAATTTAAACAATGTGATCTGACGTAATAACAGATACAGTGACATCACTACTGCATCTTGCATTCCTTTCTCTCCACACATTCCGTTATACCAGTCTATTTACTTCAAACACTAACTCGTTTGATCGTTCAAAATAACAACTTAATAATTCGATTTTAATAACCCTCGCAATTATTTATACAGGCTGTGGTCTAATTGGCACTGAAACTCGCAAGTAAGTAACGTTATATGGAGAGAGGAACAAGAAACTTAGAATAAAAATCTTTCGTTCGAAACGTAAATGAAAAATCTGAGATCGGGAACTCGTTAATAATTTCGTTTCGTGAATTTCAAAAAGTAAGAAAGAACGTATATTTCGCTACATCGTACAATCTCTATTATCGAATAGAATAGTCACGAGAATTTATTATAGATAATCCGTCAAGTCAATATCGGTACCAAGCGTTATATTGTACCAAAAGAAAATCCACTGTCCTTTCTTTCGCGTTTCGTGTCTTTGTTGCAACTTAACAAGTTAACAAATTAGAACTTAATAAATTAATCGATCTATATTTCTACGACACTTTAATCTTACTTTTACTCGTAGAGTTTATCAACAAAATATATTACGGGAAATTTATGGAGCACCCTGTATGATAATCTGTACGTTACACGCTCTTCTTAGAATCTAAAAACACCAAGCACCAAAAAGAAAAGAGAAAATCTTTATATTCGCCCTTTCAGAAAACTTCTTTAGCCGCGAAGCTGCGCGCGCATACGAAATCACGTGTACACCGGCGCGTGCAACTGGAAGATTCGAAAAGAGCGAAAACGTATCTACCATCCGTTCCACCTACGATATACCAAAATTCCCTTTTTATCGGATACGTTCGACAATCACCATGATTCGGCCGCAACTCTTTCAAGCTCTCACCATCACATCGTAAGGGAATTCTTCAATACTTATCGATCGGCCGGGGTCACGGGCTCGCGCGCGACTGGAATCGTCGGAAGACAAAAGCGTCGCAATTAATCCGAACGAGACGCGGCCGTTTCGTAACGAAAAAAGGTCTTCCAGGTCTCGGCGGGAAGCCCGGCGAAACGCGATTACGCCGTAATCGGCGGGTAGAGGCGAAGCGTGGAATTATCAGGATTTAAGGAGGCAACAAAGTGCGTTTTTACGAGGGTCCGTCCAAGGATGGCCTTTATAGTCTACCAACGCTCGTATTCGCCTCGCCCGTCACCCTCTTCGTCCCTTTCTTATTCGACATCTTCGTCCATATATATATATATATATACACATGTATATACATACGCTACATACACTTACAACATGCTCAAACACATACATACGCACACGTACTATCATACATATAGGCAGAAATGCCGGAATAATCGCCGGCGAGATATAATTAAGCCACTAATGACCACCGTTCGCCGAGCGGGTTCTCGCACGACCGCTCGCTGGTAATTATCAAATAAAATAAACACCTTCGAGAGAAGGGACACACAATGAATCAAATCGGTGGTCCGTGGGCTGTCGTGTTGCGCTGACCGAGACTAATCTTTCCGGACGATCGGAAAAATTCTCGGAGGAATATACGTCTCTTCTGAACTGTCGCGTCTGCTCTCGCCAGTCGTCCCCATCGTCGCGATACCATGCGTTTTCGTGTTAACGCTGATAACGGAGGGGAGAATATTGCGTGAGATCGCCGCTGCGATAAATGTAATTGCACGTGCGCGGAATGGAATGGGTCTAATGAAGAAGTTCCCTTTTGTAAACGTGTCGCGGGAACTTGATCGGCACGCGGTTGTTGATGAATTTTAAGATCGTGCAGCTAGGATCGAAGGATTTCTTAGCTCGTGAGCTCGAGATGTTTGGAGCTTTGAATTTGGTAGAGTTTTCTACTTATTCGCATGTATTGATTTTCAAAATGGAGCAACGTCTTCTTGCACGATAATTTACCGACGAATAATATTAGTGACAAAGATATTACTAACAAGATAATCAGAAACAGGATTGCAAATTTGCGAAGGCGATCCTCCGTATAAATTTGTGAAACTGACAAAAAATTCTAAAGCAACGTTTCGTTTATTTTATCGTCAAAGCTGTCGCTTAATAACTTGGTAATGGTAATAGCTTGCACCATATCGTGACACGTAAAATCGTACTAACGACATCGATTGCAATAGATTGCAAGGGGTTAAGTCCTTTTTAAATCGTTTATCAAACGTTCGACGCATCGTCGTTGTTTTTGAAACGATTATACGCTCGATGTTATTATAGTTATTCGTAGTAAATGTGTATGCAAAACATGGAACACGTCTTCGTTACGCGACGAAGAAATCGTAACTAATCTACGGTAAGAGAAGAGGAAGCCCTCGCGCGAAATCATGGCGTATTAGCGATAATACCGCGCGGAAACCACAACGTGCTAGCGCCTTCTCGCTCGAGCGTCATTCCTCGATGAACGTTCAAGAGCGAGATAAGAGCATAATCGTAGGTAGACCCGATCCGAAGAATGCTAAGCGGTATTTAATTCCTGCAGTTATACGACTGCCCCGCGCCATTAGCGTGGCCGGCCGCACGACCGATTTATATTAATCAAACGAATAGCACACACGGTACGTATTCGGGGAACGCCACTTACGAGGTTTTCAGTCAATATTGAAGAATAAAGGAAGCTCCTTAAGACTTGTTACGAATAATTAACTCCTGAGCCAGAACCTCGACGAAATACCGTGGCGGTTGGCTATAAGAGATTACGCAGGTTTACGGTCGGACAGAGGGCGATTTGGCGCAGAAAAGAATCTTCGTTACGATTGTTATTAATTGTTTACTTTTTTTTTATTAGCACTTAACCGCAGGCAAACGTATCTTTTAACATTTTGTGGGCAAACTGGGTCTTTTATCTACATGCACTAAGCAGTAACTTTTTACTGTCGTAGGTTTGAAAAAATATGCAAAGATTATAGGATATTTAGCAATATGTTTACGGGATTATATAATCGTCCGCTAAGTCAGATGTTTGAAACGTTCAGCAGCAATGAAAATTCGTAGGGAAGAAATTGAAGAATGAAATTTTACCAAGATCGTTAACGACTTCGATCGTTAACAAGTTTCTATATGGAAGGTAGTCAATTCAAACGGTATTATTTGTACTATATAGTTCAATTACCGAATCGTAAAACTGATTTTTCTGATTCGGCTGATGCTTGTATTAATAACGACAAAGAACATCGAACGTTTAAACTTCGTAATCTCTTATTTCAAAAGCAAGCTTTACTACTGAGCTACGGTTAAACACAAATTACCGCTAGAATCTTAACTGCGCGACACTAAAACTTTCCAAAGTAAACGAATGTGGTATAAAAGAAAGATACTAAAGATTATTTAGCGTTGCGCATATCTAATAATACCATTTTTTTAAAGCGTTAGCTTATGTCATACTTTACCGGGTTACCCGAATGGAGAACCATCGGATACAAACGTTATCATTGCGGATCACGGTAATTCAAGAGCAAATAACAAACTCTAACAAGTGCCAGCCAAAAGATATCGTTAAGAGGAGAAGTTAACAAATTCGAACGGGAGACGAATAAATCGTGAAATCTCGATTTTACGAGCTCGCGTTTGCATCAGTGGACGAAAGCTACCGAGCATCGAAAACGATTTTAGCGCCTGTATTACTGAAACGTCCGACGTGATAAATCGGTACGTATAAAAATTATGTAAAAATTAGGTCATTAGCCGGGCCGCTTTCCTCTCCTCGTTAACTAACACTTGACGCGTCGGTGAACGTCGCTAAAAAGCAAACCAAACTGAATGCCCACCGCTGTGTACATCTTCGGTTTAACGGTCATTCCGTTGGCATTTATGATCGAGAGGCGTAATTTTTTCCAGTAGAACGTCCCACAGCCGTCGCAAAGATGCATATTAAAAACAGGCGCTGCTTAAAAACCGAATACACGCTGCTGAAACGTTCCACTGGTCCGGATGTCAAAACACCTTGTGGCTTAAATATTAATTTGCATCCGTTCTTTGAATATTTTCGACGACACCTCCGCAGACCTCCCACGTTCTAAATAAACACGAGACGATAAATCATGTACGATACGTGAATTAACGAACTTAGTCGATTCCCGGAATCTTTATCGCCGCGATAAAGATCTTCCCAACTATGCCGATATCGATCGATCAAGTTGAAATTACTCGGTATTAGTTTGTACTATTAGATATCCAAAACGAAGTACTTGCGGAGGGATGAGAACGCAGATTTATTGTATATGTAATATCACAGGACAGTTTCAATTGGTATCGATCTCGAGCAACGTCGAACGTTTGAAAATTAATATCGTAAACTAGGAAGAATCGTAAAATTTGTAAAGAACCAATTCTTGAACATGATAATGTTTGTACCCAGGATTTCCCATTCTCTCGCGTATCGTTTCTAATGTGTCGTTAAATTTCGTTAAGCGGTAAAAAAAAAAAACGTCACGAAACACGAGGAATCGTCGAAACAAAATTCGTCTCTATCGAGTTCTAACCTCAAAATTCTAGACATTTCCTCTGAACAGATTAAACGTTAGAAAACATCAGCAAGGATGAGAATTCACCACCAACGATCATCAAAAGAGAACGAAGAAGAACGTCTCTTTCGGCCACCCTTGCAAACGAATCTGACTAAACCGTATCAAAAGATTATCCACGTAAAATTCCACGAGACATTAGCTCCAGGCTAGCCGGAATCCAAATTACGACGTGTCACCGTAGGCACGCAAACATCGTCGCACTTAGTAAACATAGCGCGAGGTCGAAAGGAAAAATCCGAGTCGACTCGGCTTCGACTGGCGGAGATTTTACAAGAAGTGGACCAATGATCGTTCGAAGGAAGAATCGGTGGAAGACGACTGGATCCGGGCGTTTCTCGAAACGCGGCGAGGGAAGAGGAAATTCAAGGACAATCCCTGGAAGGGCCGTGTCGAGTAACGAGCGTGAAAGGATTCGACGTGTATCGGCCGCAACCCCGGCTTCGCGTTAGTAACGGGCCAGCCGAGGCACGTTCACGTAAGCCGCGATAATAGATTATGATAATAAACGGTATTGTGCCGACATAAAGGCACCTAATACCGGGTCTCAGTCATATTCATGGCTCTCCCTCGTTGTCCGCTAACACGGACACTCGCGGAGATATCGTAAAGAACGCGCTGCTTTAGCCAGGTAGATTTCGTGCAGCATCGGCCACTCTGCAAACTTGCTCGGAAACCAACGCGTTTTCGTGCGAAATAACCCAACTTTTTGTTTCGTCGTGCTCGTTTTTTGCTACTCGCGTCGTTTAAAGTGATTTTATGCGAAATTGTGCCTTCTTCGGTTCTCTTACGATTTACCGTGCGAGATATTTCCATTCTTGTTTCGAGAACGACGCGAGTCATTGCGAGAAGCGTCGGTTTGTCAAAGAATTATTATTAGAATTATTATTTCGACAGAGTAATACGTTATTTTGTTACTAAATGTTATCAACGTGAAAATTCACGCTTACGAAACAGCATTATTTTTCACGCTTCTGCGTTTGTAACTCTAAAGAAGCTTAAAGAACTTTCTTATAGCAACGCGTTTCTTAGCAAGGGTTAGATACGGTTTGATTTTTAGTATTTGTTCGAAGGTTGGATGGTTTTAATGGATCTTGTTAATTCGAAGTCTGAATACGTTCGAACATCGTTAACAAAGCAGTAGAAGGTTAAAGAAACTACGTGCTCTGTATTTTTGCTCGAAATATGCAAAGTTTCTCTCTCGAGTTAAATTGTTTGAAATGATGTTGCCAAAACTCGCTGATATTCAAGTTGAAAGCTTTTGTACAATTTAAAAGACAAGTGTAATAAACGCAAGAGATATAGATAGATTTTATCGTGTGTGACGTTTCTGTCGGGTGTTGCTAGAAATATAATTGCATACAAGAGATATTCTTGAGACAACATACGAACTTGTCCGTATAATCAAGATACATTATAGAATTCTTTAAGTGGTAAGATAAAAATTACAGGTACCACTTATTCGTTGGGTTGCCGATTGGCGTGGGGCCAGTTCCAGGTTAATCAACGCTAGGATATAATTAAAGCAATTAAAGTAGCGATATAGTGCCGAAAACAATTATTCTTTTTTTTTTTTTTGTTCTTAGGACAGTTTCGTTCATACGTTACAAGGTATAAGGTTGAAAACGTAGAGTGATTCGGAAAGGCTTCAAAATAATTTAAAACGAAAGCCCGTTGCCTCGTATACCTGTTTTACTGGTCCCCGACCATTTTCGGTCCTTCATAATTGTCCTCGATTCACAGAAAACCTCTCCGATTTTATAGCGAATTTTTACGATACCAGACATTCAGAGTCAATGCGTTTAATATAAGATATATTTTTATGATCGAACTTCACTCCCCCAAAAACTAACTCGACACGGCGAGCACCGATTGAGACTTTTCGCTTTTAAACCAGCGAAACGGTAATCTGCCGTATTTCATTGCGTTCGACGATCATTTAGACAAGGAAACACGTAAAAATCCCGATAGATATCGAAAAATCGTAAATAAATTGTATACTTGCATAAGTTGCGTTTATTATACCAATCGAAGCAACGTTTGATAAAATACGTATAGAATTTCGCTTATGAAGTGCGTGAAAGGCGAAACTTAACTGTTAAGATCTCAAACAACCTCAAATTATAATTTAGAAACGAATACGCGAACGCATGCGCGATTGGTTTTTACTCGTCCGAAAATATCAAAAAAGGTCTAAATTGTTCAACGTTTTCGACGGAAGCTTTCCATTGTTCTCTATAATATTTCCAGGTAATCTGATAGAACATCGTCAATCCGACGATCGGAGAAACAGAGTCGCATTAAACATCATAATTTCTTTGTTCAAAAATCCTTCTATCTCTTTGCGTGTCGTTCCGTTTATTCTAAAAATACACCGTATCGTATCATATCTACATTTATCGACTCAAATTGATATATCCACATTAATCTTTAATTTCACGAAATCTAGGTTAAGGCAAAATCACTATAGATACTAGAAATCCTTGGTTAATGTAATTAACGTTTCCACTTAACAGATTCGAAACGGCGAGTAATCAAAGACAACATCTTAATCCAGGCTATCCATGCAGCTTTCGACTTGAAAGCAGCCGTTTATCGAAAATCTATGCACCACGAGGAACCCTCCCGGGTACGCCATCGACGGAATCCCGTTGATCCTACGGAAACACGTCGAAACGTAGCGACAAATCGGACGCATGCCCGGCACGTGTTGCGTCAATGCCTTATGATAATAAGTGGCATCGGGCCGGCACCGCGCACGGGCCAACTTTCCACGCGCAAAGGCGTAAGCGAAGCTGCAGGTCCCGGGATGGATCTGCGGATCTATTTCTATTGAAAGCCAGCCACGAGGCGAAAGGGCGACGGTGGCAGCTCGCGGCGCGTGCTTGCTCTTCGTTCGGCGAGCGAACTTCAGCGAGTTCCTCATGCAAATTACAAAAGGGGGCCAAACACACGGAGAGAAAGAAAAAGAAACCGAGGAGCGTTCGAGCTTTATGAATACGAGATTAGGGGTGGCTCGTGCGCCGCCGAGGAAAACCGAAGCCAGCCACGGAACGAGAATTGGTAATCGAGAATAAAACGAGTGCGTTTATTAAAAGCAAGACGACGATTGTGTCTGGCCTCTGTGTAAGAGCGTGGATACTCGCGACGTTATGCAAATACGTATCCTTGGGATTTTTCGTCGAAAGGAAAAGGGAGCGAGAGGTAAAAAGGGGATGGAGAAGCGAGACTTCGACGATAGGAAACAATCGGATAGAGCGTTTTACGATGCGCCACGCGAAAGCGTACTCACGCCACACAAAGTTATTCGATCGAGCTTATTCTCTGACAGTCTCATGCAAATCCCTCGTAACAGGGTTGCGAACAGAGGCATCATCCTCTGCTTCTCTCCACCCTACCGGTTGTTTTTTTTTTTTTCCTCTTTCTTTGGCTTCCGTTCTTTATGAATAGCAGATTAAGGCGCTCCGAAGACTACCGAAAGGCACCCACGGTAGAAGCAAGCAAACGGGAATTCTTAATCAACGGTCGAGTCAACCCTTCGTTACGGATTGTGCTTATTAGCAGGGGAGGTACGGTATCGGTGGTTGGTAAATATTCGTCGCGGAACAGCACCTTTGCCTGCCAGATTTTTCACATCGTTCGTGCTTTCCAGCAACTCGACGTTCACAACTATTCAACCGACAACGAATAGAATAATTCGTAATCGATATAATTTGCGTACGCGCCAGACATATTAGTCATTTTGCAGGGTCCTTTCTTTGGCGAAGACAAACTTAAAGAAATTCGAGGTAGATTCGATTCTATCTTTCACGAAAATTGATTTGGAGCAAGAATTACCTTCAGCTGGTAGATAATTGAGCGTTAGTCGTTCATTGGTTCAAAGTATGTCGCAGTATTACACGTAATTTATATTCAACTGCTTATTAAAGAATAGAAGTTGGAGTTATAGTGGAGAATGGTAAATTTGTTATACACATGCATATGTTATACACATTGTAGATTCACGCGTGATTACATCTCTGCTTGAAAGTTCCAAAACGATCGTATTATCACCGTTGAAATCGGAAATGAAATTGGATGATCATCGAAAGATACATTCGATAAATATGCAAAGCTGACAATTTTATCAAAAAACAAATGTACTAAAAATGTAAATAAAATGTACTAGAAATTCATAACTCGTAACGAGCGAGTACCAGTTGTAGAATTTTCGACGAATATCGTCGATCCTCAAACACCGATACAAATCAGACAAGTATCGTATCGCGATCATTCAAAATATTACCTCGCAGGTAGAAGACGAACATTTTCCAAATTTCTCGGAGAAAATACGATCGGAAGACCATAGATAAGATAGAAAGATGGATGATTAACGCGAAGGGAACGCGAGTCGAAGACACAGAACCCGTCACGAGGATTTCGAGTTTACGGGACCAACGAGGTGTGGCGAAGCGCGAGCAAAACATCGCCGATGAACGCAAATTTACGACGCTTAAAAATCGGCGTGGAAACGCAAAACTGCATTATTTCGACTTTGTAACGACCGGCGGTAAAAAGTTCGTAACGACTTCGACATCTGACCACCCGGCTCGGCTTCTTCCACGTCCCGATGCTTAATCAACGATGTTAAAAATTTACGAGCGGCCCGTGTCCTCGAATCGCGCGCGATCCGACTCCATTTTCAACGAAACCGGAAAAGCTTCCAACATCGAAATCGCGTCGTACTCTCGATACGTAGATACAAACATTAAAAATGCATCCTTGGTCTTCGATTCTAAATTTAAAGCGCGTACATTGGGCGTCAAATTATTTGATATCGGTGTTTGATACGTGGAATAAGTATACGCTTTTAACGGAGTAGAAGTCTTTAAAGGAGAATTTCGAGTTCTATCGTTGGCAAACATTTTAAAGTTCGCAGGGAGATTGGACAAGGAATTTTATTCCAGAGAAATTATTTTATTATTCACTCGGATACTATTCAAAGGATCTTTGATAAATGCGTAAAATTTTTAAGAACGTACCGGTAAATGTTCGATAGAAATAGAGAGGGCATTTGTAACGATTCGTTCGACAGCACCAAACCTGCTAATAATAGGTACTCCCAATCTCTTATAGGTACTAAATTTGCTTAAATACTAAATTATATAACGCACAAACTGGTAGGCAATTCTAAAAACCCAACTACGTACAAAACAGCGCTTCAGACTCCACCAACTCTACCAGCCACAAAGCGTTAAAACTGCACGATCAGTTAAAAACGACAATCACGAAACCTAATCCAATTTTCTAAAACATTACCATTCCCTCGCTATCAAAAGCGCAATCTCTCTCATTATAGCCATTATCAATAACCTACGCGACATTTTGCCGCGTCTTCGAATAAAACACACGCAAAAGAAAAAAAAAAAAGAAAAAAAGAAGACGAAGCAAGATTCAAGGAACAAAGAAGCCTTTTCCGTAAGAAGGAGAAGCGTTGAAATTCGCGACGGCTATAATTTTCAGGCGGACAACGGCATTCCGGCAACGTTCGGGAAACCTCTCAACCTGTCCCGAGACGCACACCGGTTCCGATGGGCTGCCTTTTGTCTCTTCTTTTGCTTGTTTTCCCCCCTCGTCGTCGATGATCACGGTCGTCACGTCAATTAACGCCGTCCGCGGTAAATGCGAGCCGAAGAATGGACGCCCTCATTTTTAATTGAATCGGCGCAAATCGAGAACCGGCCCGATACTCGCCACTCGGGGTGTCCATTAAACGGTCGATCGTTTCAGATAGAGAAAGTAGTCAGGGCCGTTTTAATGGAGGCCCGATCAGCCGAGATAACTGGATTACATTTCGAGTCGTCGGAAACACACGGCTCGACTAATTTCGGATTTCGTTCTGGTACTGTGGGACGTGCGACGATCTCGCCGCCATGATCGGGCCGCGCGTTTCATGCGAAACCCGTGCATCATTACGCGCGATCCTGACGATGATTACCGACGCGCCCGGCCCGTCCCATGCCATCCTTCCAATCGGCTTGTGTTTCGTACTTGCTGAATTTCACGTAATTACAATGAGGCCGTTTCTCATATCGTTTCCTGGATCTTTTATGTTCTTTGTGGAAGTACAGTGTCGCGAGGTAGGGAAGAGAATTTTTTTTTTTTTTTTTTTTTTTTAGATAGTATCGACGATAAGTAATTGTGTGTTTAAGTTATGCTGATGTATTCGTATTAAATTATATGTACCGTTGCTGATTGGAATTAGCAGAGCATAGAGGTTTTCGTACGTACGATATTGGACATCGATATTGTACGATAAAAATGAACAAAATGTTAATGTATCGAGGGTGAAACAGATATCTATTTGGATTTGCATAAACATCCGCGATCTAATAATCGCTAATGTATAGCAATGTCTCTGACAAACTGGTTGCAAAGAATATGCAGACTTACGCTGTAGATTTAGAGTAATTCGCGAATATTTAAGTACATGAAACTTCGTACGAACCGATTGTACTTTCCAATAAAATGTAACGTTCGTTACGATTCAATTCGAAGGGAGCCAACCTGGCGCACGCTGCTGTGTCATAATAACAGTCTGCTTATCGTATCAGACATCGAACCTATCGCGCATAGCTACAAATTTAGCCGACACTCTCGATCTAAAGCTATCTACCAACAGAAGCATCAGCGTACCGAATCAACCGCGTCAGAAACAATTTCCCTCGCATAACTTCACGCGAGAAGTCGCGGCGTCGGTATAAATATTCATGGAGAGGCGCGCGGGAAAATACGGGTGAAACGTTCGAATTAAATTGTCGTTCAACTGGAAATTATGAAATTGACCTCCCAGCACGGCGTGCGTACTTCTTCCTCCCTCGTGCACCGTGGACTCTTAACGAGCGTCGTTGGAATTAATAATTTGACGCCTTCGGAACGCCCGGCCCGAACCCTGGGAAATAACTCAGACGCGGCGTGCCGTGGCGTGAACACACGGAAGCGTGCTACGTCTTTCGAAAGGTTTCACCTCGAAATGAAGGAAAATTAAGAGAAAAGGATGGAGCGAAGTAGGACGGTCGATCGGCGACGCGACGGGTTTCTCGGGATCTCGGTGTTTCGAGCGGGACGAGCGCCTATTTCCGGCTATGTTGGTGGCCCGCCACGGTGATTTCAATGCGCGGCGCCGCGCCCGTCGGATTCGGACCGCGCCACGAACGCGACGAGATAACTCGTCTTTCACTCGAATGGAACTGTCTTCTCGCGACGATAACGAAGCAGCTCTCGCTTCAATCGGACAACTCACGTTTCCTCGCTTCTCCTTCTTCTAGGTATCTGCTCTCTCTCTCTCTCTCTCTCTCTCTCTCTCTCTCCCTCTCTCTCTCTCTCTCCCTGTCTGTTTCTCTCGTTAACCCTCGACGAAAGTTTTTCGGGTATCCACGTCTGGTTCTTTCAATTATACCCAAGGAAGAGAGAATATTGTGTTGGCCGGCGCGCGCACGACCGCGTTCGCGCGTAAACACGAGTCGCCGCGCCAAGCAAGATAATAAATTATTACTATTTTAATTGCGCCGCGTCGACCGTTCTTCCGCGAGTCTAAATTATGGGCCGAGTGACGATAATATATTATACCGAGCGATATTCCTTCCACCAATCGCTAATGATTTATCGCGAGAACGACTGGGAACTGTTAAATGCATCTCGCTGATTTTTTTCCTTCCCTCCTCGCCCCTACCCGCTCCAACCCTCCACAGCCCCTTCCATCCCCCTCGAGATCTCTTCCCCTTTCCCCGACAACGTGTGCTGTTTGAGAATGCGAGTGCTCGTTGAACTCGAACCTTTCCGCTGGCGAGACACGGCGGAGCTGTCGAGAAACCAGGCTTGCGAAACCAGGTGTCGGCGAATTAATGGGCGTATTGAGAAGGATGCGACAGTTTTCGCCATTTTGTGGAAACTTCGCAGTACGTACTATCGATAACCGTACTGACTTGCTTGTACACGGCGGAACGTCTGATTTCGCGTAAAGAAACGCTCAACGTAGGAGTCGATGTTATCAATTACGCGGAAACTCTCACAGATTCGTGTATTAATTTAGTACTTTTGTTTAAGTTTCTCTTGCGCAAGGATAGATTGGGACCGATATCATGAAGCAAGAGCACTGTGAAAATTAAGTTCGACCCGTATATGAGAAACATAGCACGTTTAACAATGAAAACTGGGTACATAGGGAAGTTTAATCGAACCAACTCAACCTACAACCCCTTCACAGTTATTTTGACCGTTTACGATATTCATGATTTATTTAAAATAAATCTATATACGACCTATCTTTTACGCAACTAATAAACTAGTTTTTATCGATGGTGAATGTACTATAGAAGTAAGTATTAAAGAATCGGTAATCAATCATGTTGTATGGAAATTTTGACGGCTGAAGTAGTTAAATGGTTAAAGGTCTAGCGATTTTAAGTAGCTGCAAAGACGGTTTATTTCAATAAAATATAAAAATGAAATATTCCTCTTACATGCAGTAGTGGACAAAAGTTTCGGACGACTACCTTCCTGATAAATTATTGCGCTGTATCATAGACAATAAATAGACGATAATCCAAAATTGTTCACTGTCGAATTCCACTCTACTACGTCTTATTAAATTTTGATTCGTCAGAAGGTAACGCTTTTCTCAAATCTTGTACCGTCCGGTGCTCGTGTGCTTCGTCGAAAGAAATTCACAGCTCCAGATTTTTACGACCGAGTATCGGATTCTTTCGAAACACGCGTCATTCGAGGTCAAAATCACGAAGATGCCTCCGAAGGGCTCTTACGCAAACGTTCGGGTCATTCGTAGCGCAGATTTCGTTTTAAAAATCACGAGCAGTTCGAAAATGATCCTTTTCGGATAAGCGGTGGATGCAGCGGTCCATCTTTGCTGTAGTTTCCTGGTTCATCGCGATAGCGTTCATTTTTTTCTAAATTTATCGATACCATGGCCGCTTACGAGTTGTCTCGGACTTTCCAATAACATTTGCTACATTTTGGCAAATGTGTTTCTCTTCTTGCGTAGCGACGTAACAATTTTTCTGTGTTCTGGGCGTAGATCGCTGACTGTATCCATGATTTTTATTTCAATTTGGCCGTTGTTATTACAAATTTAATATGTCACGTTAAATAGACTCGTTATCGTTCGATTAATTCGCAGCGCTGCTGTGTTCGAATATTCGCCTTAAATTAACGTCCGTGGCAAATACAGAATCCTTTCGTACTCGTTGCCTCAAGTATTGTTCACGTTTTAAAAGTCTCGTGGCCGTTAGTAGATAGAGCGTGAGTGCATATGTAATCGTAAGGACAAGTTCGGACTGTTGGTTGTTCAGTGTGTATAATATGGTGCGGCGATCTATCAGAAAGATAATCGTTCGAAACTTTTGTCCGCTGTTTTATGTTCTACCACGCTTCGCTGCCAATTAAAATTCGTACACAGTTATATGGCAATCTCTACAGGATTACAGATGCAACTACAAGATTTCATACACCCAATATTCCAACAAGTATGTACAAGAGCAGTAAATACAAAAATTCTTACAGTAGCAAAATAACTACGATTACCAAATTGACCGCATCCAACGTTAACTACCCTTCACCAATAAAACGTTCCTCATCAATGAAACTCACTTAGAGTTCTCGTCTAGAATCATCTTGCGTCACCAGGCCTCTTCCAACGGATATTTTTCTCCGTCTAATTTTCTCCTACCAACTGGATCATCCTGCTGCTTTGGAGCGAGACAAGAACAGTTAGAAAGTCAAGAGCCACCGTTTCAGACACAGTTCATCGAAGATCTTCATCACGCTACCGGAACCATTTTTTACATCGATCCAACTTCCCTTTTTTCGCTGGTCACGACTAGGAACGGGCAATGGCGAGCGTTAACGAGACGGTGAACGGTGTTTCCCTTAATTAATCCGGTTACGAAATAATCGGTGCACGCACGTTCACGGATCGAGGCGAGCCGCGCGGCTCGCGGATCTAATTAGTTCGCGAGGCGGCCGGTGCGATCGTGAAAGCGGCCCGCCTAGAGAAACGTACCGTGGACTTTCCGCCGCTCTCGATTAATTAGCCCCTGGGGAACATCGTGCAGCCCCGCCAACCGCAGAAATTTCTACGTTTCGGTAAACAAATTGCAGCAATACCGAAGGTAGGACGCGAGAAAAATGCCGGTGATGCGATGTCGCGACTCGCCTTTTTTCCGCGCGTTCCGATACCCGTTCCCGACCGTCCATCGAGACTTGAAAATGCTTAGGATTCAAGGCATCAACGTGTTTCAAACGCTTGTGATCTGTGGGCAAGCGAGACGCCATGAATTTCTAGTTTCTACGTTTGTTGAGGTGGTGTTTTTTGCTTGAACATTTAGATAACTGCGGCTTTTTATCTGAGTATACATATAACAGCAGAGTTGGCTAACACGTCAAAATCATTGGCTCTGTTGATTTGTTGTTTCTGATAACATTACGATGTTGTATTTTATTCAGATAGGAATTTCATGATTCGCATCGTTTTAATTTAAATTACTCATGGATAGATACGTGCCCACCGTTAAATAGGTTTTAAATAGGAAAAATGTATGGTACCTCTTTTGTAAGTAAATTCCTCTTAATTATCAAATTAGGTTGCTCTAAGTAGGATGTTAGTTGGAGAATTTTCCTATAATTGTTAGAAGCCTGGGGACATAAAGCTTATTCAGTATTAGTCAGTTACTCGTCACTAAGTTATTTATCAGTAAGTTAGTGATTAGTAAGTTGGAATATTTTTCAGATTTTTATTCGTATGATACAATATTTCATAGGGTTAATTGAAGCTTTGTCTGTCATAGAAACTACGAATATTCGTATTTCACGATTATCTACTCTCGTGCACGTCTGTTTTACATCTTATTTTTCGATTGTCACGTATTATTTGATTCTGCTTGTACGACTATATTTATAAACTATCGACTTATTTGATTCATTATATCGATACTATATTTCAGTATTTAATTCAAAACTGTATGCGTGGCAAATGAAAGAGTTAAATTCAACGGAAATATAAAAATGATCTTCACGCAAGAAAATTGTACAACGTTTTATACAAACAGATATTTGTTTCCAGGCTTAAGTAATTCACGATGTGAGTTCGGTAAAATTCTCGGCCACAAATAATTGAGCGCAATATGCTTTTTACGTTAAACGAAGGATGTCAGTGACGTGCAAGAGTAGAAATAAATAAAATCGATTATCAGACAAATAGAGAACGTAGCATTGTAAAATCTCCGCTTATTCTTTTTTGTTATTTCCTACCTACGAAATAGATACCTTCGAACTCACGATCCATTTATCGCTGCAAGTATTTAGAAAAAAAAAGACACAGGGTGGAGTACTCCATCAAATTCCGTATCTCGCCTTATCTCTAATCCTCCATAGATATCAATAACGACCCTTATCACAGGAAAACCTACCGTACCAATAACCAATCTCCCAAGAATTACCATTCCACGATATTTTTAGGTTTCTTTCAAATCTTCCGAAAATTCAGTGCTCTCCGGTAATTTGTATAAAAGAAAGATCCCAGTAATACACAGTCTCACCAATTTCTGTAGAAAAAAATTAAGAATCTGATCGATATATGTTAAAGTTGATCAGATTCTTAATTTTTTTCTATTATATTCATTTCTATATATATATATAAATTCGTGAATATGAATGACAAGCATTAATACAAACGTTTAATTTCGTGAAATTTGACTACTAATTTTTTCTGTATTTACAAGGCACACAAGTACCTACTTGAATTACACGTGTAATGTTCGAGAATGTACTTAAAAGTACTTTGATATTTGAAAGAATCGGATTCCATGAAAGAAGTATCTACTTGAATCTTGTAGGATAAGGAACTACAATCAGAGATATACATCGTGTATTTCACTTGAGTTCGATATTGTACACAACAAGCTATTGCAAGCTTCCGACTACGGTTTAGCGTTCAAACGTGTTTTACGTCATCTCTTGCTTAATTCAACTAACATTTATGCAAGTTTCACCGCTTTGTCGGAAATATATCCAGGGAGATTAATTTTCAAGTAAATATTTAAACGAAACATCTTTCGCAGCCACTGTACAAACATTTCAAAGAATATCACCTAAATTCGAGTCGACTTAAAATACAATCTGCAAAAAGAAAAAAAAAAGACCGACAAACTAAAAAATTTGAAGATGCAAACGTACTGAACGAACGTAACATGCAAAAATATACAAAATATCCAAAATACAGTACTCGTAATATTTAACACCAGAACTACCGATCCTTAATATGTACCTAAATGTTCTACGTACGAATCGGTATAATTCGAACGATATCAATTAAAGTAAACGGATCCACGGTAATTAACCTCCGTCTAGATAAAAATCAATGTGAATTTTAGCAGAAACATTTGTATCTTTTCAATAATAGGAAGAAAAGATCCGAAGCTCGTCATTTTGATGGATAGGTTCGGTAGTTGTAGTATTAATGGACAAAAAAATGTTCTGCCTAGATTCTACGCTTTCAACGCTTTTGCTCTGCTCTATTGCTAATCTACTCTTTGATTCATAAAAATATGAATTCCATAAATCTCCGCAATGTAATTACCATGTTCCGCGTTCGTTCGATTGCTAATCCGCGATCGAAAGTTGCTGGAGCAACCAGAATGCGGAGAGAATGGGTCGTTGGCGCGCGTCGCCCGGGTCGTTCTCAGCGTCGTTGCCGATGGTGTCCGGTGTCGCGATAAATTTCGAGATTCTCTCATAAGGTTGCAATGGTGTCGGTGGCTCGCGGGCCATGCGCGCGAGCGATCGCAGAGTTTCTAGCGCGCGGGGCCGGGCGTATATCAATCGCGGTTAATTAGTCGGCCGCTGGAGGCAGCCAGGCCGCTTCGTGGGCGACGAATAAAGGCCCGGCTACGCACGAGCTGCGGCGCACCATCGAGCAACGCGATACCGTTGACCCCGATGGTAAATTGTCTTTCGAGAAAGCACCCGGCAGATGCAAACCGCGCGGGCCTTTAATTAATTGCGCACGCATCGCGCGGCAAACCAACACCAGGAAACCGACCGAACGTTGCCTCGCCGAGCTAATCACGATTAATTAGCCCGGCGGGCTTCGATTTAGAGGAATAAATCGTCTAATGACGGTGGGAAATGAACCGGCAACCTGACTTTTCAGACCGAGGTCAATTCCCTAAGAGGACGAATATGCGGTCGTCTCTAGGGGTTTTCACAGGTCGAGCCAACTTCTTCGTCTCGTTATCGATGGGTGAAACGAGACAGAGCGTCGAGACAGCAGGAAAAAAAGATCGGTCACAATGGCTGGCTAGAAAGCGGCACCGAATTATTCGCTGTTTATGGAAACACCAGCGTGCAAGCTTCCCTATCGAACAACCTCGAGTAACAATGAGCGCCTGGAACGGATACGCTTCGCCTTCGACGTCGATGCTTCGCTGACCTTTGCATCCGCGTCTCCGAATACAGATAATTGAATAGTTCGCTCGTGAAAATCGGAGGAAAGAAATTCGTTCGATGGAATTCCTTCGGGATCGACTGTCCGGTCCGGTTTCTTTTGGATCGGTGGTTTTCTTCCATGGTTGTACGGATTTGGGTGGGTGGATCACGGAGAGAAACAAGAGTCGGATGGTGTCTTTGAATTCTCGGCAAGATTTACGTAATTCTAAGGTATATGGGAACCTGGATTGGTTTCGCTGGAACAAAATATAAATTCTACTATAGATGTATTGATAGTTTTGACGGAGGCTGAAGATGGAATTAGAGACACAATGGTTGACAGAATTTTATTTTCGGATCGGCTAAATCTTTTCAAGGTATCGAATTGTAAGAGATCGTTTCTATTCGTTTAAGATTCTTCTTCCCATAGATCTATCTTTAAGGAATCTGACAAAATTTTGCGATACTTATCAATATCTCTATTAAATCACAGAATCGTTGTTTAACTCAAACTTTCGAAGCGATTTCCGACAAAAGTAAGAATACCGTTCGATGGAAACCAAAGGAGAATTTACCAACAGGCACATCAATGTTTCACAATTATCGTAAGATACACAACGAACTCGAAGCAACTATTATTACCAATATCACTGTCACTTAACTTGGAACAAAAGCCAGAACACCTGCGTCCGCACACAACATTATTCTCTCTTCCCAAACTTCGATTTCATCCTCTTGAACATATACCTACGATCAACGATCGCGTGGTTCTACCTACATCTAAATACCCGTCACTTCTCCATCACTTATTCACCTTTCGAACACGAAAAACTCGAAATGATAGCTTCAGGTCCAACGAGACAGCTCGAGACAGATCGACATTGATTCTGACGTTATTGGCAATGAAAGTGGAGCGTTATCGAACAAGCCGGATTACACGGGTTTTTTCGCGGATCCTAATCGCCGTGTGCAACCTCCACTTCGTCTGAGTGCGATGTTGGTAAACAAAAGGCTGGATATCTAAATCGCGACGGGCGTATCACGGCTCGCCGGCTCGAGAGGGTCCCTAATACCGGTTTCCTTATCTGCGCACGAATCGAAATCTGGCGTGTCGCACGCGTTTCCAACGCGTTCCCGGCGCTCGTTGCACGCACCTCCCGAGCACACGAACGCGACTAACGTTCACCGGAACCGGTTGAAATTTCGACGCGAGGGAGGAACGCTCGACACCCGCTGAATTCGTCGAATTCCCTGTGAAACTGGCGGATTCCAACGCATTGCGATACGAGCGTAACGAGAGCAATCGTTCAAACACGATCGTTATCGGTGTTACGATATAATTAGCGGATAACAGAGAAATACTAGATTTCCTTTTCGAACGCTGTTTTTTTTTTTTTTTTACTGATCGAGAGTCAAATGTAAAGCTTTCGCGCACAATTACAGAAATACTTATGGGATTTCTCTTTGGGGAAATATATTTCACTGACAGAGAGTAACACGGAACTTCTCGTATAATTTGTAGGTAATAGACAAACGTAAGATTTTTTTTCGAATTTTATTTTTCACTTGCTGAGAGCAAAATAAAGCTTCCCATATATGTACATAATTAGTGACCAATGGAGGAGTAAAACATTTTTCACTGATGGAAAATAAAACGAAATTTCCGTGAGAACTGCGATTTAAGTAGCGAAGATAAATATTGTTTGTCATTTTCCTAAATATCAGGCACTTTTTCAGGTTTCACCGATGCTCTCCAAATAACCGTGATCCACGATGAATCGCGAGAGAACAGGAACGCGAGCTGGGTGAAACGGAATGATTTATAACGCACGATGCAAAACGAGGTGATGAGAAAACGTATGTTGCGGAAAATGGAATAGAAAGAAAGAGATTTTCACGAACTAGGATACAGTTTTGCCGGAGACCATTTCGGGAACCCAACAACTATATACGATTCTACACAGAGTACTTCACAGAAACTTCGTGTTCGGGGCTATTGAACTCACATTCGATAACCAGAAAACGATTTCGGAAGAATTTATATCATACGCACAAATACGTTCGATCATCTAGAGAACCTCACTTTACATCACAGCACAATGTTGCGTCCGATTTTCGTCACGATTGCTCTGGATAACGTTTACCAATTTGGCCGAGTTAAACAAGAGCCGTAAGATCGAATTTATCACTCTAAGGATAGTAATCACTGGTCGTAACGCGAACAAAAACACTAACAGTGGATTTACATCCTGTGTAGGCATAAGATGGTCACGTACCTGGGTTCATATCCCGCGAGCTGCCAGTTTCCCTTCAAGCAGCAGTTGCACTGTTACTCTCGAAACACTGTATCGATGCACGACATTTATATTTTCTTATCTTCCTTTCCAAGCGAATAACTAGCGATCGATCAGAGGGTCCGGACACTTTCTTGTTGGTCGCGCTTCGCGCGTTTGCTTCGCACCAAACCGGGCCGTGAACAAGGAGCCGGTCGTGAACAAGAAACTGGGTCGTGAAGAAGAAACCGGGTCGTGAACAAGGAGCCGGGTCGTGAACAAGGAGCCGGGTCGCGAACAAGGAGCCGGGTCGTGAGCAAGGAGCCGGGTCGTGAACAAGGAGCCGGGTCGTAAACAAGGAGCCGGGTCGTAAACAAGGAACCGGGACGTAAACAAGGAGCCGGGTCGTAGAAGAAGCGATTACCAGCGTAAATTGTTATTTACGCTAAGATGAGAACGCGATGAAACGAGAAATACGAAATACGACTACGTTTTGAAAAGCACCACACACAGTTTTCAGCGGCGTCCACGAGCCAATAATAACAGGATAACGATCACCCTCGCGAATCCGAAGATCTACTACGGAATACACCACGCTAACTACCCTTTCAGATTCGTGCACGTCCCGACACTTCGACACTCGATGTCCAAGACTCCGCAGAAGAGGAGATACAGGATCTATCGGCAGCTACAGCCGGTCGTTCGTTGCTCGCGACGAATTTCCGGTTCACCGATTCGTTCTACGGTGATCCAGATGAATTCCGTGTGACGACGTTCGCGATGGTAGTCCGTACGTTGCTGTGCCGAGTGGTAGCCGCGTCGTATGTTTCCTTCCCTTCTTTTGGTTCTGTTCGCCCGCTGAAGGACACGAGTTCCGGGCGACGCGTCACAGCCTGGTTAGAGGACACGGAAAGAGACCGAGAACAAGTCACGCACTACGTGGAAACACCGATCCTCGTTGTGCAACACCGTTTTCTTCAATCGTACACGCAGCGCGGACTTGCCGATAATCCTCTTTGACGAGTGTGGCGGTCCAACCGGCAGAAAAAAAGCCAACACCGCGACCGCGTCCAACCCCTCGATAAACGCGAACGATGCGAGGCCCGTGACGAGGGGGTGGCGAGAGTGCGTTGCTCGTGGCGTGAAAACGGCGGCGAGGGCTCGCCGGGCTCCGCGGCTCTCTCTCTCTACGCACGGAATAATATTTTAATGAAGGAAAGGCCGGACAGCGAAGTGCCCACGTCGGGTCGCGCTGCCGAACTGCTCGCTTCCCCGCCCCTCCGCGGCCGGACGCTTCCACCCCTCCACGACACCGGGACGGCCGAGTGTGCTCCGTGTCCCGACTATCCCCACCATTCGTCTCACCATCACACCAAGCCGCAATCGCGCGCCCCTCTACGCCTCAAGCACCGCAGCAGCTGCGCCGCCGTGACAGTGGGGGAACCTGGGCGTGGCCTGGCGCTGCGACGGGGCGTGGCCTCGCCGACCCTGGATGCTGCGTCGTCGTTGCCGTGGTGGGGGAGCCTGGCGAGCTGTTCTCCCACCGCGACCCGAGTTTCTTCCCCTACTACTCAACGCGGTTGCGGCCGGCCAAAGACAGCGCTGCCGCGACAGCGCAGAAGCCGCGAACGACTCTGCTGAGACACCGGGAACGCCGGGTGGGGGTAGAGACGCGAGTCGCTGCTCCTGCCTTGCAACTTCCCGGATATCTTTCCGGTAAACTTTCCTCTCCGAGGGGTAGGCTCTCTTCTGCCTCCTCTCTCGCTCTCCCTCTGCGCTCGCTCGCTCGTCCGGACGTATCGTCTGCCCGACTCGATCGAAGATCCAGGATTTCCGACGGCAGGAGACGCCGGTAGACGTCTTCGTTGTGTACTTTCGTTCTCCTTCCTTTTTTCGACCAGCCCGCCCAGTCCCTGTGTGAGAGTTCATCGGTGTGTCTGTGCATGATTTCCTCCTTTTCAGGAGAACCTGTTAAATTGTGACTCGCGTCGCCGACCGTCCAGCCCGGATCAATTTGGACGAGTGTCGAGCGGAGAAGCAAGTGCGTTTTCGGTGACTCGTCGCGTCTCGTTAACGGGGACGAGGGTCCGTCTCCGTTTCACCACGCATCTCTTTATCATCCGTTCGTCGTAACGATGGATATTTGAGAATCTTCCAATCCGCTGGAAATTACTTTTCCACGACGTTTCCGCCCTCCAATGGATAATTGATAAATTCGTATAAACGCGCGATTTACTCGTCGTCTATGTAAGTCTAAATGTTATAAAAGTCTCTCCGCGGAATAAATTGAAAAGGTTAGTACGAAGCACAACGAGATAGGTACCGGTATTTCCTCTCGCGCAAAACGACGACAACCGCCATTGTGCTCGGTACTGGTGTCCTTGCTGTGTCGGCTACCGGCGATTACTCGTGCGAAAGATAACTAGAAAACGCAAGAATGCGATTTCCATCGGATTTCTGAATGAGGATGGCGAGTTTCCGTGGGGCATTCAGCCAGCTACGAGAAGCTGTCCTTTTATGGCACGCTGGAGGACTCATCGTTTCTTCGACCGAAGCGCTTCATTAGAGACGATCATGAAAAATGTCAATGTTTTCCTCGTTGGTACGCCGTGCTTCACCTATTTGTAACGATACCGTGTATTAACACTTATTAACACAAGCACTACGAAAGCAGGTAGGAGTTGGTGTTACCGGTGACTGATCACCAGCTTAGGAGATTTCGTGCTTTCGAAACGTTTGCCCGTTAATTTGCGCGTAAATTCGTTTTCCATCAGGGACGACTGTCGATGCTTCTTAGAACTTCACGACTCTCTTTGGCCTCTAATTAGCTCGATTTGTTCGTTCTTGTTAAAGAACGCGACGAAGATAAATGGACTAGGCCTCATAGAAGTTTCCACGACCGTCTTGTTTCAAGACCGTCCGCTAATCGGCTTATTAGAGCCAAAGCTAATTGCAACGTGTTGTTTCGGATCGGGTCCTGATTAAAAGAGCAAACAGTCCTTTTTTTTTTTTTTACCAATTAAACGACGTACCGTAACTGTTTTACGTACTCTGTTTGCCACCTTATCGCGTAAAAATTTATTTCGCTCGTTAAGCAATGAATAACGAGATAATTCCTATTGAAAGATTTCAACGAAATACGTTAAACAGGTATCGTTTCGTAGCTATTGTCTAAGGTAGGAAGAGATGTATTAAAATATGTTATTACATAAATTAGGAAAATATTCATTATCGTGCCATAAATATCTCTTCGAATTCCACCAAATTCTCGAGTCTCGTGGTAACGAAAAGAACATTAATATATTAAATCCGTTGCACGATCGTGGTGTCGAAAACGCAGGATCGAATAATGCAAATTTGTTCGGCAGAAAATTATAGATATAATGTCGCGGACGTGGTTTCCCGAAAATATCCTTTCGTAACAGGAAAACGAGTTTCGCTCCTTCTTAGAATATTATACATAGAAATTAATTCCACTTTGAAAAGCGTTCGCGTCTCAAGAATTCCACTACACAATCGGAAAGAACCTGCTGCTGATAATTTTATCAAAACATTTACGCTGGAAGATTCTCATCCACGGGCTGATCGATGAAAAGCAAGCGGTCGCGTTCGAAGAGGGTTGAACCAACCGTTTAAGGAGCAAAACGTAGAGAGTACGGGGCAGGAGAGGATATCTGTGAATGGATGGACGGGGGGAGAATGCAGTGTTCGTTCAAAAAGGGACCCCCCTGCTCCGGACTGTGTCTTCAGTCAGTTTTACTGCACTTTCAGGATTCCGATGCCGTGGATGGCCAGGTGTCCCGTCTCTTGCAAAGGGAAACTCGTAAAGTGACTTTAAACCGATTCCTTCTTTCGTTCCGGTGAATCACTTTTCCTTCGTGGAAGGATGTGTGCCACCTCCTTTTTCCTTTTCCTTTATTTTTTATCGTTCTTGGAAAAGAACACGCCCGCGTTAGTGACGTTCGGAAATCCGTTGTTCTCTATGAATCGAGAATTTTTTTGAAGGTGGCAAAATAAAGAGCCGCGATAAAAATTTCTGGGTTAAGGTGTTCATGGTCGCGATGTGATTTAAAACGAGACGTAAAAGTCGTCCAAAAGAAGGGGAGGGTTGCTTGTTAAGGAACTCGTAACGATGAACAGAAGAGTACGATTAATTTGGTCGCTCTATTTTTCATTCGAACAAAGACAGCTAGAAGAAACTTTAAGAGGAAATTAATTTCGGAGTTTTATTAACTTTTTGCCAATTTTCTACGGTTTCGTCTGTTTCAGTAATAACGGAGTTCGTGATATGACAAGGAGAAAGAAGTTGGATTTAGAAGAATAACGTTCCAGAGGCCTACATGTACACATTATATCGATACAAATGTTGTTATTGAATCAACTGCGACGATATCTTGTACTTTTGTCAAGTTATAAAAAGACTGTATTCTTTATGTTTTTTTTTTTTATTTTAGTTTTCCCGACCTATCATTATGAAAAATTCATCCAAATCCCAGATCCTTCTCGTAGCCTTCTCCTTTTTCCATATTCTAAACACTTTCTTCCCTCCAAAGTTTAATTTCCGGCACATTTCCCGCATAAAGAGAGCCAACCTCCTTCTGTATTCCAGCTCGATAAAATATACGATATAATAAACCACCTTTAAAGCCTCCAAGTATTCCAATCTCTGCTATCATCCCGCACAATCTCTCCAACGTTTCACTCGGACTTCGCCATAGATCGTTTGCTCTCTATACCTGTCTAAAATCACTTCCAACACCGAGTAATTAAATCTAATTCTCTTCTCACCCGTCAAAAGTGACCAAAGCTCCTCGAGTAGAACTCATCTATAGATACATATAATTTCTTTATATTGGAATACCAAGTCTATATATAACCGATGCATTTTGTTTATCGCATTATAAAAATTTGTCATAATTGGGTCGAGTAGTTTTCGTACGACACGTGGTGCGTAAACGACGAGGTGCGGAAAACGTACGTACGTGTAGCGCGATGATCTTTTCCTAATCCTGTTTCCTATAATTTCATAGTTGCTTTTACGAATTTTTCAATTTCCAATAAAAATATCACAGAATTGCTTCTGCAGGATCTCCACTCTTTAAATATCTTTACGTCGAAATTTCTACGAAAGTTCCACGTATTAAAGCTTCGAACTTCCTTATACACCTGCAACCGCGGAATTTTGGTTACCTAAGTAAAGGTTAATCGTACCTGCTACTCTCGCATAGGAGATTCCCTATGAACCGTAACGCTTTCCTTTAATCCATCGTTTCTGAGACAACAGACGGAGGACATAGGAGAGAGAGAAATCAGGACGCTGAAAAAATACAGAGGATCGGAGCGTGCGTCGAGCGGTGGTTCGTCCGTCCGCGCGGTTTTATGGGGTCGTCAAAACGTACCGCGATACTCCGGTATGCGGCCAGCTCCACGCATTCCACGTCGTCGCTGAGGCGCTCACCGTGAGCTGCTGACCGTGGCCCGAACTATGAGAAATATTACAAAGAGTTAAAACAGCGACACGGTAGCCAACGATCGGCTTTCTGCCGGTGGGAAACGCACCGCGCGAAAAAAACGCCGCGGCCGCTTGGGAACCCGAAACGATTCCGCTCCGTTCTGGCCGTAAAATCGAATTACTATCGTTTTACTCGACAACTATCCGAACGATTCCAAAGAGAATCTCTGGACGCGAAACTGTTCGCGCGGCCACCGGTTAAATCCTATGGAAATTTCTGCGGGCAGTAAAAGCTAGCAACGAACGAAGAAAACGCGCTAGCCTGGCTTTGATTTCGATTCGACGCTGTGCTCGCCTCGGTTCCTGGCAATCTTCCTTGCTCGTGAACTTGACTTTTCCAGAGTCCTGTGTTTTACGGTGGCATGCGTGAACACGGTGGTCTCTTCGCGGATTTTTGTTGCTTTGGTTCGGGTACCTACGAGTCTTCTTTCGTGTTCTTGGCTATCGATACAAAGAAAGAATAGACGAGTAACCTGATAACTCTCTAACGACGAGGAAAAAGTTAAGCGTAGACACAAATTTAGATCTAAATACGAAGCTACGTGAGAATTATATGCACGAGAAGAAAGAAAATCGAGAAATCGCGACGTCCAAACTCGTCGATGAGAACGATGTCGCCGAAAATCTGGAGAAGATTATCGGAATATTACCGACATGTCGCAAATCCAACACCTACTACCACGTTCTTCGCGTTTCTTCGACTTCTACAATTGTCGTTTCTCTGAAACAACCTCAAATCAAACACCAAACCCAAAAAACGACCCAACAAATGTCCGATCAGTCGGTACAAGAATACCAACCGACTAATTTGAGTCAAAAGTCCGACGCAACTGGCCCTCCTTTATTTACCCACCCCTTGCGCGGCCACGAAAACGGTCGCGAAATCGACCAGTTTGACGAGACTTATGATTTCAAGCATAATACACGATAGCGATGATCCTTATTCGTCGGTTAAGCTCGCTAACGTGTACGAATCGGTAAGAAGGTCGGTGGCTCGCGTTCGTCGACCAAAAGGAGGGTGAAACTCACGGCGCCCGGCAGTCTGGTCAGTCCGGTTTCCTTCCGGTTGAAAAGTTGCGCAGCCCACTGGCCAGCGCGTGCTCCTCGTCTCACGAACGACATTTTTCCTCTCTCTCCTTCTTCCCTCTATATTCGTCCTATTCTTCACCCCTTTTGCATCCAGGATTCACCCCGAGGAACCGTTCACCTGGCAACAGGCCACGTTGCGTGCGTCTCACGAGTCGACGAGAGAACGTCCTTCCTCGAGAGGGTCGCTGTCTCCACCCCTCCCGTACGTGCTCGATGCACACGCAACCAGCGACGACCCTCCGAATCGTGTGCACGCGCGTGAGACCACGTAATTTTCTGACGAGTTCGCGTCCACCGAGCGAGGGTGAGGTCAGGTTTTGTCCCGGTGAAACCGTTCCAAGTCGAATGCCACCGATTCGTGCGCGGTTTCGTTAAATAACGCGAGAACTAGTTACGCGGGTGACGAATTACGTGAGAATTTAATGGGCACGTGGGGATACGAACGCGAAGAATTCGCCAGATTCTTTCGCCAATAGGTTGTTTCGAAGGTTTCGAGGCTGCGTTGTTCGTGACCCAAGAATTCTTGATTGTTCAGCCGGATTAGTGTGGTTTTTTGTCTCGGCTTTACTTAGGCGTAGAGAAAATTGAGTGTTAAGAAAAGAAGGTATTTACGATTATAGCATCGTGGGATAGGTCTTGTACCATTTGGTTTATTATGGTTCCATGGTCGCAATAGCTAGCACCTTACGCAAGAACGATAGTTGCAATTTCCGAACTTGATAAAATCTTATTCGTTGATAAAAAATCATAACTTTCTTTAAAAGAATTTTCTATGAAACCAGAGTACGACATTCTGAAATATTCTAAAAGAAATTAACAAAAATTAACTAAAAGAGCGCTAATTTTCGTCACAAAAAAACATCGTTATAAACTAATTACTCTAATATTTCGTACTAATTTCTCTTTACCAAATCCCTAAATGTCACGGACGATGTTAAAATAACACGCGACGACGGATGAATTAATATCAAAATTAACTTCCCGCTTAATCACTCTTCCACCGTACGCATCGAGAAACACCATCTCGTCAACTAGCTCAAATCCGAGAAACTTTTTTCCCCTGCGAAATCTGTGCTAAACAATCGAACGAGAGCAGAGAATCGCACAGCATGGCCCGGCTCTATTGTGCCCGTTGCTTCTCGGAATCTTTGTATCCATGGTTATGAAGATGATCCTGATGTTTCAAGAGACGACAGGCTACGTCCAACTAAAGGAAACAAGGAAACGAGAGGAAAAAAGAGAAGAAACATTCGGTAAAAGAGTCGCGTTGATTGTGCGTGTCAGGTAGCCGCTGGACCTGCTGGTAGAATTGTTCGATACCAGCAGGTGTGAGCCATCGGTATTCAAAGCAAAATATTGTTCTTACGTTCTTGTGGCTGAGCTCCGCGAACATCGAAAGATTTCATCTCTTTGTCTAGGACCGGCCAGAATATTTTTTCGTTCTCAGGCCACCTATTCCCCCTCTCTTCTCCCCGTAAGCCTTCCATTCCTCCTACGAAAATCTTCCTTCTTTTCCATCTACCTGTTCGCTCGACTATGTCGTTGCTGGTGCTGCTCCGTCAAAAGCTACCACGAGACAGGAAACTATCAGTTGTTTCCAAGTTCCTCGTTAGATCTCCCAAAGAGTCGAAGCGAATATTTCGTAAGACTGTTTATCCTACGATACGTATCTTCTTGATGGAACAATAGCGAGCAATGATGAAGGTAATGCAGGGTTGTGAAGATTTTTATAATGGCTAGTTTAAATACGATGATCGCGGTATTGTGTGGTTTGAAGTCTTTGGGCTTCGTCTATTGTTACGGCGTTTACTATGTAAGCAGGCTTAGGTGGTGTATTTTACACTGGGGATATTGCGTATATTCTTACGCGTACCAAGCGATTGATTTTAATTAATGCTTCTCGCGCGTTATCGTGATCGGTGTTTTTAGTTTGAATTCGTTGCTTGAAAACAGACTGTTCAAATAAACGCTTAACAGGATAAAATTGATTTGAAATTCACCGAATATATTGGAATATCGTTAGAGGCATTCTAGGTTAACAAATCCATTGTGCGTTTATCCAACTTCAATTAGCATCGTTCGTGAAACACATTTGCCAATTTCCGTTTTCCGTTTCCTCCATCATCGGGCAACAGTCAATTCGAAGAAAATAATAGCCACGCGGGGAGTAGAATTCCAATAAGAATCAGAGCGAACCGACAAGTTCATTTCCAGGATGCCATAACTCGTTGTTCGCGCTTTCTCTTTCCTCTCCTCTCACAGCCTCCTCATCCACACACCGAACTACAAAAATACCTATTGCAAACAACTTTCCTCGTTGGGAAATATCGGAAGTTTAAATCCACCTTTGGAAAATTGTACGCATTTCCAAATGGCTGAGAATCATAACGGCATAAGATAGTTCGCTGTTATTTTTCATAAGACGGTGCTCTGCGTTGTAAGAAATTCATTGCACAAATCGTGCGAACGTATCACGCGGTGGAGTGTTATAAAACTACTGATAAACGGTGAAATCGTTTTATAAGAAGATAATAGATGCACAACATTTGTCGTTTTATATTATTTTATCGAATTACCGTAATTATTGTTCTATCAAGATAAAGATCACAACGTTCGACAGATTGGATATCGTGTTTGTATAAAGGAGCATTGTTGTAAAAGACGTGTCTGTAAAAGAAGGACGCTTTGACGTTAACGTTCTTAATCGTGACTCTGATAATTCAGTAACGTGTGCACATTCGTTGCTTATTAGATCTAACGTAATCTAACGTAATTCCTTCTCGCTGAGTCGAATAATCTTACCATAAGGTTATTCGAATCGTTCTCTCATATTCGATATTTTTTCTAGCTACGTCTAAACTGCACGACGTTTTCTTATTCTTTCGTTAATATGTACCGGAGAAGTGCACGCGATTAGGTACATTAATCTAGACTAATGATGTTTCATAATACGCAACAAGTCTTATTATCGTGTGCAAAGTTCAAGATCGAATTGTAAGATGCGGAAGCTTAGGTGACTCGAATAATCCTATTTCATTACGCGCTAGTGGAAGGAAGAAAAACCGTGAGACAAATATGGAAGGGCGCGTTGAGAAGTAGCGGAGGATAATTGAAGGAGATAGAAAGGGAAAGGAGGATGAACGGAATGGGGGGATCGGCGTCGAGCAGCCGGCAGGATACGCGAATGTTGTTTAAAGTCTAGACACAATGTAGTACCCCCGAATTAGTGGCCTGCCGCGCGCTGCTTCTACGGTAATTAACGAAATTAGCCGCAATTAGAGTGCTCGGCGTGTCCCTCTTTCCTCTGCTCAGCAATCGGAGAAGAAGAAAAAGGACGCCGTCGGACGATCGAAATGGCGGGACGTCCTCGAGTGGTGCGTTTACGCCAAGACTTAATGACTAACCGCATCGTCCGAAAAACTATCTAAGCACGAAACTATGGGAACCGGGAACTGCTCGACCCGCGATTACCATGCCGGCGGAAGGGAACTGGAAGAAAGGGGAGAGAGAGGACGTAGAGAGCGTTACTCTCCGAGCGAAGATCGCGCTAACGGATAGAAACAACAGGACTATGGATGATTGGATCGTCAAGTTGGAGGATTTGATGAGATCGTTCTTGCATCGTAAGGGTCATCGATTGGATATGATGCGATGTATTTTTCTATAAAATCAAAATATCTTCCATATATTCTCCGATACATGATATTACGTTGGAGAAGCGGGAGCGATTATTTTACTCTTGTTTTCATGCAGCTTGATAAAATATTAAGGGAGTAATCCCATTTAAGCGATAACACTCTGTACATCGATCAATCAGTGTGTCACAACTGTAGAAAAATGTTCTAGTAGATTTGATTAGTAGGCATTTTATACGAAGAGGTATTATTTTGATATTTTCTTATCATTTAAATTACTCGCACTCTTGTTCCTTTCTTTCGATAAAAATTGCCACATCTGTATCCTATTATGTAACGCGATTTTCATTGAAAATCATAACAAGCGTCAATTACAGAAATTAACAGAGGCATTATGAAAGGAACAAGCGATAAATATAAATCCACAAAGACACCTTCCACTTGAACGTTTCGTATTCCATGCTAATACCAAATTCCCTTTCTCGCTAAGCAACCCTCTATCTCGCTGTCGATACGATATCAACGAACAATCGTGTTTTCGAATCGCGATGCCAAGAGAGAAATTGGAGGATCAAGGTCGCGTAGACAGGTTCCAGCAACCTGTTAACCGTGAGGCTCATCGTCGAATGACACTGGTCAGCTCGATAACCGTACCGAGATCAGGAAAGCAGAAAGAAGTACGCAACGACCAGGCACAAAGCGTAGAGAAACAAAGACCCTTCGTTGCTCGACGACCCCCGATAACACGTTAGACGCAACGCGTAGCACCTGCTTTGTCATGGATGACCTTGAACGCTCGAAAAACTGACGGTGAAACTATCGGTACAATGTACCACCCGCCACCGGTTGACCATTGTCCGGTCACAAATGGTGCGCCCCGTGTCGTACGCAGCGAGATACTTTACGCAGTGTTATTATTCGCAGGCGTGTAATCCTAATTCTCTTGTGACCGTCAGACAGACTCAGGTATAAGAATACCTGTTGAGTCCACGGTCACGGCGCTTCCTCCTAGTTATTTATTACCTTTGTTTACAGTGTTTCATCCACAATTAGCGTAGATCAGTGCCGCTGCACCGGCTAGGTGCGACCTTTGCAACCGGCAACTCCGAATGGAATACGTGTTAACAACGTTTCAACGGCCAATCAAACTGCAAGTTGGTCGGTACGGTCCGTTTCAGAGAAACTAGAGACTAGATTACGACCTATCTGGCTCGTTTCCTTTCGAATTTTTTCAAGATTATCGGCAGTAAAGATCGGGTACAGGTAACGTGGGATTTTGGGTATCTTTTATAGAAGTTTGGTCGAGGAAACAGCGGCAGTGTTGTTGAGGCATATTAGTTCGAGAAGCTTAGAGCTTGGAAGCGTTGGATCGTAACAACAATTCTAGTCGAACGTGTACACGCTTTTGTTATAATACAGAAAAGCGTCCCTTGAGACTTCTGATTTTGTTAAAACCTGATTGAACATCGAAAATCAATATGTGTAGCGTTAATGCTGGATTTGTTGGTACAACGAAGGGGCTTGAGTAGGTACCTATAACGTAGGTAAGCGATTCAAACTGTTTCATGATCGAGACGAATCTGTTATGTTTGAAATTAAACCGTTAGAGACTAGAGCAAAATTTACCAAAAGTAATTCGATCAAATAAACAACAATTTAAAGAAATATTTCGGACAATTCTATCCAAAATGAGTTTTGAATTTTTCAATCACTCGCAACGATTTAATAAAACAAGAATTAAGAAACTAACGTTTATACACGATGAATGGATAACGTGTAAGGATAAACTTAAAAAATAAATTCTAACAAGCAAGAATATGCACAAGACATAAAAATTCGTCCGACTGCCGCGATATTAAATTCTTATGTTCAGCCCGTGGCCTTTTTTTGATTCATCCGTACGCTGGAACATGCAAATTTCGACACTTGGTCGATTTTACGATCTCGCTTGTCATGGAAGCTACTATACCGCGTTTAATATCTCCTCTTTATGAAATCCGTGGACGTGCACAGCTGAACACGCGGCTGATCGTGCACTATTATAGTTTATGTGTTCGATCTGTAAACAGGATTACACCGAGCGCCGGTGTAACTATACGTACACGTTCTTCCGAACCATTATTATCTTACGCTCGATGCACGTCGCGGCATTAAATCGTCGTACACCTGATCGGACTTTTACCCCTTCTTTTACTCTCGATAGGGCTGTGGTGCGAGAAGCGAAGAATAAAAAAGAAACGGCGACGTGTCTATTACTCGCGCCGTCGAAACGTATCTCTCGTAAAATTGTTTGCCAAACAAGGTACGAGCTCCGTTGACAGGTGAAAGTTTGCCTTCCATCGGACGTCTGAGTGAGATCAATTAAATCAACAAATCGTTACTGCTGGGAAACGTGGTTTTCTTAATCGTTGCTTAATCTGTACGAGTTTTGCTCGTTTGAAATTTAGGGCGGGGGTAGTCATTAAAGTCATTATCGAACTTCAGACACTCGTTGTTCTAAGAAATTAGGTGTTTAGGGTACACTCAAAACTTTTGTGGAGCGATAGATAGAATACACTTAGTCGTATATTATTTACAATACGTTTCATTTTAAGTACTAAGAATTCCAGGTCAAAATTTTCTAAGAGCAAATATATCTCATTCCGATCTTACAATATATCTATTGGACCAATGAATTTGTTTCGTCAGTAGGAAATTAATTACGAGGAAATGAAATTAAAAATATACGACGCCGTTTAAGAAACGTCAATGATCTCAATGAGCGTAAAAAGAAGATTTTGAAAGAACCTCATGATTTTATGTATCTCCTAAAATAGTGCAATTTTCCCCCCTAACAGATTTGCATCTAAGGTTTATAATTACTTTGAGATCTCGAATTACTCGAGTTGGCGGGGAAAAAAATCTGACTCTTCTACGTTAAAAAGTGGACAAAGGGTGTAATCGTTGAAATTAAAACCAGAAATCGGAGCTGAATAATAACTAATGTTACCGATCTTGCTTTTCAAACACGAAAGTCGATTCTTTTCAGTGATCTTTACGAGGCTAATGACAGACATCGGGAATACGAGCCGGCGTGCAGTGGAATGATTTCCAGTTTCACGGTCGGTATGCAAATTCGAGGAGTATCCGTGCGAGGCGTTCGAGGGTAATTCACGGACAAGAATAACACCTCGAGCGCGGACATTGAAAGCGAGCGGTCCGCGAACAATTCGCTATTTGCATTTCTGCGGCCAGCTCGCGAGGTGGCCACCGTTGTGCGTGCATGTGTGACGGGACAAAAGAAGAGGGAAAGAAGAACGTGACGGAAACTCAAACGGGTAAAGACGTTTGTATCACTTCTTCGGTTGGAGGGGGTTGAAGACTTCGGTCAGGGGATGAGAATTGTTTCTCGCAACAAGAGACAACCGTTTTGTTCTCCTTCTCTCATTGTACCGAGTTCGATACGTTCGAGGTACTTGCCAAGGATTTGAAATTGATACAAAGATAGCTTGCTTTCAATTTTCTCATATTTGAGTGATACGTTATGACGATTGCGGTACTTTGTCCGCTTAATCGTCACTTTAACCGGATACTTAATTGTAATAACTAAATAATACGTAATTCACTTTATTATAGTAATTAAAACCGGACACTAGTTTACGAGCAGTCTTATCTCCTCTATCATCTTTCAGTGTATTTTAATTATAGTAATTTTCTAAACATTCACGAGAGAAGAAGATCTCGAGTGCGATCGACGCAAATGAAGTTTTCAAAATATGATTAACAAAGTGGCAAGAATCCTCGACAAAAATTTTCATTCCCCACTCTTGCATCTTTAATTCTTGAAGCGCACGTCGATACCGTTCTCTTGGCTCGCGCGACGCGACGTAAATTTGTTTCCACAAGAACAGATGCCATGAAACATCGATCTCTCGCGATCGAAACTGGATCAGGAACTCGTTGGTTTTGCGTAGCGATTTGGTGCTCACATCAATGGCCATGGATACGTGTTCAGAAACGTGGAGCTGACTGCACGACGCGGTGGCCAGTGAAACGCACATAAAAGCGGTAGATAAACGTAAGGGGGCATTGATCGTCCGTCGCTCCTCCATTCACGAAGTTGCCGGTTATGGCTATACTTATGTGCTTAGGTGCACATCACATATACCGACCGTGTACACGTTTGCACACACGCGATACGATTACTCACGTGTGTACGAGGCCGATGTGTGTGCATACTTGTACGTACATATGTGTGCCTGTGTGTGGTCACATATATACGCGCATCTCCGACATAGTCGACAGCGATTCTTGCCACGGCCATGCGTGGTCACGGCACATACACACGATGAAATCGTTTCGGGGTCGGGAGAATAGCCCTGACCTTCCGCAAGTCCCCGTTCGTAAGTTGTGATAAAACGAAAGCCCGGTGACGTCACTGGTCCCCGTGTGTCACGAAACGTAGCTGCAACTTCGATACGTTGGTTGGTCTCCGAACGTTTCGTTTTTGAAATTTCCGTGAGGACGCACGAACTTTTTTTATGCGATGGACCGAGTGGTTTTTATAGGAACAAGTAGTTAGTTACAAGAAAAAAAAAGAAAAGAAAAGAAAAAAAAAGACAGAAAAAAAAGCAAAAGACAACGAAAGGTAGAAAAGAAAAATTGAGCTAAATGCTGTGAATTCTAAAACCATAGTGAAATTTATGATAGGCGGGTAAGTTAACTGACCACATAAGCTTCAAAAGAAAATCCAATTAACCGAGGTAAACCATGAATACCCTACTAAACACTTCTCGAAACCATTTCGTTCTATGCTTGTCGGATCATAATTGAAGAATGCCATTCATCTTTCTTCTACTGCATAAAACCCATGTTTAGGTGTTATTAACTTCCTAATTAATACGAGTTCTTTCAGACTAATTGGTCTTTACAAACACCTAATTTAAGACTTCTAAACTTGTATTGTTTATTAATCCAAACGAAGGGACACAGATAGGGGTTTAGGGAACAAAACTGACCCGGAGTACCCGAGCTTTCGGGTCGCAGTAAATTTTTGCGAGCCGATTACGATGGCCAGGTAGAGGCGTGAAGTTTCGAACGTTTGGTTCCGGGACGGTCTGTAGGTGTCTGGCTCGCAGATAAGCAATGCAGTAAAATGGAATTACTTCAGTACACCGGGAAAAACAAAGACAGGCGCAGAGGAAAGCAGAAAAGAGAAACGTTTTGCTTCTATGTTCTCATTAACGGTACTGGGTTTGCTTCTAATTTAGAATCTCTCGTTGTTCTGGAGAAAAAAAAGGGGAAAACTGAAAAAATAGGAACAAAGAGAATAGATAGGAAGTAGAAGGAGAGACGATGTTCGAAGGCGCTTCGAATCCTATCAGACCGAGGCCAAAGAGAAAGTGATTTAAAAGAGCGTCCTTCGTGACTACACGTAGCTACACATAAAAGTTGCGACTATAAGTTGCGATATAACCCGGTGATTTGAGCCCGTTGTGTTCACGTTATATACACGATAAGTTCGAAAGACATTTGGACTACGAAATAGCGCTTTGAAAAGTCTAACCCGTCTTTTCGCGTCGTTTCCCTTTGGAAAAAGGGCTCGTTCTACGTTAATCATCCTGAGACAATAATAAATTATCTACGTATCTTCTCACTATTCTATAGCACAAACTCTGAAAGTTTTATTTAAGACAATAATTTGTCTTCTAAATTTGGAATAAATTTGAAGTCCGATCGAATTTGAAGCTAATCTAAATTCATAGGTTCTAAACAACTTGCAATTTGTTCGAACGATACTTTTATGAAACATGTACGTATTGCTCACTTCTTGTCCTACATCAAAGAAAGAATTGCAGCAGAAATACAGCGAATTTCTTGCATACCGAAGAATTCAATCCTTCCGTGTATTCCTCAAGTGGCACCACTTTATCCAATTTGCACGAGGCAAAATTTAATCTAATCCAGCAAAATGTAACGAAAACCTCACATCCTATCGTTCATATCGTCAAAGGTACCGCCACTTCTATCCGAGCGTGCTTCTAGCGTCTCGCTACATTTCATCCGGCAAGTATACACGTGTCCAACTAGACATAACCATAGACGTGCAAGAAATCCAGACGAAAAACAAAACGGAAGAACGGAAAAGAAAAGAGAAAACTTCTGGTACGTAGTAAGGAGAGATTGATCGATAAGGTGAACGTTCCATCTAATAATGGAGAAATTTCGTTCGAATGGAAGAAGGAGCGCGAGGTAAGGGGAACGAAAAGAGGCATGTAGACGGTGATTCCCCGAGCCAGAAACGTTCGTGATGAACGTAGCGGTGCATCGATAATCGCTCGCGTGCCACGAAGGCGCGAAGGACGTAACGGAGATACAAGCTCGATACGCTGTACTACAGGCCGATCAACTCGATAAGGTAATTACTAAATGCTAATATAGAGAATCGTGTGTATTTCTGCTTTGCACATAACTATGCGCATGCCGCGTCTTTGTACGTTGATTTAGATGGCGGCTCGGTGCGGGTGGATCGCGATAGCGACGGCAAAATTGGTATATTTCTATCTAAAAGGAGGGAATTTCGATGATTAATTGAAATTAATCAAAGCGGTGTATTGAGATTTATGCGACGAATGCTTTTTAGCGATTTGTCAACTTTTGTCGATACAGTCCATTTGATGGATTTTGTCAGCTAACACGTAGCATGCGTTATGTTCAATTTCGAATCTATTTCAGATCTATTTCATTTCTATCCTTCTTGAACTATCGCGTTTACGTTTGTGAAATTTTACTTTTGTGTATGAGACAGTAGATCAATGTCTCGGTTTTTATAGTACGAAGTAATCAGATTATATTATTCTTTCGTCGGCTTTAAACTCAGTGGAAGAATTTCATCATTCGCGAGAAAGATTTAAGACAGATCGCAAGCTAGATAGCGCTCGTTCTTCGGAATAAATCGATAGACAAACGAAATAAATCTTTTTACGCAACATTTTCCAAACTAATGAAACATTATTGACGAAGATAACAAATGAACGCTGCAATCGTATAATAAGCCTAATTAATTTCCTATAACTTGCCTCGACATAAAAATCGTTTCTAAGACCCATCTAAACGTGCACATAACAATATAAAATTATTCGACCAGAACTCGCAGCCCTTTCCACCGACCAATCACTCTCAGCGCAGCGCCCATACGCACTCGAGAGTCTCCAGCGCCTCTCTCAGAGCCAGTCGCAAATTCCACGGGTCAAGAACGACTTGTGGTGTCTGTCTGGTTGTCGAACGATATCCTCGAGCACTAAATATTACGAATGCCGGGCGAACTTTAAATTAAACGACGGTTCAAGCCCGGCCAGATTAGCCACCGCGCAATGCATAAATACAGTACAGAACCGGCGCGGTGTCCCGGTCCCTATGTAACGCCGGGACTTACGAGCGCCTTGTGTCCCGAAAAACACGTCCCTTATCGTCCCGGTATCTCGTGCAATGCCGATGTTACATGTTCGTATCGAGTGTCATTAAGTGTGATTATATTACCCCGTCTGTTCACGTGTACATCGAGATAGAACGAGATAGAACGTGAAAGGGGGATGGAAAACAGAACAGAAGAGAATGGAATGGAGAGAGAGAGAGAGAGAGAGAGAGAGAGAGAGAGAAGAAAGCACGTTCGAGGACTGGGACACAGGAGGGCACAAGAGGAAGAGGTTTTCGTGCCGTGCTGCCAGAGGACGGGGCCAGAGAAGCCGCTTTTACGTCGATACGTAATTTATTGCCATATCCGATATTAAAGTATCGTGGATAAGACGAAGGGATTGGCAGAAGGTCTACCTGCGAGTTTCTTCCCTTTCTTCTCGGCCGCGAGGACGCTACGCGTGTGGGAGTTTCTTTCTGCACCTCTTTTGTTCGTCCCCGTTTCTTTTCTCTTCGCTCAGCCGCTGCGTTTCTTTTCCACTTCGCGTATTATTTCGCCTCAGTTTCAACCGTATCTCTGTTAAGTCGAATTCAAGCGACGTTTCAGCAGTATCGAATATTCGTCACTCGACAAGGAATTATCAAGGCAAATTATTAAATCGGCCGGTGAAAATTGCAAGTTCAGTTCGGGTAGATTCGTAAAAATATTTAATTTCCATATTTTGTGACAAATTTGACAAATAATCTCCACTTACGTTCTATCGATTCCATAGAAATAATCATCGATAGATCGCGGATCTGTACTTTTATTGTCTACTCTTATTACTTCAATTTATGGGAAATTTAAAAGCACAAATATCCGAAGTGTAGTATCCAAAATATAATATCCTCTACGATGTACACTCCCAGACAAAAGGATAGCACGCGTGTGCTATATTTAATTTCTCGTGTTAAAATTATGCTAGCGTGGAAATTTTAAGATATACGGTTAACGTAGCTTTCGCGAGTACGTAAACAAAACATAGATTGACCGTACTTCAATAAGTCCTGCGAGTCGAGAGGAAAACACATAATATGACACAGGACAAAACGATAGCATACTGAAACTTTGTTTACATATTCTTCGGTCTTTCGTGAGCTTACACGGAGTCAGCGTTCAATTTGTATATAGAGCTGTGACATATTACTATTCTAATAATGGGTCGTGGCAAAAGACTTAGTGAAAGCGAAATTAGTACGCGTATAGTGGATGAAAGAAATTTCTGTCCAAGTTTCACTTCTTTAGTTCTATGTTTATAAAAATATAAATATTTAATCGATATTTAAAATTAGTTAATAATACCACTTACAAGCGATAATTCGATATCAAACGCGTGAATCCGGCTTTATAGGGGATACGAGTCGCGTTTCTGTGGAGTGGCTCGCAGGATCTGTGCGTTGATTGATGACGAATTGGTGTGCTAAGAGCGAGAAGCGGATGGATATTTAACGCCGCATTTAGTCTGGCAACGAGGCTAGTGGAAACACGGTTTGATGTCGCACGAGGTTGAAAACGGCTGCTTAATCCTGCTACTTAATGCACCGTTCGCTTGGAGGTTGAACGTGAAAGATGTTATTTTCCGGTGCTGTTATATTATAGATATTGTAGCGTATTTTGCAGCGGAAATGGGGAAATGATATCATTTGTCACCAGGGGGAAAAGTTGTTTACGCGAGTGGATAACATTAGTGCTTTTTGTTAGGCTAGTCATTCGTTTGGATAAATTTGGAAGATGTGAGAGAACGCTTTGGGGGAATTTGTGTACTATACAATCCACTTCAACGATCGAACGGTACGCTTTAGCGATTAGATGAAATTGCGACGAATAAAGGAATTATAATAAGTTCTCTAATTTTTTACTAAACCCAACGTTTCTGAATACAAAAATAATTATTATCAAAAAAGGTCAAATTCTTCGCAAAACGAATTGGCAAATGTTACAATTTACATAACGGAATGGAGAAGTTCGAGCAAATTTTGAAATTCAACCAGTACAGAAAGCTCGTGGATCCTTCGTGAAGTTATTATACCGGAACTTCAAAGTCATCTGAAATACGACTAAAAGAATAGAAAAAAAAATACTATTGAGAAAAGCGGAAATAAGTAATAGTTTCTTAATGGACGACAAACGAAGGGGAAGCAGGTAAGGCAGAGATAAAACGAAAGATCGTAATACTCCTTAATTTGGTGGCGCCATGAATGAAGGAAGGAACTCACGTTTTACCCTGGAACGCACACTCATCTTGCCCTGGGCCGTGGTAAAACTAACAAACCGGTGGCTCAGCCGTCTCTGTAATTTTTTAATTACAGGGCCGCGTCTCTCAGTCACTCAGCCCCGGTGACTTGCAACCGGTGTCTAGAATCCACTCCCTAATTTTTAATAACACCTAGCGTCGGAGAGAGCCAGAGTAATAAGTTTGTAGGCGGTTCTCCGTGGGTTCCGAACCAGGAGCGGAAGAAACGAAGGAGCAGCGAAAGAGAGAGAGGCAGAGCCACCGGAAAACATATTGGTAGCGTACAAGGAAAACCTATTTTGTGGTAGATGCTTCAAATTACCGTGCGTCGTTTTAAGAAGAAATTACTAGACCATGGAAATTATTCGATACGGCGAAGGTGTTCTCTGGACGATAACGAATCGAAAAGTTCGAACAGTACCTAACCGTGGCGAAAAAATTTCGAAAAAAATTTCTAACGCTCGGGCGTTTTAATAATTTACGGCGTTTAAAATTCACCGAAACGAAGCGACATTATTTTCTTGAAAATATCGACGCAGAATATTATATCGATTTTACGATATAGATAGATGTTGCGTGTGCGTGTGTCGTAATTGGTAAACGACAAGGGGAACAGGAAATGTAATAAAAACTACGCAAATGTCCGTTAATGTTTCTGACAATTGTAACGATTTTCATTTTGCCCTTTTGTTAATATTCAGAATGCGTGAGTCATTCTGTTCCATTTATTTGGCTTTCAATTATTTGTTCATTCGAGATACGCATCTAAAAAAGGGATTTCGGATAATGTATAATTATAGTCGTTCTGCGAATACCTATGTGTCGGCATTATTAAAAATGTGAATAACCTCTGAATTATACGTTGAACACGATTGAAAGATTGTACGCAGAAGTTTCATAGCTTTGACGAGGCATAACACGTGCGTGTAACACTTTCTTGTTCAGCGCAGTCCAAACGCGACAAACGAAAATTCAATTTTCTATCTATATCAAAGCAACGAACCATTGAAGTCACACGAAGAAACATTTTCCTCCCATAATGTCTACACCGATTCAATCGGTTTTTTCGTTGAAATATTCATTCTTTCGCACAACGTTTCTTCCGATTACGATCGAGCCTCCGCAGCTGCCATTACATCAACCTTTGAATACGATATCACAAAATAATCTACTCTTATCGCGCGTAATAAACGATTCCAGTTGCCGTAGCCAAAAAAAGACAAAACGAAAAGAAACAAGGGAAAACTAACGAATACTCGAGGAAGATCAGAGGCTCTATACGACTATGCCTAAGCTGTGTTAACCGCAACAGACGAAATGGGAAAAAGATAAGGAAGAACGGATAGAAAACACTAAGAAAGGAAGAGGAACCGGAGCAAGACGTCGGACGTTCTTCAAATCAACGTGAACGCGACGGGTAGATGCAGTGACAGCCGGCCGAGCAATACGCGGGTTTTATTATGCGCGCGATCCGCGCGCGCCTTCTAACCGAGGCTTATGAATAAATATCGCGATTTCCGTCGGCGGAGAGATCGAGAGAGCCGAACCTAGCATCGACGGTGCGGCAACAGAACGGATCGATAAAAATTCGTCTCGTACAGCCAGCCGCCATAAATATTCCAATAAAGGTCGACCGTGCGTCGTCGGGCCGCCTTGAGAACGTTTCGTCTCTGTCCCTATATTCAATGCCCGTCCACGGGCTGGCCGGCTTACGTCGCGTGGAACGCGAGAAAAATTTTCCAGGATATTCTTTCTCTTTTTTTCTTTTTGTCTTTCTTTCTTTCTGGCGTTTCTCGTTCGTCCACGATCGACGTTCCGAAAGGATCTCGCGGACGTTTCGCGTCGAGACGACGCGACGTGCTACTCTGAATTTTCTCCTTGTGAAAATCTTTCTATTTCCTATGTGCTATAGGAATAGGATAGGTCGTTTGTATCTTGTGACGCGAAATACGAAGCGTGATTTTAAGCGAAAGTCATCGAGCACGTGATTTTGGTGAAACTCTTGTAGACGAATTTGCATGGTGTTCTCTATAATTTTTGCAGATTTTCGCCACGGATTCTTTCAACGAAACAATTTTTTACGAAAAACATCGCTGATTCAGCGATGGGATAATACAGTTTCGTTTTAACGCGAGAAAGTACGTGCATAATTCGTTGGAGGATCGTTTAAAAGTCTTTTCATTTACTTGTTCACAGTTTTAGAACGAACTGATCTTATGGTTCTAAGTTTCTTCGCTTCCATGATCACGCGCAGTAGAGTTCAAGGAACTAATTTCTCTAATTAAACAACCGCAACTTAATTTAAGTTGCTAATACTATAGATAATACTAAACGTGTTTAAATTATGGTTGGATGAAAGTAGATAAATGGAACAATACCTTTGGTCAGTAGCGTTGCTTGTTTAACGGAAAGTAGAAACTTTAAATTTGGTATTGAAGTGGGCCGTTTTCGCTTGCATGACCTGAAACTGAAACAACATCGATTTAAATTCGATTCCAACATCCGTAAGATTTTAAAGCGTACTTTCTTTGTATTTGCATTAAGTTACGACAGATTTGCATTACGTTAGATACCTACCAACGTCTACCTCATTTTTTCTTTTGTTTATAACAACTCGGTCGGACAAACATTCTGACTTTTAGAATTGCAATTGCGTTACTTCGCTTACTCGCGTTACTTTCTATCTCTGATCGATAATCGCGGTATCACGCGTAACAAACTTTTATCATTTTTAGCCACGTCGGACAAGTATGTAATCCCAAATTACAAATAATTTCTTATAATAATTTCTTCTACACCGTGAAATTCTACTGCAAAACCAAACTGTTACTCCCAATCCCAATCTATCCAACGAAAAATCAACTAAAAAGCGCGTAACCGCTTGAAATTTTTATTTCGTCGCCCAACAGTCGGGAGAAGCATGAGCCATCGCGTTTCAACGTCGCGTCGAAGGGGATGTTAAACGCGAGGAGCACGGTTCGCCGAACGGTAACGTCGATTACACAACGGCGAGGGATCGTTTTGAAAATCACTTGACGATCGCGATCGAATCCAACCGGCCGTCCCGTTCAATTTAAATATTTAACGGAAGAGAATAATAACGGTCCATTATGTTCGCGCGACAGCTACGCGATGCTGTGCGAGCACTGGTGTTGGTTGCGCGCTATCGGCCAGTATTATTAATGTTACTATTTACCATCGCTGCTGGCGCAATTGTCATCACGCCAGACAGTACGCGGCACTAATTACCGTCACGGCAGCCTATTGTTCCACTTAAAGCTGATTGTTATCGTTACGCAAATTGCAGCCAATGCAGCGCGCGCCAGTAATGATTTCGCACCGATATCAATTCCGTCGAGCGTCTGAACGCGTATATACCAATGCACGTATGCACATTACATATACATGTATATACGTGGAGAACACGTTGCCGTGGACGATAATTTTTCTTATTGTTAACGACATTCCGATCGTTAATAAGCGGGGCGGAATAGTTTTCCATTAGCGGTGGACAGCGAATAAATGACCGACTACGTAATCGGACAAAATAATCGCCGGCTAATGTCTTGATAGATTGACGCGATCGAACGAGGTCGATGCGCCGCTGGCTGCTGCTTCGAAGCGAATTTGCAAGTCGAGTTTTGCGAAATTCTTCAACGCGACACAGTGATCAGGGGGTGAGATGGCGCGGTGACTGTTGCCGCGAGCCAAGGTCTTCGCTCGAGAAAAACTGCCTTGTAGAAGATGAGAATTTTATGATTTAGCGTCTGTGCGCACGTATTGTGGCAGAAATATGTAGAGATCTTACGTTCGGATCTGTGAAATCGTTGATATCCAGAGAATCTGCACATTAAGAAGTCTATAGGCGTCGCAGGATATCGTATGTTGGACGAGAACTCGTAATATTTTTGTATCAAATTAACATTTCAATCTTGTTCCGAGTTAGAAATTCTTGGCAATTGGAGATTTGATGCGAAGAGGTGGGATTTTTTCGAACGAAGCTCATACGCGAAGGGAGCGTCGATAATAGAGAATCGATTGGCGGCGCGTTGAATTTTAAAATTGCTTCTCCTATAGAAATTGGAAAACGTGATACAATATCTCTCTCCTGTATTCTTCGAATACCATTCTTTTGAAGTTTATTCGAGAACAGTTAATTTTCCCAACTAACAGGATAAAATAAAATCATCGTCAATCCTTTTCATCGACTAAAATCAAATTTCATCGAACCGATCGTTTACGGTGACAAGGATGCTCAGATTCAAAAGAGCAAGCGCGACTTCACCAGCTTAAATCACGCAAGCGGTTGACGTTGCGAAAGCAACGTTCTTGTTGATTTGAAAAATCGTTAACAAAGATTCTTCACGGCGACAAACGACAGATAGAACCTTTGAAACAACGCGACGGTCACGATAAAATTCCGCGGCGGCTACGTTCGATCGTAATTATCTGGTCGTGTTTATAAATCACCATGGATCAATTAATGCACGAAACGGAGGGGGAGAGATAGAAGGGGGAGAAAAAAGGGGGCCAGTAAAGGTAGAAAGCATGCGCCGTTTTATAATACAGTCCGTGATCTTAAATCAACGTCCTTTTCTTGGCCGGAGATAAATCTTGCGCGGTCGAGCTCAGCCTAAGAAATATAAATACGATTGTGCATAGAAACGGGGCGTTTTGTCGCTCGAAGCGCGCGTCCAACGAAATAGTCCTCGCGATTTCGCTCCATGTGCTCGTTTTGCGAGCAACTCGCGAAACAGCGAAGGATAGATAAAGAACTTGAAAAGAACTTCCTCATTTTTGAATTTCAGGCTTTCCCAAACATAGCTTAGATGCGATTAAACGTGTTTGACTTTTCATTCGAATGTTTTTAATTTCTTAATTTAGAAATACGTTTGACCGACTATGGGGAGATGGATACGCTGTAATTAAGATGGCAGAATTTGGTTCGAATGAAATATCATAACGAGAAACGCTGTAGATAACGTCTTCTGCGAATGGAGCAATAATTGTTAGATAAATAATATGTGCTCGTTTGCACTGTTATTTAGGTATACTACTTTGGTTGGTTGTAACATATAATACGTCATCTCTCTAACACATAGCTGTATCTAAATCGTTGTAAGATATTTGAATGTTTTGGAATTTGCAGAAAGCAATAGCGAATTTTGAGAAACTTTGAAAATACATACGCGATGCAAACAGATTTCTATGGTGTTCGTTTGTAAAAAAAATGTTATATCGATAATTATATTACATCAGCAATAACATCCGAAATTTATCACATTTTCATAAAACGATCGTCCCTCGCATCGAATCGTTAATTAAAAAAAGATACAGTTCTTAATCAAACGCTTATCTTCTCAGGGCAAATGGATCGATATTCTGTCGAGCATACATCCTATATTAAGTTCTAAGGAATATTTTATACAGAATTTCTATTATATTTCCCGCTACGTAATATCTCTAGAAATTTTAATATTTCAGAAACAATTTATGACTTCCCTGAAAGCATCGGGATGTTTGTTCGTCGAAGCGAGGAGAATTCTCCGGGAAGGACGCGTCTGCAGCGAGCGCTGCAACGCGAGTGGACGCCTCCCGGTTCGGACAGCGTCTCTTATTAGCCGCTAAGGCGTCGCGACGCCCTGGTTGCAGAAAAATCCGCGAGATGGGGACGCCCGTAAAGTTGGCTGCCGCAAAACACGAGGCAGAATCGAATCGGGAAAGACGAAGGCGCTAATTCATACGCTCGATTCTGCTTCCGCTGTTCTATTTTATTCTCAAACGTCTTCGTCGTCAGATATTCATCAGAGATCGTATCTAACGCGAGACACGACATCGCAAATTATATTTGCTCGAGGATGTAACTCATTTATCACGTACTTCGTGTAGTTCTTTACGTTCTAACGTACGTACGTGTACGTATAAGGCACGTACGCATGTACATGTACATACGTACGCGATGTATATTAAAGCGATGTCTCGGGAAATTTGCATTTTACAGAATGTGATAAGCGAACCACGTGTGAGCAAGGATTACTCGGTTCTTTGACATTCTTGTAGCTTCGACTTGCTTTCACGGTAGCTGACAGATTCTTCGATATATGAGCCTTGCAGAAGGTAATGATTAACTTCTACGTTTTGTAAGTTTCGTAATTTTCTCACTCGGCTACGCGATTAACGTTCGATTCTCGGAAAACCAATAACTTACTCGCACAGGTTTCTTTATTGCAAAAAGATGACATAAATGATAGCGTGGACAAATTTTAAGGATTAATACTACAATTTTAAAAATTAGCGATCGTAGAGCATTATCACTTTTCTTTGCTTTTCAATTTTGCAAACCGATCGATGAATCTTCCGGATGGTTCACACTTCCATTCACGGTATATACATAAATCGCGATCGTTTCTATGGCAATTTGGTTTACTTGATTTTTCGAAGAGTACCGTCCCCGAGTCCAGGTACGTCGATATAACGAGTATTTTAGAAGTGACCAATTCCCGGTAGACCCTCTAAAGTTGTTAAATCCATTTATTCACTTCCCTATTTATCATCGAGAGATCAAGTATCTAACGCATCGTGACTGCGTGAACGTAACAACATCCAGACACGTACACCGAATCGCAGGAACGCAACAGAGTACTCTCTGTTCCAACAGTTTGAAAATTTTCTGGAAAGCCAGCCTGTTGACGCGTCGCGGAAACGCGGTCGTTCCCATTCCCGGTTCCATCGCGCAACAGAAATATCGACTGAAGTTTTAACATACACCTCTCGTATGGCTGCCGAGTGCATCTGGGCTGTCGTCATGGGAATATAAAAGGGAGCTGCAACGATAGACAGATAACTAGAAGAGGACGGCGAAGAGGGAGCGAAGGAAACGGCGGGATAACAAGGGACCAGAGGGGGTTGAGTCGAAAAGATAGACGAAGGAGGGTAGCCGAGGGAGGAGGGCTGCAGGGGAGGGGGGAGAGTAAAGGGAAAGAAAGATCGAAGGAGATGCTTGTCACCTCCTACATCTTACACCTCCGCGCGCGCGGATCCTGCACGCTTTCCCATTCTACATACGCCTTCTTTTCTGCATCCCTCGGCTCCCTTCGCTCCACCCCCGTGTTCCACCCTCTGCGGCGCTTCCGCGTCGTCTTCTCAGCCGCCGCCGCTAACCGTCCACCCCCGCAACCGTGCCGCGGCAGACAGAGAGAGAAGCAAAAGACGATCGTGCCTGCCGGAGAAAAAGGTGGCCGAACAAGCCACCGGGTGGGGATGTGCCTGCTTCGAGCATAGCTAACTAGCTGAATCTGAATCAATACTTACTTCCGCCCCCAACCGACTCCCATCCTCTTCTCTACCGAGTCTCAGCCAACTCCTCTTTCCTTCTTCTCCCCGACTACCCCCTACCGGGGTCCTCCTTTTTAGCGAGAAAGGACTTTCGGGGTACCCTCCTGCGCTTACCTCTCACCACCACCCTCCACCACCCTCCACCACCCCCATTACCCTTCACGTTACTGTCTTTCTATGTGTCCCTTTCTCCCTGCTTCTGCCGTTATTTTTTTCTCTCTTCCTATTCCTCCACCTCCTGCAACCCTACCTCCCCCCGTATAGCTCTTCTTCTACCCTTCGTCGCGTCGAGCCTCCTTCCAATCCTTATCGAAGGAACTTCTTTTCCCTTTGCGGACGGCATTTTTCGATAGTCGCGACGTTTGATCAGCCGAATTCACGCTTCCGCGATCCTCGCCCGTTGTAGATTTCGTTTGCGAGGCTCTCGCGAGTGGGCACAGCCGAGCGGAAGATCGGATCGTTCTCGCGAGCGAGTTTTCCTTCGTTCCTGGCATCTTCGGGTTCAACGGTTCGCGTTAATTTCGTTCGATTTCGGTGTTTTGCGATTCCTAGCAACGAGCGCCGGTTCCTCGGTCTTCGCTGCGAATTGAACCGTTTTGTCGGTGTTGAAAGCTTGAGTCATTGAAAAGATAAAGTATCGGCCAGTTATATCCGATGAAAGTTTCTTAATTTTGGTATCGAAATATCAAATATTATTATAAATAAAATAAATTAAATAAAAGTTTAAGCAAATTAAAATTGTCAAAGGAGTGGAATTTTCTTGATGCAAGGAATAACTGAAATTGGCATCTGTCATAAATATCGCGTACCTAAAATCGGGACATCTTCGATATTATTTCGAATTTTCATCTAAATAGCCTGTGAAGTTTGCTACAAAACTACCATGGTAAATCGTAATTACAAATAATAGCAATTAGCGTTAGACAAAGATAAAATTATTTTATTACGCGCTTCACTCGGATAAGAAGAAGCATTTGTATAAAGAAATAACGGCGTAACCGCGAGAAGAATAGACCAGAGGCAATTCTAGTCTCGGCTTAGCTACTTTAAAATTCGAGTCTTCTCTTGTGGCATCACGATATACTAGCAGCCACGACTCGAGGACCGATTCGAGGGGTTGTTTCCCCCTGACAACCTACGGGCACCCCCTCCATGGTTTTACGACACCGTTCCACCACAACGCTCTTAAAACACGGAGCTTATCTCTTAAGTAAAAAGTACAGGAAATCCTGGTTTCGTGCAGATTCGTCTTCTCACGACGGAACCAAACTTAATTCCTGTCTGGAAATATCCACATCGAGCGTTTATATGCAATTTATACGTCTTGCCTTTGGGTCTCCATAAACGTTTCATCAAGAAACAGTTTTTTTTTGTAGAGATTTTTTAATACAAAAAAGTATCATGCGAATCGAGCGAGTAAATCAACGAGTAACGATTAATAAATAACACTTTTTCAGAATTCCGCGAATAAAAGAAGAAAAAAAGAAGAAAGGAAGGTACAGGATACAAACTCTTCGGCTGATACTCGTCTTTCAGAGATGCTAGTTAATTTCACCATTTCATTAATCCTCTACAAACTATAAAACACAATGCTGCGTCGTTCTATTCAAATAAAAATCACACGAAGAAATTGTCAATTGTCAACTATCCGAAATCTCGCTCGTTCCAGTAAAGAATTTCTCCTATTCGTACGAAAGCTACAACAACGGAGAAACGCAACGTTCAACGTTACCGACCATATTTTCATTCTGCAACGCTTCAAACCAAGAATGTAACCAATCTGCCGCAACAAGAATCAACCTCTCCAGCCAAAGTCGTTCTCCCGAGGCAGCAATTCGCAGCATCGCGACAAGCCGAGCAAATCCACGTCTGAGACATCGTCGTTGCCTCGCCAAACGTTCGCGTATTTGCGTCCGCGGGAAATACGTGGAAGAGAGGCAGAGAGACGCGAAATTCGTAGGTGAGATTACAAACTGAAGTCTCGGGACGTCGTTCATCGCGATGTTCACTGAACTGGTGCGTCCCACCCCACTGCGTGCACCCTTTAACACGAACCAAAAGGTTGTTTCCTCCGCGTCGCGGCGGTTGACTCGCGGGTATTATAATTCCCCGACTGGCCGCGGGCTAATTGTGTTGCGTGGGTGTGAATATGGTTTATAGTTCGGCGGAAAAGCTGGCCGCGGGCCAGGCAAACGAGCTCACGTGACGTCACGCGACGGAAATACACGAGCGGGCTAATTAGGCGAGGCACCTCTCCTCTTACGCTCGAATGCAAGCGGAACCCATGCGTCGCGACGTTTCTGCAACAACGTGACTGGAGACGCCTGACGCCTCCTGTCGTATCGCGTGTCTGGAGCTGTGGAAAAACCAGACAATGGCGGAGAGATGCGTTAGGAAGAAATTGTTCGGAGCTGAAGTATCGTTGACGAGGATGCAGGATGCTTTAGAGGTAGATTCTTGCAAAGTTGCAGATATTTTTGGGTTAGCTTTAGGGTAACGTGCAACGTTAAAATGCCGTGTTGAGTGCAATTAAGCGGCGGATATTAATTCCGCGGAAATTGGAAACTTTCGTACGTTTCTTTCGAGGCTCTGTTATTTCGATCGTCGAACTCGAAAGTTTCGTTAGTAATGTTTATCGTAGGTAGGATATTTATATTGTATTGTTCGTTCTAAGAAATTCAAACTTATCCCGTATACATATGTTGTACTTCTTCGCTAGAAAATCTATTTCCTAGGAAAATTCGTCCGACGCTCTATTTTCATGATAGACGAAGGAGAATAAGATGATGATAATTGATCGATCACGAAGCACGTTGCATAATTAGCGCTTAATTTTTGCAATAATAATTTTATTCCGTCATTGACAGATTATTCAGTGGCCACGAACGTTTATTTGCAATTTTTCTGCCTGATATTTGGCGAATAAATGCTTCGTATGACAATTCTGGCATTCGGTAACGCGTAAAAATTGCTCGGATGGGGAAAAAATTGAGCTATAACTCTATGATTAGCGTCTGGCAAGAGCATCGTTCTACTTAATGTTTCTAAATGTGTAGGCGGAAGCGAGAGGGTTAATTAACAGGAAATAAGATTCTACTGTACATTTTTGGCGACTGTTCCGTTCGGTGAATTATATTTCGAAATAGCATAAATGAAGTAATGTTCACAGACGACTCGACTTTAATTTCTAGGGAGCAGATAACAGTTTTGAACACGTGATGGTTGGCTGGTATTTATAGATTCTTGATTGACGTTCGTTCTCGTTCTGAAATTCTCGCCGAGATTCTATTAAGACATATTTATCGCGGAATTACTCTTGCATTTACTATACGCATTTATCACGATTGCTTCGTTTTAATGTTTATAAATCTCATGTATGTTAACAAGAAGCGTCGTGTACAACATCTCGACAAGGATTTACTTACTTTTGGCATCGGAGCGAACGACGTAGTTATGCTTTTTCGTCAAAGCATTGTCACAAGATCATTTATTTATAAGATAATATCTCTCTACAATGTCTCGCTAGTGAAGAACGAATCTTGGAATTTTATACTATATAAATTCTGTAATTCTATTTATATCGTACTGTCATGTCTCTAATATTTGTAAGAAATAATTTACATCCACTTTTTATCTATTCGTAATGTCTGATACCTAAATATCTATTCTACTTTTGGCATGAAACTTTATCACTCAACATTTCCTAAGATCCGCTTAGTTTCTATCTAACTTACGAGTTGCATTTAAAAATTATTCGCAATTCGATACCGTTAATTTCATATTTTCGTTTCTACGCAATCCATCGTCGAACGACCCGCGTCAGTCCTATGATTTGTAAATTAATTAGATTTTCGTACTCGTCGAACCGTAGATCCTCCTATCAACGTGGCGCTGCATTTACGCGACGAGACGATGGCCATGATCGAGGAAATCTGCTAGATCCACATTCGTGGAAACGAAATCTTAGCCTTGGTCGGTGAATCAAATCGACTGCGACTAAAACGCTCGCGTCCTCTCGCGTAACAGCTTATCTTTCTACGAAATCAGCCGACGTATCTATACCACGTTGAACCGGTATACGCGTAAAAGAACAGCTTAAACGATCGACGACGAGATCCGCTCGCGAGCGCACGTGTATTCCCGACTAGAATACTCGCGTGGGGTCCGCTTCCTGGTCGGCGCCGATCGTGTCGCGTAGATCCTTAATTAACCAACGCCCAATCGCAATTTCGCCGGCGGACAAAGTGAATCGCTCGTCGCCTTCGTTCGCTCCGACGCGATTAGAGGAGACACGAAAAAAGGAAGAGCACGAGGAGAGAAAAAGGAAGACACGCGTCTATCGACTAGAGAGGACGAGAGGAACAACACGGAGGCCCACGCGTTTCATTTGCATCGGAAACGACGGTCGATGCACGCACCGGTTCCCCTCACGGGCACAGAGCTGTGTAATTAGCGGGGCATAGCAATTAACCGAGGAGCGGCTCGTGCGTGTGCCTCGGCCCGCGTGAGCTCGCGAACAGACGAGACCGAGCGTAAAGAGCAAAGTAAAGAGACGAGAGTGGAGTAGACGTAGCGCGCGAAGACACCCGTTTCCTCGAACAATGTAAAGCGGCGTGTAAACGGTGTAAACGCGAGGGGTGGGCAAGCGGGCGTGACTGCGTTAAGTCAAGTTAAGTCGAGGTTAACTCCCTTAATTACTCAGATTTAATCAGAGCCCGAGGCTACGTGTGCGTATACACACGAGCGGAGGTATCGTGAGCATAACTAACCGTATATAAACCGTGGAGAGGAAGAGGAACAGGGAGCGGACGAGTTATGAGACGTCGCGCCGGAGAGGGGAAGCACTTGGTCGGTCGGTCGGTCGGTCTTCGAAACAGGAACGGATACCGGGGACTGACTGCTCGCGCGACTTTTGCTTCACGATTCCTCACGTGTTGCCTCTGTATATGCATGTGTACGCGTACCTATAAGCGGTACGTGTATATAGTGGAGTAGCAGCGATGGTGTGTGATGCACGAGGAAGACGACCGCCATGGACGGATAGTAGCGTGTTGAACATCGGCGGAAAGTGTGTATATACGCGAGGCGTCCGCGCGCGATACGAGTAAGTAAGTAGAAAGGCCGTGGTTGCTCGCTCGCTCGCTCGCTCGCTTGCTTGCTTACTTAACGAAGATTAATTGCGCTTAAACCAACCGCGCGCGCACAGCCTCGCCACACAGCTTCGTTCGTCGCTCTGCTCTCTCGGTTCGACTCGTGGCCGCGTGCATTCTAACGTGACCCCACGAAATCTTGACCGTGATCGAGGATCGAGCGGCGTCGGTATGCGCGATTCGAATAATTTCGCGCGACCGCTCGTGTCGCTGCCTCCGGCTGCCTGTCTGTTCCTCTTTCTGCCATCTTTTTGGTTCTGTCGTGCAGACTTTTCGAGGAGGGTCGGGGGTGGCAGGTCGATTAGCCACGGCTCGAAAACGGCGCTCCTCGCGGGCTTAGTTTTAAGCGCGACGTGATTTATACGGTTAAATGAGACGCCGCGCGGGAACCGGCGCGGCGGGACGCGCCAGCGGACAACCCTCCAAGAAAAATGATCGGGAACCGCGGTGATGAAGATTAATGACGATTAATCCGGCCGGCTGTGATCCATCGGAGATAATCGTTAAGTGACTACACGAAATCTGATCCGGCCCCGCCGTGCAAGCTCGCGAGACCCTCACGGATCCGCGCGTATTGTGACCGTTCAACGACCGTGGAGAATTCCTCTCCGAACCCAACGATTTCGTCGTCCGCTTCACGATTCAGAGGGTTCCTTTTATCGTATCTTGCATTGCTGCGTATGAAATGCGTTCGTTTCTTACTTCAAATAAAATTTTAACAGTAGTTTCTCTCCGAAACTTTGGAAATTTAACCAGAGCAACTTTTATACGCTGCATTTCCCCAACCATGTACTTTCGTTATCTCGGATTTAGAATGCCATTTTAAAGTAATTTAATCTACGCGTTAACAAAATATGCGACAAAGCTGCTGAATTTCGCGAACACGCCATGAATTTACAGTTATTTATTTATTCCCGTGGAACGAGGCTAACTATGATTTCCATTAATCATATACAAGGTTAATCACAGGGATTCGAACACGTAACTGTAAAGCCAGCCGGTAATTACTCGTACATCAAAAATACTACGATCAATTTGCGAAACTGATCTCAAACGAGTTCCGTTCGATTCCATGATTCACCATGAAATTAGTAAACGTCTGTACAATTATTTATACCGATATGACCATGACAGTCGTGTCTTATTACGGCGCTAATGAAATTTTGGAATGTTTCGTACAACACGTATACAATACGGGCATGAAGGTTTGCTGTAGTAATCGCACGACTACGTTCGTCAGTCAGAATATATAGCACGTACGCTTGCTATTTTACAGCTATATCGCGAAACTCTCGAATTACCGTACAAAGACGTAATTATCCTGGTGGCGCGATTACGCAATCTACGCGGCGAATCTTTTTCGCGGGCATAAAATCGCGATTAATTTGCGCTGTGGAGCTCGCTATCAACGGAAATCGCTACAAGGACGAGCGAGAAAAGAACGGAGGAAGGAAGAAAGTAAAATAGCCAGTTCTGTATAGGTGCTAGGTAACGTCTCCTTGATAACAATCGCGCGGAGGGTGGAGAGGGCGAAGGTTGCGGAGCTGTGGGTGGAGGTGAGGGCGGTAGCCGTGCCGGGGGCCGCTTTTGTTGTGTATAAAATATTATTTCGCCGTGGCCGGGCATTCATTCGGTAGGAGCTTTCCTTGAAAGGCGAGCTCAAAGATTAAGGACTGGCTGGACGGTAGGATAATTATCAAGAAAGGAAGAATTCTGAAAGCGCGGCTCACCGAGACAAAGACGAGGGTGGGGTGAAGAGCCAGTATCTTGACCAACTTCTTTCTCCCTCTCTCTCTCTCTCTCTCTCTCTCTCTTTTTACCTCCCCCTTTTACGTTTCGTTGAAATCAGCTTAGCAATAGCGTTATTAACTTCCGATTACAGTTTTATGGAATTAGAAAATCGACGGTATTTGTTCGATTTTTGCTTAAGTTTGACATGTCGCGGCAAGTGAGAAGACGCGATACGTATTCGTTTCTAAAATTTTATTCTCGATGGACGAAGAAATTGTATTCGCTCGTTTTCGACGAAAGAATTTGAAAATTTAGCTGTACGTGGTATGAACGTGTAACTGTGAACTCGCCTTAATTTTTGATCTCATTTCTACATTCCATTTTCGGTTAATGTCAGTTGATCCGCATATAACCTCTTTCCTACAATAATCGCAACTGCTTCCTTCTCCTCCCATCTGATACGTATCTTTATTAACACTTCGCTCGTATCACGCTTCTCCGCCACCTTTCAGTGTCTAATCGGTCCACTCATGCCGCGTTTGTTAATCGCCAACGTATCAATCAGAAATCCAACCTTCCTCCCCCCTAATTAACTCTCTTTTTCTCCAAGTATTTTTGTTAATCGCTCATCCCGCGAAGGAATGATTAATTCCGTACGTCCGCTTCCGCCCTGTTTCCCAATAGCTCAATTTACACCGGTCGTTAATCGCCGAGGAATCCTTCTTATAACACGCGAAATTCAAAGCCGAGCAGCCTGAAATTCGTCTTCGCTGAATCGAACTTTCTCTCCCCTTTTTTCGGCCAAGCGGAATATTAAAATAAATGGCGCGAGGAATTCGGTTATTACACTTTGTTATTGGGCGAAGGTCTCTCGCGAAGATCTCGCGGCAACAGCTGCCACCTCGAACCATCTAGGCAAATAAGCGCGAGGGGCATAATTATACGATGGCTAATTGCCCGACATCTCGACTCGCCGCGAGACATAACGAAATAATCTCGAAGCTCTTTGCTTCGTTCTATCTCTTTTCTTCGCTTTCTATCGTTCTCCCTTCGCTTCTCTTCACCCTCATCCCTTCGTGTTTTTATTCCTTCTTTCCTTTTTCGGGACCGGCCGTATTCTTAACGGAGAGAAGCCACCCCCGCGAGGGATTCTTTTCTCTCGGTGAAATTAATTAGACGGACTTCCTGTCACGGCAGAGCGAAGGTTAAAGGCGCGTGCTTGATGAGCTTGCTTCGTCACTGTTGCTTTCTTTATTGCGGCCAGGGGGAGAAATTCTGAATATATTCGCGATAGCGCTGATTAATGTTCGCGAGGAATTACGGTGGCCGCGCGCTTTTGATGAGGCAATTAGACGAGCGTCAAGAGCTTGATAAAACGTTTGCTTGCCGCGATAACGCGAGAATTAGCTAAAGACTGTCGATAAACGTAATTTGAGTCGTCCTGCGATCGTGTACAATTTTTCTCAATGACTTTATGATAGGTATGAAGATAGCGGCAATGTTTCTACTTGGTAATTCAGCAGTTGGAATGGTAAACGACGTGAAGACTTCAAGCGAAGAAAGGATATTTTGCAGCTGTAATCGTGCAAATGAAAATCATTTTTGTAAAGTCATAAATTTTATAAATGTTTAAATTTTATAAATTTTTTAAATGTAGTCTGCAAAGGTAAAACGAATTTCTTAATATTTGACAAGTTTTAATATTTGACGTGGAATGCATAATAGATACTTTTCGAACGAAAGCATTATTCCTTCACTTCCTCGATACTTGGATTGTTTACCGTTTAAAATCTACAATCATTAACCGTGGTTAAATAATTCTCAGGCAATGCAAAGATTGCGACTGAAATAATTTCGACGACAACAAATCGTGGTAATACCTGAACGAAATTGTTTATTGTCTCCTGGAATTCTTATCGAATAGATTAGTACATTCTAAAATTAGCATAATAATTTTACTCAGGCACAAGTTTACGTACCACTGAACACAGAAATACTAATAAAACTATATGAACGTAAGTAATAGCATTTCTTCGAGTTGTCATAGTAATTCTACAGATAAATTCCAATCCACTTAACGTTAAAAAAAAAAAAAAAAAAAAGGAAATGTACAAACTAGTGAATGTATAAATCTCGTGAAACTAATAGTACGAAGGATCGAGGAATTTTAATTCGATGGAATTGAATTCTTCTAAATTATTATGCTGATGTAGCGATTAAATCCTGATATATATTGCAACGGTAACATTTATAAACGACATTTATAGACGCGTGTAATCTTACATTAGTTAGCAGACCGATGCCCGTAAAACTTTGACGAAACAATCGCTTCTGAAACTGTAAATCACACGTAAAAGCATATTGCGTATGCCACATGACACATTAGAAACTTGTAATATCTTACTATAATAATGGACATACATGTGTACAACTAGTCATAATAAAAATACAGTTCATTGTCATACTTGTCTTTTCCTTTGCATATACGCGATTGTAAAAAGGCTTCGCCAATGATTAATTGCTTTCCATTTGCGCAAACTTGTTTCCGTTCAAACGAACAAACTTTCACCTCAACCTAGTATCTCCTACACATTCTCTCCGTTCGGACCTTACGAATGCTTGCAAATTCTAAATTATTCTATTTCTATATCAAATTAATTTATTTACGTATAAATTTCACCACTGTCGTAACAATTTTACGCACGATTTACATACACATTACGATTCAGATTAATTCTTTGCTCCAAGAAACCAGAATCTATAAGGCACGACATCGGTACAAGATAAAGATTGAGAAATCGCACGTATTGATAACGGTCTTTCGTACGTGTTTCGAACAGGGCGAAGAGAAATTCATTTTACCATTTACAAAAAAAAAAAAAAAACGAAATTTATAACACTTGTAATTATACACAAATAGTATATACGAATTCTGTGCACGTAATGTCGAGGTTGCAAGTGCAACGTGCGAAGACTGGGCTTCGGGGTCGAGTCGTATCCTGACGCAAATGGAACTTTTGGTCGCAAGGGCTCAAACGTGTTTTATAGTTGACAAGACGAGTATTTCGCGACCGATGGAAATTTGAAGTCCGACGGATTACACGCGAAGCGCTAAGTACAATTAGCAGCGGACGCTGCAACTATACACCTTCTCAAAGTTAGGAAATTTATTGACAAAGAAAGAATATAAATATATAAAGAATAAGAAGAATTATAAAATCTCCTCAAATGCAGAAGAAACCTTCTTAAATGCCAATTATTCTTTCTGCCAGCCACCATGCTCAAATTTCTGGCATCCAACGTCCCTCGAGTGATGCTGGACTTCCGTCAGGTCGCGAATTCGCGCGCGTCAGCTTCTAATTTCCAATGTCTTCTGCCCGGGTAACACGCAAGCCGGGTTTTCCTCGCGTTACGAGATTCCAGCGGCAGCGGCACGCTCGAATCCGCCCGAGGAAGGTGGTTTCACGTGCAGAAATGCAGAGAGCCGTCAGCAATTTCACGAGAAACGATTCCCCCGGTTGAGTGTGGCCCATTCTCGTTCTTACCTCGTCGAGGCTCGGTGCCGTGGTTCCGAGAGGACCCCGGGACCGCGTATTCGGCGTTGGCATTATAATCACAGGGTCCGTGGTCGCGGGGGCCAGGGGGGCGAGAAGAGGAAGCACGGCGGCCCATCGAGAGGATCATTTTCGCGGCGATAATTAGGCAGCGAGTCGCGCGGTCGTGCTGGTTGCACGATGAAAAATAACGAGGAAATAATTGCCTGCGGAGGATCTCGAGTACCTGATGTTCGACGGCGAGCGATTTGAACAGCCAGAACGGCGATAAACAAGAAAAGAAGAGGAAGAAAAAAAAAAAAGAAAATTAAAGGCAGCGAAGACGAAAGAAAAGAAGAGAAAGATAAAGTAAGGTGGTCTTTTTTAAGAGGGGGATGACGGTGGTGAAGCGTGGCGAAGAGGACGACGCCGGGGGATGAGACTCGTCGTTGCGGTGGCTCGAGGTGATGAAGAAGAAGACCGTGGTACAGGAAGAAGAAGTTAATTAAGTAATAAAAAGTCACCAGGCTGCCCTCGAGATCCGGGCTGAAATTAAAATAAACATCCCTTAAATGAGTCGCCGCGACGGTATCCACCCCCGCTTAACCGGAGCCGCTAATTAATTCCAGGCTTGTGAAACCGAGAGGAACAAAAACCCCGGGGTTGAAGTGCCTCTGGATTCTGTCCTGGTGCCGACCAGAGACGAGAAACGGGGGTGTGAGGGCCAACGGCAGAGAGGGAGAGAGAGAGAGAAAGAGAGAGGGAGAGGGTGAAGGAATGGTGTATTAAACACCGCGAAACCAGCCACCGTCTGACTCTTTAATTAGCCACCCCTAAAGCACCGCCACCGGGAGTGTCGAGGGTCGGTGTCGAGCAACAGGTGAGATGCAAAGCAAGGGTTATTCTTGGCTTTAGAGCTTGGAGAGGCCGCGGAGGGTGAGTAGCCAGCACCGTACCGTCAACGAATCGCGCCCCGAGCTACGCTTTGGATACTGCCGAGAGATAACAACGATCAGATGGATGGTGAAACGACCCGATTGTTTTTAGAATTTTTCCCTTTGAAAGTTTTCGAGCTTGAATAGACGTAATGTGTTTTGTGGTAGGATTTGTATCGTTATTGATCGATGGATATTATTAGCGATGTAAGAATAGTAGAAATGGTTGGAAACGTGTTAGTTTGGTTCGAAAATCGAAACTAGATATAGACTAATTTGGAAGTACGAGATGCAAATGAACAAGTATTGGTACTTTGCTATAATTAATAATAACGTCTTTGATGTTATATATTAAAATATTCTTTCGATATATTTTTATAGTAATTATACTCGAAGGGTTATACGTTCAACGCGTGAACTGCAAAGTAGCGTTTAATCCTAAATGTAAATTTTTATACTTCCTTCTTCTGTACTACTTACTTCTTCCCTCGTGAATATCGTTTCCAATAAGACAATAGTTTTCTCTAAAAGTAGAATAAAGATCTAGAACTTAACGTAATAACTCCAACAGGTGAACTCGTTTAAAAAATGAAAACTAGTCACGTCGGTAGCTAAGCTTCCCATCGCGCGAACGGTTGCCACAAAAGAATCTCGCGATTGAAACGGGAACAAATAAGTTGTCGCGTGAAAAGGGTCGGATCTCGTCATCGAGAAAGTGTCGACGCTAATTAAAACCTGTTGAGCGAACAGCTCGTGAAGCTGTAAAAGGATCTCGTGCTGGGTAAGGGAGAAGGGTTGCGAGGCGATGAATATTCCAAGATTGAATCCACTTCGCGAAAGGGTTCGAGGCTAATGAAAAGTACATTATGACCGACGTAGATATCCAGAAGCGCCGGTGGAGAAGGTACCGTGGGGCGACAGTCGCCGAGATCGTCGGGGGTTAAATGCGATAATTTGCGTGGGAGGGCGAACGTGGTTGGAGACGATAAACCCTCTGCCATTTAATTACGCTTAAAACATGCATTAAATATTGTCGGAGGGTGGAAGCGTCGGAAGGGTTGAACCCTTGGCTTCGTTAAATGAGCAGAGATTTTCCCTCCTCGACATTCATCGCTTCCGCGCTTACAGTCCTGTCACGGATTTGTAAATCCGCGAAACAGCAGCTCTTCTCGCGTGCTATTTCGTGATGCGTTTGGGAATTTCTTTATTCGAGGGTTGAAATGATTTCATTCCGTAATAGCGAGCTTAGATTTTTATGTCAGGGAGAATATCGATTTAATGTGATATATGAGTGGTGATAATATTTAAGACACGCGCTGCTCCATATACGGTAGACACGCGTTCTACGTTCTATATTCTATTCTACGTTCTCTAATATAGCGCGTGATTGACTGTTCAAATATTTGTATGCGAAGAAATATTGTATCTTGTAACTTTTACACACAATTTTCAGATTCGTTTCAAATACCAATATAATCGTTACTAATACGTGCTATTGAAATTTCAAAACGTTTCCTATAATATATATTCGTATAAAGTCTGTATGTACGTTCAGATATTTTCATTCGAACCTCGGTGAGTATTAACAAATAATGTTTAGTATATTAGCTTGCGATATGTTCGATTTTTAATAATTTTGATAAAACGTCAACCCTATAAAAAGACTATATTCTAAAAGTTTTCCTTGAATTTCGTTACAAATTTCCGGAAAATCCCAATTTAAACACTCTAGAGAATATTCGATCAACAAAGTAAACGATATAGGTACACGTTATCTCCATCACGATCTCCTGCACACGATCGAGCTCGAACAAAACGGCAGGCCACGATTAATACAATAATATCCATCGTATAGAGGCCGTAATCAGCATAAATGCAATTAGTATCTGGCTGAGGGTGGGCCTCGCGTCGAGTACGTAAATTAGCAAGGTAACCCTTCCGTGAAGTTTCAATTATCTCGTCGAATGGCGATGGAGTTTAACGAGATTCTTAGATGGTGCTTGAAATTCAAAGGACGAAGCCACTTTACGGTACCCTAACGAAGCCACCTGCCTGGCAGCGTCCACCCTGTTAATTTTAATCGAGGGAGACGCTTTCACGTGAATTAGAAAGGGGGTGTCGGTGGGGGGATGAACTGGCGGTGCCAGTGGACAACGGCCTTACGACTGCAGCGAGCCGCTCGTAAAAGACCTTCGTATCGAAAGTGTCGTCGCGTCGGTGGATCCGCTTGGGAACCCCGAGCACGATCAAATGAATCAACAGAGACAATTAATAGCCCGGCGAGGACGCCTTGGAAAAGCGTCGGGACGCCGCCGCCGCCAGCCTAGCCGCTCAATGTGTGGACAACAAATCTATCTGGCTGTCCGCTGAGCACACTACCGTGCGAGCTATGAACTACCGTCGCGAGAATTCCACCATGTTTCTATACAGTTTCTTTGGTTTACAACGCTGGATATTAGTCAGATTTTTCTTGAAGTCGCTGTGTTTCGTTATTGAAATTAATCGGACTAACGTGAAACGTTTGGAACTTTGAAGTGGATTTCTTTGACGGAATTAAGAATTATTTTTAATCGGTAGAGACGTGATCGAATCAAATTTTCTGCGGTTTCTAAGTCTATTTGGTATCTTTATTTTTACCAATAATCGACATATATATAATCGACAAATTTCCTGCTGCAAAAGATGTCTTTTCTATAGATGTTTGAGATACGAAAATCCCGCTGTACTTGGGAATAGGAATCTCTGAAATTTCTAATACCAACCTCTGAAATAAAGCTAAAATACGAAATTTGTGCAGAAAATTAAAATACCAGCATCTTCCGCGCACAAATTCGTCAAGAAGCTCTTAACTCTCATAGCCGAAAGATACGCAGTTGATTTCACCGGAAAGTCGAATGAAACAAACGCCTGTCGTGAATATTATTTTGACAGGCGGGAAGGATTGATTCCGGTGAGAAAGGGTCCAGTTGTGAGACACGGAAACACGAAGACCCGAATTCAGTAGCCGGATGAGGGACACAGGGTGACGGTGTGAGGAAGGTGGGGGGTTTAGATTAGAGGTTTCCAAATCAGGACAATTGAGTGTGCGCGACTCAACCGCTAATAACTCATTTCCGGCGTTTAAAAGTGATACGTTGCATCCCGGCCTCTTCTTCTCTCTCTCTCTCTCTCTCTCTCACACACACACACACTCTGTAAGTACCAGTGGACCATGTGACTCGTTACCACGTTCATCAAAGAGATCGTATCGCCGATATTATTACACTCGTCATTTTTCTTTTGACCGAAGGAAGTATCTTCAATAGAAACATTCAACGGTCATTATCTAAATATCACGAATGCATCCGTCATTGGTTAAATGGACGAGCTAATTCCGGGTTCGAAGTATTCTTTGATTTATATCTTCCACTTGAAGCGTTGCGTAGGTATGTTTCTTAATTGATCGTCCTGTGTACTAAGTATTTTAACGATCAATACCTTATTAATAGCGTACGTATACGATATACTAACGTGTAATATGCTTACATTGTATATTTTATACTATATCATTTAGTAGTACTATATCATAAGGATACGTACAATTCAATTTATGTAATGAGAAAACGTATCTCGCGTTTTGTTAAGCGCAACAATCGAAATGCGGTACAAAATCCATGTCACGCTAGTGTGATTCTATTCGTTTTAAGAATCAGCAAGAAATCAACGTGATTTATGAATAAATAACCATTTCGTTTGTTCCATTTAGTCTGAAACAAAAATAATTCCAAGAAATAAAAATAATTTCGAAGCAACTTAACGGAGTATTTTATATCGTTTATAGGAGAGAGAACTATCGCGGAGGATCGGAAATTAGAGAAGAAACATCAGTATCGTCCCAATGGGAGAAGGAGCGTACGGTGAACATCTGTATCTTCGATTTTCTTCTCGGATTCTCTGTGTACCTTATGGCAGCGATTCGAACTCGTCGCCAAAGTTGAAGATTCGGCCTTGACCTACCTTCGTATGTGCGAGGTCGCCGTTTTCTTTTCTACTAGAGGAAACGAGAAGCAGAAAAGTACATACTTGCTCGCGTACGTCAGAGTCTTATGCACGTTCTACTCTCGAACGTTGCAGGAAATCGTGATATTTGTGCGAAGAGTTATCGGAAAGTGCTTTGGAACTTTTACGAAATTGACGGCGGAACCTTGGTTCTCGATTAGAATTGCAAAAGCATGTTTGCCGATAATTTTGAAAACTTGGTAAAATATAGCTTTACCTTATCGCTTGCAGTAATTCGATAAAAAAGAAATTGAGACGAATTCCAATTACATTACATATTGATGCTGATTACGAATGATCATTACGGTGCTGATTATAAGCAGAGATTACAATGTAATTCTCATCTACGTGAAATTAGTGCCGGTGTGCCGGTGAGACGTAGAAAATAAGATAGAAATACTTAAAGAAGAAATTTGAATATACGTTTGCGCTGCTTTTCCTAAGTACCGAGACAAAGCACAGAAACCATAAAGAAACGGCAATAATTGATTTAAATTATTATAGAACCAGATAAAGAAGCCTACAAAGTACTCGAAACCGTTCGGTTCTTCATCTGTACGCGCATTCGCAATTGCCTCGAAAGACTTATACTTGCTAGACCACGAACTCACCATCCGCTTATTCAAGCTTCGACTACGTAGCATTTGCATGCGCGCTAAGACGGCTGTCGATGAAAAAAGTCGACAGCAGTAAACGGCTTCGCGCGGACGAACAATCATTCACGCTGTTTTATCGCGTCGCGGGATTATTTCAGCGGCCTCTGGTCGGGGACGACACGTCGTCTAGACGTTTCTGACGGAGTCGATGACCACAGAATCCACGACCCGTCCCTCGGGTTCTCCAACGGTCGTAGGATCGTTCCCTCCGCCGCCTCTCGGTCTGTCGAGAACGGTGCGCGATGTCGTCGCCGTGGCGACGGAAAAATAAAGATAAAGCCTGAGGAATTAATTAGGACCGGGTAATCAAGAAGATACCGCATGGGACCCTAAAGGTGGAAACGCGAGGCGATCCAACGGCCAGCTGGAGGTAGAAGGGGCTTTTGGACGGCGACAAGCATGGCAAAAAAGGTGCGAAGGAAGAGGCCGCGTATAAATATTCACTCCTGTTCAACACTGTTCGAACGACTCGCTTATCCCCGGATTGAGCAGATCCGCACGATCCGTTCTCTCTCCTATGTGCTGGCTTCTTCCACTTTCTGGTCGGATCCGAGCTGGAAATTCGAAATGCCTCGTCCGGCATTTTATTTTGTTTTCTTCGTCTTCGTCTTCTTCTTCTTCTTCTTCTTCTTCTTCCTTCTCTTCTTCGTCGTTGGTTCTGTTCTTCCTCTTCTCTCTTGGCTGGTCCCCTTTCACTAACGCGACGACGCTTCTTCTCTTCCTCTCGCGTTGTTCGGCCCGTCCACCGCCTCTGGTTCCCTCGGACTCAGGCCGTTTCGCTCGGGCAATACGGGCCCCGATCTTCGGCCGTGAGTAACGGCTATTCCAAGAAGTTGTTTCAGATAGAGGGCTAATTTGTTCGCGTGCTCTTCCCGCGCGCCAACGGCCGGCAAACATACGGGACTGAGCCGCCCGACCCGCGGCGCGCACCCGCCGAGATCTCTTAACGCGACGCGTTACTTCCATTTTATTTTATCGACGTGCTAACGATTTTTCTCTCGACCAAGCCCTTCCCCGATCCGTCTCCGGAGGACATCCCGAGGATGTCCAAAGAGGCCATTGGGAACGGCCACTCGTTCCGTATCGATATCACCGCGCGACGCAACTTTGTATATAATTTCGTGTTGCGAATACGTTCAGTATTTGAGGATGGAATCTCGATTCGATGGTATTAATAGGAAATCAGAAAATATAATAAGGGGTTATATGAATGACCGTGTATAAGAACTTCGCAATTCCTAGTTCTTATATTTAAAATAGTATCATTTCTTCGTGCAAAAACAAACATGTACCACCAGCTATTTCCATAGTGAAGTAAAAAAGTCGTGAGAACGTTTTTCTTTTACTTTTGCTACCAACATTCCGAATCGTTCGATCTCTTACATACCTAACTACTTGTTAATATAAAAGTTTTTAAACCTCTTTGAAAACCATTGTCTTTGAAGCCTTTAGAAATAAACCTCGCGAAACAATACTCATTGCATACTACTTTACCCCGATAATGCATCAACAACAGATACTATATTAAACGAATTATCAGGATATTCTCTCCGAGCATTCCCAAAGCGAATAACAGAAAAGACCGCGATCCAACAAGCACCCAAACGACACCTATGTCTGTAGGAGAGTTAATTAACCCTGGACCGAGCGGTCTCGCGTGAGATTCGAAACGGAAGAATAAAAATGGAAGTTGCGGCCGTATTCGGGCAGTAAATCCGCGCGAAACGGGTCACGCACTAAAACGGCGCGCGTATGGCCGTAAAAAGCGGCCGTAAACAGCCGTGGCGAAGGTGCGTGAGCACCGAGCACCGTACGTATTACGTTTTTGACGCCTATACGCAATGTCGAAGGCGTGGAAGGAACGGGCAGGATTTCCTGGTTCGGTGACAGCGAAAAAATGCGCAGACACAAGCGTTTTCGGCTGATTCTTATCCGCTGGAATATGCTCGAGATATTCGCGCAACTACGCCCGGAATGTCCAGCTCTCGTGTTTACCCCAGCCTTGCCGCGCGCATATTATAACGGCGTATCTGGCGGCGGGGCGCGGAAACGGGGAATACCGGGGGTTGATAACGGCGGCGGAGGGCCTGGATAACAGAAGGAAGGGGGTGGTATCGCATGAGTTATTAAGATTCCGGCGCGCATGCTCGCGGTTCTTTCATCGATTCATAAGAATATCCTCTGCTCCGCTCAGGCCACCCACCTCCTCCGCCTCCTTTGCTCCTCAACCTCCTCCTTACGGCTTCAGGGACGTATCTATCGGCTGCATTATTTACGCCAGATCGACGCCAGCTATTGGAAATTCTCGTTGGCCGATCCTTGACGGACATCGATACGGTTTCACGGGCTGACTGCGTTTGCGTCTGGTCGCCCTCCCGCAAGGCTTGTTTCATAATTTGAACAGCGAGTTGCAGGCTGTTTCGCACACGGTGGTTGCTTTCCGACAGGCTTAAATGAAATCAGAGTTTGCAAGTTTTGGAAGATTTTGGATTGCACTTTCTTATTAGGTTCTTGTAGGTTGACATCGTAATTTAGGAAATATGTGTATTTCAAACTTTGTCTTATAGCACCGGCCGCGCGGATTTAAGGTAGAATTAAAGTTCCCGAAACTTGGTTTATCAGCAATTTCTTAATTAATTTCGAATCATAATTACCAGAGTAAATAAAAGGTTGAAGGAAGTTGGAAGCAACCAGTTCATGCCATGCGCGTTACAAGTACACGTCCCGATTATACTAGAAATTCTAAGTAAAACGTCAGTGTGTTAAGCAATTGCACGAGTGAAATTATAGTTAGAGAAATCGAGTAAAACCTTTTAATCGGAAGGTTGTTATTTTAACTGGCACCGCTAAACTAAGGAAGGAAAGCGAGAATTCAGGACGATCGATATTTTTGTGTAATGAAATATTATAATAGAGGGTAACACCATGACCCATTTATAAGGTTTTATCGGAAACATTAAATTCTTTATAGCATAAAACAGAGTCAGAAATAACGCTGACGTGCAAACGAAATTAACGATAAATGAAATGCAATTTTAAACTTATATTTAATCTGACTAAATATAACGCATTAGCCGCATAGACCCGTAATTTCGAAATTAAAAAATGTCTGCAAAGTCACCGAATAAAAGATAAACTACCAGAAACTATTAATAAATATGCAACTACCGAAGAAATCTATTACCTTAGAAAACATATAAAATATTATTTCATCAAGGAAGATTCAAATTTTGTAAAAGAAATTTCGTAGGAACAAGAGTTTATTACCATATTGGTGATTTATTAATCAACGTTAATTTTCATTTCCAGCAAACGGCGACAGAAAAAGGCCGCTACAGTTTCACACACGCACTAAAATTTATTATACCTAAAACAAATGTTATAATAATATAATGCCATTTTAACGAAACATCGTATCACAGTTAACATTCACCGCAGCTAGAATCGTTCCACTCGATCATCGATAATCACCTCATATACATCCCTCTCCCTTCGGTGCATTTGAAGAACCATTAACACATCTTTCCTTCCACTCTGCCCACGTGAACCCACGCGAAGCGTGCAGCAGCTGTTAGACGAATTGCGAATAACAATAAAAATAATAGTAAAAATCGCAATACAGGTCGGCCCATTTTTCCACAGATGTCCTGGATTGATATCGCGTCTCGGTACACGCGATACCCGGCAACGTCGTTAACAGCGTGGCCCGAATGAAATTTATAGACAGCAGACCAGAGCATGGAACCTTTCGTACGCTTTTCAAATAGATTCATCGAACACTCTTCTTTTACCTCACCTTTGACCGCTGTCCTACGCGTCAACCATCTATTCGCATTCGCAGCAATCGACAGTTTCGGTTAAATCATTTAGCATTTAAAGTTTATCGTACACGATGAAACTTTGCGTATTTCTATACCAATCAAGAATTACGCAAGGAAACATATTTTTATACGTTTTACTTTATAGCCAAGTAACACATCCGTTTGAAAAAAGCAATCAATCGTCTCTTTGCCCGATTAGCGCAAATGTAAATGACAAAGTAGTTAAACGCTGTCCATCGACGTTGCAACGTTATCAAGTTAGAAATTAGCGAAAGCGCGCGAGTAAGGCGCGTTGGGAGCGTGGGTTTCACGGCAAACGGGTCAAACGATCGATCGCGGCGAACAAGCGATGAATCGGAGACGGGTTTACCCGCGTAAACGATAATGAGCGTGGACGGTAGTTTCAAGCAGAGGTTACGCCTCCCGAGAAACCGGTATGCGTTACGGAGGCCTACCCCTTTTGTCTTCTTCGTTGGCATCACGCGTGGTAGGAAATTCAAGGCGCGCAACTTCCTTCTCGAAAGTCGTGCAAGGGTTGATGGAGCGGGAAATCGTTCGCGGAAAATGTTTCCTATGGCGATCGAAGGCTGCAAGGAACTCGTGACTCGTTACACTTTCTCGAGTACGATTTTAAGATTGCGTGGAGGTTATTCAGATTCTCAGAGAAGGTTCCAAGAAGACGATACGAAGTGAATATCAAGCTTTCTTATATATTATGATCGTATTTGTACATTTCTATATACTTGGACCTCGAAAGATGTAAGACTAAAGAAATGAAATAACCGCTGGGAGATTATTCGAGTTGATACCTTACACGACAAAGAAGATATTTGTAAAGTTCTGATATACCAACGATTTTACTAAACAACTTGGATGCAATTTAAAGTTTACAGGCTACACGAAATACTGGAGTTTCATCGAGAATAAAACGTGCGCCAAGACTTTTCTACGTATATTGGGAGTATACGTTGCTAAGTTTGAATTTTCAATTGATCTGTGCTGCGATATTATGATGCGTGGAACGTATATCGTGAAGTTTAATTATGAGGTTACAAGACGAGAAAAGGATTAATGTACTTTAAAGTATACGTTCCGAGATTTTTAGCGAAGGATACAGCACTGGCGGCGTAAAAGAAGGCTCACATGCACGTTTATAACGCGGAAGAAGTGTGCGCGCATTTGCAGGGTGGCTGGAAAAAGAGAAGACACTGGACAAGGGCGAGGGTGGAGTCAGGGGTGGAGGGTGAAGCTAAGGAGGAGCTGGTGGAGATTGCGAGAGGAGGGGGAGGGGTGATCTATGCGTTTAATTAACCATAGAGACGCTCCTACCAACTCTTAGCCGCTCTTAGTTCGAGCTTGGTCGAGCTCGGTGGCTGCAGAGGGACAGGGTGGCGCAAGAATAAAAGAGCGAAAGAGCAGGGGAGAAAAGAAGCAAGAAAAAGAAAGGATTTAGCTATCGCCGGCGAAATTAACCCCGAGGAAAAACTTATAATGTGTCTTCCCCGGAAAAGCAGCTCGAACGCTGCGAGCTCGTGCCGATGCTTTCACCGCATTCGTTCTGGATAATTGATTCCGAATATAATTAATCTGTGACGTACGGATAAAAGCAGCGTTTTCGCATTGTTCCGAAGAATTTTTTCGACAAGATTTTTACCGATTGTTCGTTTTTTAAAAATTGTTCCAGATTTACATTATATCGGGAATTTTATTCATATTTCGTAAATTGAGTTGTTTTGGAAACGTTTTTCTGTGTTTCATTAGTATCGCCGGTTTCCTGTACCCGAAGTCCGATGACATGCTGATTTAGTATCACGCTTAATATCACTATATCATCACACGCTTGATATCTCTGCATCTGTAGCAAGAAAATCATTAGAACAGTTTTTCCAAAGGATACGATTTGTATGAGGAGATATTAGACAAGAAATCGAATTACGAGGATTTCAAGTATACCACTTCTTAGCAGATACTGCTAGAAATACAAATTCATTTGCGCGAAAGAAAACATCTAAACAAGCTCTAGGAATTACAGTTCTGACGTTTGCAAAAATCCCGATTTTCACAGTCGTTCCTAAAATAGATCGAGATATTATTAGAAATCAGAAACTTACAAAATTCGTTCGCGTATCGCTCTTCGAATTTCCCCGGCACGTCGAACCAGACGTAACCACGTGACGATCGTCATACGTCTTGGCTACCTCGAAGAAGCTTCCCTCTCGTTCATCTCCAACGACATACATCGACTATAAACCCAGTAGCCGCACGAACAACAGAGAGCCCGGTTATCGTTATTGCCGCGATGATGTGCCAGTGCCAAAAGACGACTCAATTCCGCCACGGTAATCCGACAATTGTTTACACATGTTCGTTATTTACGTGTGACCGAGTGTGTCGGACATCATACTCGCAGGAACGCACGATCAGCCGCATGATCACAGACACGCGTACACGTAGCGATATTCGCACACGCGTGTAAAAACTGGCCCAGCCCCCAGTCGCAGCGGCCCCAACCTTCTCGTCGTCCCACCCGCGACGGTGATATTTTGAGATTTCTTTGGCTCTTGTCTCCGAGTCCCGCGATCGCGTTCCGAGAAAAGGGAGGTTAATGAGACGGCCGCGGACAGTTATAAATGAACGATAAGGCGCACGCCGGATTCCTTTAATAGCTGGTGCAAATTTATGGCCGCCGCTAAGGGACGTCCGCTAAGGGGTTATAGATTGATTGGTCGTGAAATCGGCTTTAATCAATCGTGTGTACCCTCTGAATTATACGTACGCCCGGCGGAGTTAATTAATTCCAACACATCGGTCGGTCGCCTCCTCCTGCTCGTTCGACACCGTGGCATTAATCTGCCCTTTCGTTACATTAATTTGCCCGGCTGATAACGTTGCTCCTGGCCGCTCGTATTTTAGCAGAAAGAATCAGAACGGCGAAGAGCAGAAAGAAGGTGGCGGACGCAAAGTTTCAGCAGCGTTCTTCGAGAGCGCACGAGGAACAGAAATTGGGATTCCTCCGCGTGTACGTTGTTCCGAGTCAACGTCACGCTCGTTCCTCGTGACGGTCGTCGCGCGGTCGAACGAGGAACGAACACGACGAGGACCAAGCGTCGATTCGGCCGTGACGCGAGGCCAATTATTATAATTACCGGAATTCACGGTGCGCAATTAGGCCAGGCAAAGGACAGGAGGCGCACAGTTGCGTGTATCGCCCTTCTCTCCTCCTTTATGCCACTTGATTTTCATCCTTGCGTGCCGTGTATCGATTATAAATACCACGATCGCGTTATTACACACACGTGCAATTACACCGGCAGCTCTCGCTATTACATTATCTTCGGCTTCGTTACGTTTCGTTTTAATCGACTCGAGAGCCGACTCCGCGCGTTCCTCCGCAGGACGATCGCTCTCTCTCTCCGTGAGCGGCAGATTCCAGTTAGCTCCGTGGAATTTAAGTATCGCGTATGCGTTCCCCGGGATCCTTTCGCGGCTGTTCTATCTTAATTACCAGGCTGATTAATAGTCACGCGTGCGGCTAATTAATCGACCGCTTTTGCCAGCCTGGTTTCGCTCAGGCCAGGCCAGCACGAACGCGAGGGCTTCTTGTCGGTTTGCTCCTTTCGTGCAGATCGAATATTTTCGTCGAAGCAAGCAGGTACGTATACTTATCGGTACACTGCGGATCCTTACGCAAATGTATATTTTATTAATTAATAGAAATTCGTTTCATCTTGCTATAATCGAGATTATAACGAGCACCGTATCTCGAATATTTTACACATTTTTCTAGATTCTATCCGCTCTGCGTAATTTCTGTATCCTTGAATTTCTCATAAATGGACCAAAGTGCGCGATCCACTGGTCAGAGGAGAACCGAAAAAACGAGGGAAGAAGGAAAGGGTCGCAGCTGAAAAGAGAAGACGCGAAGGAAGAGAAAGGGAGAAAGAAAGGAAGGAAGGAAGGAAGGAAGGATGAAAGAGACGAGAGTTACCTGTGTTCACGTGGCATGTATACACGGTGTAAACAGGCACGTCCGTGTGCTGCCGCGCGGAGCAGGAAGTGTCTCGTAATAAAAGAGTGACTTCCGTCGGTGAAACAATACCGTCCGCGGGATTACCTCGTCCACGGCTCGGTTCCATCTCCTCTGCCTCGTTACCTTATCCAGCCGCTGTTAATTTGCGTCGAAAGTAATTTAGCGCCGTCTCGTTGTCGCTTTTGTTATGATTCGCCGTGCTGTCCCTCGTTGGCAAGCGACCGAGGGGACGACAGCTTTGTTCCTTTGCGCGGGAAGGAACAACATTCGAGGAACGATACGAGGAGTTGAATCTCCTCGTTTTTCTTTTCTTTTTCTTTTTTTTTTTTTTTAGGGGAGTTTGGTAAGATGAAAGTTTCGACGAAATTTGTTGCGACAGACGCAGCTATACAGTTCGTAGAAAGACGCGATTAAAATATTCCCGTCTATTTCTGCGTAGAGAAATTTCGGTGGATTTGTCGAAGAAGTCGTGGTTTTGGATTAATTGTTCGGACAAGTGAAATTTGAATTTGATCGAAAGAAAACCAAATATACTTTGCATTCCTTAATCGTTGCGGGAAACTATGTTGTAGAAATTGACTTTGTCTTTGAAGGAATACGTCTTTTACAAATAATACGAAAATGTTACATTCAATGTTGTAATATAATAAATGTATATAATTCCGTGAATTTAGTCAACATTTTCCTCCTATTGTTATCGTATAACTTCTCAGTTTTCATTTTAAGCATCGCTTTTCAATTCTCCACTGACGAATCTCACGCTCGTTATTTTGTAAGTGATTATCCGCAGGTGTTGAATTTTACACCAAAGAAACTATTTAAAAGAGTGACTCGGTAAAATAATCGGCTGGCACAGGATTATTATATTCTCGCTTCTTCCACATCCTTGGCCAATTATCGTTTGCCAGTCGGTGATATTTTACGTATGTTTGTCACGTTGTCTATTTGCCGTTAATTCCCATCGAAAGTGATTCGACAGAACCTCGATCAATGAATTCGACGTTATCGGGAGGACGAATACTATTAAGAAAATCGTGTCGAGTTGTAGAACATTTTGTATCGTCTCAAACACGTTTCTGAGTCTTTTAAGTATTATATCAATATCTTGGGTCTGCTTAATATTTAAACGAATCCCATGATTCAGGTTTTAAAACAAGATGCCTTCTTTTATATCGATCCCGCTGTATCTGATTTGGTATTTAAATATCCGTCCAAGACTTACGTCGTAGTCTATATGATTCATAGCGTTGAGAAGTTGCCGAAATTAAAATAAAAATTACCTTGAATGATATTTCAGTATTCAGTGGGTCAATTAAATGTCCCTGTTCGGTGTCTAGAAACTGATTCGCAATTTATAAGTTGGAGCACACGACAGTGAAGTGTTACTTTAATTGCCATGTTATTGCTATTGGCAATGAACGGTTTCGTTAGAGCCAAAAATTTACACGATGCATCGAAACCGCGGAATTTATGAGTTGAAATTATTTCAACTTTTGTATAGAGTTATAGCCAAGCCAGCGTCGTCTTTGCGCAGGAATAACGCGGATAATATATGAGAACAATTGCTTCTTAAATGGAGGAAGAATTAAGTAAGAAATAATGGGATAATGGAATAAGTACTACAACTACACGGTTTCTAAATTGCCGAGAATGGCAAGTCCAAACGTTTCGCTTTCGTACATTGTTTTCTTCTTTTCTTTCGCTCGGGGAATCGAGACGGCGGCTAATTTCTTCGTAATTTTTGCCATGATACAGCTTCCCTCTAACTTTTTGTTTCTCGAGATACTATACTGTCCGAACAGTGTGTCAGACTTGAAACTCCCCGATGATACTTCGTTGCTTTATCGTTGCTTCTATTAATATCGAGATACTTATTACGTTTGTTCGCGAATCGAATGGAAATTCTCAAACACGAATCTGTTAAAAGTTGTAACAAGAGTAACGGAAAATCGGACTCACCCCCTTAACCGTAACAAATGGTAAAATTAATTTAGATCCCACGAAAATGCATAAACATGCTCGGTCTGGTTATATCAGTCCTTGCATACTTAGACCAAATAAATTATATCGCTGTACAACGTTCGTACTTAACACGCAGAAGTTGCGGTGCTCGCGACAAGTTAATAAATCAGAGTCAAAGACACCGGATTACCAGCGTGTTAAAAGCAAATTTAACAAATTCCAGTTCCTTCCGAATATCGGTACACAGCCATCAACCTTGTCTCCATCTAATTTCGTACGAGTCGTGTACGTACCGATTATACGTACAGCGAGACACGCGTCTCGTCGAGACATCGTTTGCGATACGTCCCGTTTCTGAAATCACAGGGTCCCGCGTGATCGATGCCTTTCTCGTGCTCGAATAAGCGGAGACGTGTAATCACTTAATCCAACGGTGCAATGGAAACGCGGCGGAATCGTGGTGATCGCGAAGAACCAAGATGGAAGAACGGCGAACGAACGAAGGAGAGAGAAGAAGAGGAAGAAGAGAATGGTTACTCGCACGAGGCAAAGGGACTATCTCGGCGAGAGGACGTTCTGCTTTATCAGTGCAAATGGGATGCCAGCGTGTTTCCATTAATTCAAATCGCGGAGTAAAATCACGGCGCGGAATGTCCATTAAAGTCAAGCGGGGAGAAGTCGTTAGCCTGTTCGTGGCGACGTAAAGTGCCGGGCGTTACACCGTCGGTGTCGCGTTTTAACGCGGAAACTCGAGAAAAATGCGCCAGCCAGGCCGAGGCGATAGAAAGAGAGAGTTGTTTTTCTTCGTAATAACGTCTTTTAACGATCAGCACCGGTCGGTAGATTCTCCGCTGCGAATCGAGTGCCCGCGACGACCAACTGGCAACGCGTTGGAGGAAGATACGCGAAAACGCCAGTCAGCTTTATCTTAACTCTCGCGTTAGGCTTGTCCCGCGTCGCGCGACCTCTTCACGCTTCGTCGGATCTTCGAGGATCCGTCTCCCAGGAACGGTTTAATTAGCCTGTAAACGGCGAAAGACGAGTCGCCTCGATCGATCATTTTCCAGATTTGACGAGCGGTCGATGATTTAATCCGGGTTCGTTCACGCTGCAAAGTATCATAGTGGCCCGAACGATCAATTTTCCATGGAATTTTTATAGATTCGCGATGATAGCTATTCGGAGATTTGAATATTTTTTCATAGAAATTTTACAGATTATCTTTCGAGGATTCGAATATTTTGTAAAATACGCATGATAGAATCAAGGTGATTTCCCTTGATGATAGCTCTTAAGGGTTGAGAAAAATTTGAAGCAGATTATTCGATAAAAAAATTACCATATTTTCACACTTCAATCTATAATGAATAACAGAAATACGACTTGATCGACTTCTTTGATCATCCGCGTTCCAGAACATAGCGCGCCATGAAAGAAAAACGAGTTCATCGGAGTGGAGAGGGGAAAAAATGTACGAAAGCTACGACTGGCAATGATCACGCAGCATCTTATGGCTATGACTACGACTAGAAAAAGATCACGGCGAGTTAGAAGAAGAACGAGAAAACAGGTGGGACGTTACGCAGGTACTTTGGCGAGGGTTTTTTCTCGCCACGCGAACACGAAATCGTTTAATTCGAACAGGTCGCGCGGCGCGTTCGAGAGGAGACGAACAGGCCCGTGAAATGGACGTTCCGGTTTATCCGCGCGTATAGCGCGCGCTTCGTGCGGCTTGTTTCCATTAATTCGCGTTGCGCGACCAACTCGCGCTATAGCAATGCCCCGTTCGAGTCGTTAGGCGGAGAATGGCAAAACGAACCGGGCTAATTCACGACCTTGTCGTCGGATGCGCCTGCAGCGAAATATCGATTCTGAGCCAACTCGAAAAAGACGATAAATTAGCCTCGATTACGCTTATTAACCCTCGTTTAGATTAGTTCGATTCACCCGAAGTCGCCCGAATTATTTGATCGTACTTTACGTTCATGATACGTTTATTACTATAATTAACATTCATACAGACATAAATTCTTCTTTACGCAACATTTCAGGCATCTATTTTACATTAGGTATTCCATCGAATTCACGATACTCGAACAAACGATCGCGGTTTAATTTGCGTCCATAGGAGTTATTCGACAGTGGAACAGGCGCAGTCGACCGCCAGACATTGATATCTTTTCTTCCATCTTTAAAGATCGTAGCAGGTCTTCGTTGAAAGAGCGTGGAATGTGTGTCAGCGACGAATTTTGATTTTTAAATTCCTCTTAAAACTACTCTTATTGTCGTCGTACGTCGCAACCTTGACTCCGTTTCAATTATAAAATATTTTATTCGAGCTTGGTTCTTTCATTATAATAATCGAGACTAAAAGGGCGCAATGGAAATGAATTAAATGGACTGGACTCGATCCATCGATGTATAAACGAACCGTAATATCGTATCAGTAACGATGCTGTGACCCCTATGAAATCGATCTTGCCATTTCAACGCTGGCCGCTTGTCGTTTCTCGAGTTATAAGCTTTAAAGAAGATTATAACGCGTTGAAGTTACTGGTTCGTACGATTTAGGACAATCGCGATAATTCGCGATTATTCGCGGACAGATTTATGACGACATAGCGGGATGAACTTAGAGAGCAAAGTTCAGTCGAGTAGGCCATGAATTTCGCTCGTGCGTGGAAAAACTAGAACCGACTATGGTGGAATGCGATCGAAAGCGTTGAGTTTCCTTCGGATAATTCGAAATACGAAAGTACTCGCGTATCTATAGGTTAAATCTAATTAAACAGCGTATGCATACGAAGAAGAAATATGCGACGTCCGGCGAAATGTGCGAAGAGTGATAAATGAATTCGTCCAAAAACATTGGTGACAGAAAGGAATGTCGCGAGGAAAAGTTGAAGTTGTTTTATGAGACTCGGTTTTTGCAGGCGGTGGCATTAAGGAGATTTCAAGGTTATTAAACTTTTTACAATGAAAAACGACTTTTAATATGCACGACTGCAGTTTACATTCGAATGGGTTTAATGACTACGGTCGTTTAAAGTCAATCGAGGCCACGATGAAAGATAAAGCGATGGTGTCATTTTAATTACCATCATTTTTTATACTTTAATGCCGGTTTATTAAAATTCCGAGCATAGAAATCCGTAGTTTTCAATCGCGATTCTATGACAAAAAAAAAAAAAAAGAGAAAGAAAATAATAAGCCTCTGAATAACATTCTCGAGAGCAGATTGGCGTGGAATTATCTTCGTAGTCTTTACGCAGCGCGATATCCTAAAACCCGGTGTTATTCGTAACAATCATTTTTCATCGGCGTTCAACGAAGATTTATGCGACACGCGAATATAGATTTTAAAATACGGAATATTAAAAAGCATCGAGAGATAGATACTAATTTTGTTAGCTTCGACTGTTAGAAGAAATATGTCAAAGTCGAGAAAACTCAGTGAATCGTAGAAATTGTGAAAACAGTCTTTAATGCCGTTGAATACTTCTAGTTTATATCGCGTCATCCACCGTCGTTATTTCTGAACGATTATTTCAAGAGAAACGAAATCAAATGGAAGATTCACGTTCAACGTTTAGCACAAAAAGATTCATTTCGTTCTTCGTAAAATCAAAATCAAAGGGATTTATACGACCGACGAATCTCTCGAAATTAGGAATTACTGTTTGAATTAATCGCAACGATCGCACGCGTCGGTATCGGTTTAGAAGCACCTTCTTTTCGACTCGTAATTACAAATCAAACAACTTTTCCACGACGAGTAATTCCAATTTTATCGTAACGTATTAGCTTTAAAAAGTCAACTTTATTACGCGATGATCATAAACAACAACATCTTCCGCAATCTATTAATTAATTTACACGCTGGCAAGAAGTAAGCGAATGTCTGACCATTTCAGGTATCTACTCACGCACATATCCAACAATCCGTCGTAATCTTTTAATCAATTTACATTCCAACAAAACCAAGCAGCTATCTGACCACTGTAGGTCATATCTACTTAAGAAGGTACGTCCAGTATTATTTGTAGAAACCAAATGGATACAAGTTATAAATTATAACGCATCCCAGAACATAATACTCGACAGGATTACATTTCAACAACCCTTAGAAATTCTTCAGGTAATCAACGCTGGCAAGAATCCCGTAAAACGCGCCACGATAATTACAGTTAATCCAGCGGGAATAATTCGCGCAAGATGGCGGCGCCGCTGAATTGAATCGGCCGCGAGCGGAAATATTCATTTTCCGCTGGCGAAATCATTTATCGTGACCGGTGCACGGCGGCGACTGGACGCGGAAGAAATTTGCCGCAAAGGAAACAGATGCGTGCCCTCGTGCGCTAGCTTCTTTCCTTTTGATATTTCTTCTTCTCCTGGTGTTCGCGTCCGAGCGAGCTTCTGCGATCGCGCTCATGCGTGAATACGGAATCGCTTCATTTAAGACGCGTTGCCGTGTATCGTGGCGGCTTCGAGAGGCAAGAAGGCGAAAGAAAGAGAGAGAATGTAAAAACCGACGGTTAAGGACATTTCTATCCGTTGCCGCACGCTGCTTGAACAAGCATGTACCTCCTATGGGTTAATTGAAAAGAATTATTGCAGCTTAAAGCTTAATGATCGGTCTCCTTTGCCAGTTGATAGCGATAACCCTTTCCTTCTTTCCTCTTCTTCTCCCTCGTTTTCCTTTTCTCCTCTTTTTCTTTCTTTCTTTTTTGGTCTTTTTTCTTTTCAGTTCCAAGTCGAAGAACTTGAAAAGTGCACGGCCAGTGTACTTGTACTAATGAAGTTTATCGAGACAGGTTCTTCGTAATCAATCGATCGTGACAGGTTAAGATGTAGACGTAATTTTCCAAATTAAGTTTGACAGCTTGATGCATGTACGTATGGCTCTTTTTTCGCCGTGGAAACAGGTTGGAGAAGCAATCGTTCAGAAATTGTTGTATGATTTCGTTCTGAGAGCGGAATAATAGAAATTGTATATGTATGATTTTTTGGGTGGCAAGACGTTAGAAGTTAATTTGAGGAATACGTCTTGTGCGCGCGGATGAGTCTTGTTCCTGTATGTGAGATATCAAGCCTTGTTTCAGGCGTATACGGATATGCTTTTTCTCGACAGATATTTCGTATCGTACACGTAGCTGATATTTATTATTCGCTTTTAATTTACAAAGCAAATTACGATATTACGAATATACTTTGTTAGAAGGATTGCTCCTTCTTTCAAGAAGACAAAGGCTTGAAAATTGTAACTACAATATTTCAATACTTAAATACATATTTTCGTATTCGTTATTTTATTTTCCATTATCCATTTTGTTCTCTCGCTTATGCTTCGGCGCAACCATTTTACAAAACATTACTAGCTACAAACGAAACGAATAAAGGCTCCCATCGATCTTCGTCAAAATTAATATCAGCACATTCTATTCCACAACCAAGGTAATCACAGGCACGTACACCAGAGTGTGTAATTTCGTGCAACAGCTGAAACTTCCTACGAAAAATATAGCGCTGACACTTTACACAGCGTATCAAATAAATTAAGAATCTAATTTGTCAGATCCCGTTCAAGAACCGTTTCATATCGAAACAAATCGTACAAATTATATCGAGGAATCAAAATACATTCACAATACGCACTCGTTAAGCAATAACATCTAAAACAGTAATTACAGAACTTCAAACAGCCGATTTACATGGTTGCAAGAAGCTCGCCAAGTATATCCAGATTTTTGCCGATACTTATCGAGCCAATTTGTACTTCGGTAAGTGGAATAACTAGTTTCACGTGTGCACCTCCCAATACACCAACCCCTGCAAACGAAATCATTCACTGTCTAAAATCCTTTCAGCTCCAAAACTTATCTCGCTTTACATTACCAAGCTCATCACACCGCATCAATTCTACATCATCATCGATCACGACCTACTACAACATTTGACTAAAAAGATCATTAAGAATAATACTTCAACCCCTGTAACTCCATTTCCACCGAAAAAATAACCTAAAGAAAACTGATCAACCTAAATCCTCGCAAAAAGAGTAAATTGCGCGCTAAGATTGCAAGACTAAGTCTATACGCATAATCCAACGTACATATACAGATTCTTACGAGTAGGCTGCTAATTTTTATGCAATCTCGTATCTTTATTGGCACAGCCTAAGGAATGGAAATCGTTGAATCCATGAAACCTTATGGCGGGTAATTCGCTTCGAGTATTTTCTCTATTTTTTCCATTGTACATACGTGTTCCATATCTTCGCGATACTGAATTTTCCACAAATGCGTAAAAATCCACGGTCTACTCACGAGTGTACGCATTTCGATCATCGAAACGTGCATTCGTCGGAACGACGATTCGTCAGAGGCCCACCGCAAACGTTCTTCGATCTACGGTAAACCTCTTGTCCAAAGGTTCTCCGGTGAATTCGCGCGGAAGTCGCCTGTCGATAAAGACGAGCAAATATCGCGCGCGTTGTTCACGCGTGGCGAAAGATTACCGATGGCACGCGCGCGGCCAAGCATCGCGAATTTGAGATTCCGGCGGATGCCAGCTGGAAAACGGGTCCACGATGCTCCGAATGGATGCAGCGAAAGAAAACGATCGAGCCAACCGGCGATCGTGACTATTAAACGAAAAAAAGTCAGGAAGATCTGCGTAAACGCGGAATGGTCGGAGATGCTTTCGTTGGGCAAGGATAGAGAGATACGAAGGTAAGGAAGGCGCGTTCCGCTTTATCAGCGCGCGCCGCATGCCGCGGCGTGTTTCCATTAATTCGCGTCGCGGGGCAAACTCGTGCCGTTGGAATGCCCGTGCTGAGGCCGAGGAGAGAAGTCGTTAGGCCTGCGTGCCGTTCGGCCGGGCAACCGGTTTTCCCATCGGTGATTCGTCGTTAATTCGCCGATGGAGAGTAAGTAATCGCACGCGTACCAACGACCACCTCGAGTGTGTTACACGGTTACCTTCGCGCCGCGCCTACCTCGGGGTTGTTCCGATTTTCCTCGGCGATAAGCGCCGCCACTTCGACGCGGGACGCGAGAAATTCCTTTGACCCTTTTTCGGACTCGCCGGGAATCGCCGTGTTCATCCTGGCGTGATTCCAACGCGTGCGCGACGCTTCACCGCTGCCCATACGTCGCGCGTTTTGTTTCTTTCGAGCAACCTTCCGATCGCACTTTATGATTCGTAGAATCGTTATTTATTCATTGAAACGTGAGATCTATAATCGCGTACATGCATATACATATGTAACTCGAAAGATCGAAAAGATTAAAAACGTATATACGTCACTGAATTCTGAACACGTCTTTTCGTTTAGTTTATTTCTAGTTGTTTGATACGTTATCCGATGATTCTTGAAGACACCTGTGGTAATAGGTATTCGACAGGAAGCTTCACATTCAAATACCAATTTGCAGTTTCAATCGAATCAAGCTCAATCGCGACTTAATTATACGGAGTTCTATTTCCGTGGAAAGATCAAACCTCAACGCACTCCTAGTTTTTCAAGTATCTGCTGGTACGGAGATTTTTGTTACTTCTTTAAAAGGGACAATGATCGAGGATTCGGATATGTATACATCGTGTTAATTATTTTTCAATATTAGGGATTCCACTCACCAGATAAGTTCGCCAGCATAGAAGTAGAGGTTCCTTCTGCAACAAAGCCAGAAACTAAATATGAAGTGACTATTGTAATAATTTAATTGTTGGAAGTAACATAAGATTCATAAGAAGATAAAAATATCACGCTCACGGAATTACGATATTCAATCTATAGCAATACACGTGTTTACTAACGCAGCATCGGTTGGTTAACGAACGTTGCGACGCGATCTTGCCTCTCCCACACGTCATCGACGCATACTAATTGCAGTTTAATAATACCTACACCGTACTCGATATTTAGAATTTGCAACACGATGTTATGCGACTTTATTACACGCGCGTTAAACTGTTTTAAGTTAAACTGTAAAAAGGGAATTACGCGAATCTCGCTTTAGCGACGTTTTCGATGGCTTTCGTCGAATAAGGGGCGAGATAAGGAAAATGGAGCTTCGACGGAAATTGCGAAGCTCGCGAATTTAGAATTTTGATTGATAAAAAGGAAGAAAAAGTTCGGTGTAACTCGAAACATAAATTAATCTGGATAACAAGGCTCAAAATAACTGGAAGTAAAATACGTTACTAAAAGATTCACGACGCTGTTGTACAACGAGTGTTTGTGGTATCGTTTTAACTCGCGCCGCGCACTTAATATTTTCTTTTCTCTCCCTCTCTGAAATTTTACAACGATTCGCTGGTCTTTAATACACATTGACACTTGTCGTTCGAAAAGGTGGACTCGCTTATCTGGAAAAACGAGCAACCGCCGAGCAAAATTGTTGGATATGCCAAGAGACACTCGCGTGGCGTGCATGCACGCGCGATGCCGTATTATTATATTTTACTTCGCGCCACGCGCAAACCCCAGAATAATTTGCACGAATGAGCCGTAATTATTTGAGGGTTTGCATATGTAAGAAGGGTAGCGGCGACTAACTAACAGCTATAGTTATTTTAGCCACACACGTTATACACCAACCTCTATCGATTCGCCTTCGCCTTCGCGAGACGAGCTCGTTTGCCTCTTCCGGGAACCACTGTTCGCAGACTAATAAACCTTTCGCCGATAATTATCGTTGGCACCGCGTGACTTTCCCTTTGACGAGATCGTTCGCTTCGAGAATAACTTCGATTCGTTATCGTGCACTTAGTTGGAGTTTATTTAACTTTTGAACGTACGCAAGTAAGTCGTTATTTCTTGAGAATTGAATATTACATCGTGTACTCGATTAATGAAAAATTGACACAAGTTTGCAAAAAATCCAGCGAATCAGTTTGGCTTCCGAGAGGCTCCCGTGTGTTCTTTCGCTTCTGCTAAAGATACGTTGCGTGTATTTGTCGGAACAAAGACGCACAAATCGAAACTGACTTGTCTGTAGTAATTTTTATTTCTAACTCGAAGAAAAGGTTTAGATATGTTATCCGGCTTTTTCAAGCTCTGATATATGCTGTTTCAAGCTATCGCGCGAGACCTTCATCGCACAGAACGAAAGTAACTTTCTGCGTGTCTCTCGTAAGCTATGAAGCTGAACGACCACCTGATGTGTAGGCGTCGAAACCAAGTGTGCAATAAACCTGAATCAAGAAAAATCGAACACTTTTTTCTCCTGCTCTTTCGATCTGGACAGCTTCTTAACTGCACGACTGCGTTACGATTAATTTGAAATCAATCTTGTTATTCGGTTTTAATCTCGCGTATCAGTCGTACATCGATATTATACATCGAACATCTCGTGTAATTAGATTACGTTTGAAATGTTACATAAATTATTCCGTAGTTAGTAGTTATAACCCATAAAATATCCAAATAAAAAACGTATCATTATTTAGAAGTATCTACCTGTAGGTACGTATTAATTTTCATACGATAGAATTTAATCATTTGTAAAATTCCTGAAACCAGATCTGACTGAAATTGTTGCGCCTGTATTATATTGGCTGCCGCTAAAATACGAGTGTCGTTAGTACGAGTGCGAGAGTATCAAAATTATCATCGATTCGTAACCTGTAACTCTGCTGCAGCCCGCGAATTTTCATTTCTAATGCTCCACTCTCGTTTCGACAAACACAAAGACTTCTAACGTTCGACAAAATCTTTTATCTTTTCAAAGTTAGAATGAAAACGATTAAAAGTATTAGAATTCGTACGAAAGATCACGCGCGACAACAACATTTTTCCAATACTTTCCTCAAGGTACAGAGACTTTCCAACAAATACGATCTTTACGGTGGAAACTGACAACGCAATAAGTTTGAGAAGATTCTTAAAACGACACCTCGAAACCTTGATATAACGTTTGCCCGTGTTTTCTGCGGGACTTGGAAGGTTAAACGCCGGCGACGACACCGATTTAGAGGACGCCTTATAGTTGAGGGTGGTAGCGCCGCGTGGCACACGGACAAGACCGCGCGCCACGACAGAAGCGCGACGACGCCGGCGTCGAAGGTGGTGGCTCGAGTGGCTCGGGGGGTGATTATGAGCGGGTAAGTGCCGCCGTCCAGTTTTTACTCCCCGCCGGACGCCCTTGCCTCTATCGTGGCAACTATCCCCGCCACTTTTACCATGGCTCAACCAAACCCCAACGGATCAATACGCTAAAACATTGCCATATCGGGACGCTGCCGTATAAAATCCCAAAGAAACCACAGTGGCTTTCGTGTTTTCCTTCGGTCAGCCTGTTACACCCCTTTCTTGGTCTACGTTAACGAATTTTCGTCAGCATTCCATCGGATACTGGGCTTTCTATGGATTTTCTGGGCAATTTGCGAGCTTTGTTTCGATTCGCTAGCAAATTTACGCGGGAAACAGTTTGTCGAGCGATGGAGACGAGTGGGAGGCTTTATCGTGGGTGTTCGACTGTTTTCCTCGGCGCTGAGGTGGTTGGTTCGAGGGTTAGTAGGGTGATTGTCGCGATGGCTTCTGACGATAGTTTGTTTATCTATGATTTGTCGATCGGAGTTTGTCGAATCCGATTCGATTACGTACGAACTGAAAGGAACTATGGTAATAGCGAAAGAAATTCAATTTACTTAGGTTAATCCAATTTAGAAGGCGAAGCTGGAAATGCGATGTAAAATAAGTAGAAAACTTTCCAACAATTAAAATCAATCCAATCGTGTAAATTACTTCTCAACCAACTACTTACGACGTATTCGTTCCATTTCCAACTTCCTATGTAATCGATCGACGACCGACTTTATCTCCAAAGTCCGACTGCCCTACGTCTCAATGACGCTACCGATAAACCTAATTAGACACGGCACATACTGGTCTACGTACGTGTAAGTACATCGTTCTAGCAGACAGACGACCCAGTAGAAATCTTTGCTCGACGTTAGAACTCTCGAATCATTCGCATACCAAAGTGGCTAACTCCTCGCTTCTTAAAATTTCAGAAATATTAGTTTTCAAAGCGCTAGCTCCGTGTCTATCTTGTACAATTTCGTTAATTTTCCCTATTTTTTTTGTTTCGTGGAGCTGATCGATTTGACAAATAAGTGGCTCGTCTACTACATTTAAGGTGGGTCGGCTAGTAGAGAGCAGTCGGTTTTCAGGGCGGAACAACGTAACGTCGGTAGCTGGTTCTCGAAGGGTACGAAAGACGGATGAACGGACGTCCGTGGCCTACCGCAACCCACGTAAGACACTGATTCGCCTCGTCCCTTCCTCGTGGAGGCGCGCGAGCGAACGCACGCACATGAACGCACGTTCAGGCGATTCACGTGCACCTCGATGACGACGTAACGTTGCCCCGACGCGGATGGTCGATATATCGATTGTCGTCGACGAACTACCGACTGGTCGACGACCACAAGAACCAGTGGGGAAGCGAACAGGAACGAGGCTGATGGCCGTGTGTGTCTGGCTTGTGGTCACTTGTTGCCTTCCACCCCCGGGGGCTGGCCTTGTCCCTCTGTGTTTGGGGAACGCTTGTCGCCGCTCCAACGACAAACCATCCATGCCAACGGAGAGAGTGAGAGATGTTTCTATCCTGTCGGACGGCAGGATCAGCCTCGAGGAATTCGAGGCTGCTGGAGATTCTGGCGTCTGCTTTCTTTTCTCTCGCCGAGCGCATCGCTTGACGGAGGTCAGTAAGCGACGGCATCGTCCGTTTATTCGAACCCGTGTATCGGTCAGCGAATTCGTGGCCGCGATCAATTCGGGGAGACGAGATTAGTCAGACTTTTTGAAAGGTGTACAGCTCGGTGAGCGTGTGTTTTGGTTTGTTGGATCGATGGGGTGAATTCTAGAATGTGATGTTGGATCGATAGTTAGGTCATTTCGGGAAATCCAGCATTACGAATCGTAAACGAGTGTCGTAATATTTCTCTGGAACGAAATAAATATATTGGAAATGTTAGCCGAAATTTCTGAAAAATTGACTAGTCGGTTTCAAAGTCGATTACGTTCAATTTCGTGGTCTAAAATTTGCATTTGATTCCAAGGATTAAATTTCGGTATCGATAAGATCGATACACGTCAAGCTCTTTCCTAATGAAACTACGCTTTCGTCGTATAGAGAGAGAGAGAGAGAAATCGACGTCTGAAATCGCGCTAATTTTATCAACAATCGATTAAACTCGAGACATAAATAGCGTGCGAATCCCATTCCCTTTATCGGATGAATACGCGTTCGCACTCTGATAAATTGACATTGGAACGGAAATAAAGTTTCATCGGCGACCGAGCACAGGCCGTTCTAATGGTTCTGTGTTTCCGAAGTCAATTCATTTACAGGGCATAAACTTCTTGCCGTCAGATAAACGCGCGTTATAAAAATTACGCTGCGTTTATCTTATCGCGCGTGTACAACGTTCTGCTTCGCTACCTTTCAAATGGCGCGAGGAATAAAAATAGTTCGCCGGGGCGCCCCGCACGATGGAAAAACACGAAACCGCGCCATCGTCGATTTCGATTCGCCGCGGGGCGTCGATTATTCGATAATTTCGCACATTCTCCGTCTCTTTCGACGACAAACGCGCTAATCAACCCGTCGCCGGCCATGCCCTTTCCTTCGTCTTGAGAACAAGCTCTTTCGAGATTATGCTTATCGTTCGGAATGTGAGATACGTTTCTAGACAGTCGATAATGGCGCCCTTAGCGTTTACCTGGCACCACCTCTTTTGGAAAAACCTTCCACGGCAAACACAGATGCGTTCGATTCGATGAAATTTCTTTCTTATCTCGTCCGCTGGAATTAGAGGCAGCAAAGGAAACCGTGGAAGAACCGCGAGGCCTGTTTCCAGAACATCTAATAAAAGTTCCCGGAAACGATCTCGCGCCATGACGCATATCGTCGTTCCATGTCGGGTTTTTGTTGAAATTCGCCGTCGACTTCCCGGAATCCTCGATGTCTTCCAATAAAATTCAACAATGATAATTGCTCCGGCCGATAATTATTCACGGTGGGCTGTCATAATGCGCGCACAGACATTTTTACGACTGTAATTAGCGCTTTCGCGTGTTATCTCCCATCTGACAGCGCTTGCAACTCTCTGTCCACACGTGTCTCACTGTCTCTCTCTCTAATTATCGCCTACAATTGTCTTTTTATTACATTGTTGTCCATTCCGTGAACGCTGGATGGTTGAACCGTATGCGTACTCCGTGTCCGCTTTTGTCATGCCGAGTTCTCTGATATTTGCTTTCGGTTCGAACATACATTCGTGCGTTTTATGTTTCACGGGCTGTACGTAGGAAAACTATGCGATTATTAAAACTCTTTGGGCTTGTACCTTGTTATAGAATAAATCGGGACGATGTATTTAAGTATTCTTGTTGCCTAAACGTACTACGTCGTACTTTACTTTACTATTTTCACTTTGGAGATGGAACGCGACTTTTATCAGATATCAGAGACAAATTCAAAAATGTATTCTATTCACGTTCAGGACTACTCTGAAGTAACTAACTGGAATGTTCGTGATATTTAACAGGACAACTCGCAACGCACTAATAACACGATCGAAACTCCAAAGATCAGAAATGTGCGATCTAATCGTCGAGGAGGTATGAAATCTACGAATCGTTTCAGGTATAGAAAATCGCGAATTCGATTTTCTTCGAGTCTTACGCATACGTAATCGCTGTGACGCGACAGTAGGTAGAGACCGACAGGCAGACGGCTAACAACGTCCGAGTTCGTGGCACGTACGTGGGAAACACGGCCGCTCTGCTCTCTGGCAGGGATTATATAATATTCAATTTTAGCATGCGTGCGACCCGTCTTAATCCAGCCATTACGTCTAATTGGTCGAGATTAGCTAATATCCTTGTAGTGATTAGGCCGTGTCTGTAGCCACGGCTCGTTTAGATTGAAGCCAATTCCCCCGAGCGTGTAGCGCATGCATTGCTGCTTCACGTCGCTGCGAAGGATCGATAGGCTGATCAAACATTATTACCCGGAGAAACCTCGAACCGTTCTTTTCACGCGTGCACACAGGGGATCGCGTGTTGCGTGCATGCCAGATCAGTTCGTTCGACTCGACGTTACGCCTACTCTAAAAAGAATTCGAGCTCGTCGATTCGAGAAAAACGACTGCTACAGATCCTTTCGCTGGATGGTTAACTGGCGTCCGTTCCACACAGTGTCTGTGATCATTCGTTAGAAGAAGTTGACTCAAACTGATTTCGTATGTCGGATATTATATGACAGGGGTTACAAAGGTAACCGTGTCGTTTGGATCGCATTACCGTTGTAAGGTTCGAAAAAAGGAAAAACCAGATGATTTATTATCGCGGTAATCGCTGACTGCGAACTATCACTATTTTACAAATTATAGCAAAGGATCGAAGATCGATTATTAGCGACGATTTAAAGAAAAATGTTACTTCTATGTATAATCTACTCGTATGTAAAATATATCATCGTATTGTTCCGGTTGATTAAAATGTCGATTGGCATTCCTTGGAGATCTTCCCCTATGAATCGTGATACGAATCAGCTAGGACTGGTTACGATATACAGGGTGTCCCGCGTAATGAGATTAAAGGATAAATTACGAATTACAGCTGGCGATTCGGATGTAGAAAATTCGATATCGATTAATTCAATATTTGTACGAATCGATCAATTAGGAATGAATCGTCAGAAAACCTGTAGAGGTTTCGTCCGGAGTATCGCGAACCTTACCTCGTGGCCTCTTACTGGGCAACTTGCAAACCTATAATTTAATAACCAGCTGCTACGTTTCCATATAGCCGCCACGCAGTTAGACACGAGTAAACAGGCTAGAACGCTCCTTTTAGTAACCTCTCAGCCAAGAAAGCGAACCTTTCGAGGATACTCGAAAAACTACGGACGCTTCTTTGCGTCGTTCTAGAGATCTTGGCTATATTTTACACAAAGTCGAGTTCTAGCTAACGAGCTTCGTTCTAGCTCATCAGCTTCGTTTCAGATCTTTTGTCAAAAATTTTACGAAACGAAATTAGTAACGCGGTTCTTGGAAATTTTGTAAACTACGTAAGATAGTTTAAAATAAGTATTGTTCGTATCTCGAAGCTAATTTATTCGTATCGAAATTCATATTTTAAATAATATTCCGAAGCAGTAGATAATTTTACAATTTTCCTCATTGAGAAAAAAAGACCTATCGCTGGAAGGAAAGACAAACACGGCTTATTGAGAGAAGATAAGATCTTCAAACACTCTGCTCATTATCATGTAAATATCGATAATAGCGCCGCTTGATCGCTCTTGTAATTTTCTTCCACAGCTAAAAAGTTTGGAACGTATCTCGACCGAGAGATACTAAAACCTCGCATAGATTTCAATTCATTTCCACGATCCTTAAGATAATTTTTTCGTCTCCCCATACAAAAACCCAATATCTCCTTCGTTCGCTCCAATAATTCTGTCTACGCGTTTTCAACGATACAAAAGGAAAAATTACAAAGTAAAGAAAGAAAACGAGAGTCCTGCCGCCTATCCATTACCTGTTATCAGGCTTAACGCGAGCTTATCAACGTAAACTCCGTGTTCCTCGCCTTCTACATACTAGTCAGCCGGCCACGTCATATCTTACACGCCGGTTGAAGGAAAAGGAAGATCTCTTCCCTCCGCTTTGCCGGCTAATGTTACAAATCTGGCCCGCGAAAGGGCGGGGATGTCGGCTGTCTTGTCTGTGCTACCAACTGGCCTGTAAAGAACCTATCTCCCTCTGCTGGCTCACGATCCTCCAGGTTCTTGTCTTTATAGTTTTATATTTTCCTCGCTAAAACCTCCCGTCCAGCGTCTCTCTCCACTCGTCTCTAACCACTCTATCCTTCTGCCATTCTCTCTCCTTCTCTCGCCTCCGATCCTCGTTCAAACTCACGGTCCAGGTAGACGAGAGACGAAACGCGTGCACGCGTGCACTTCTGCCGGTTCTCGCGCGAAGTCTGCGTTACCACGACGAAACGTTTGCACACGGCGACCAGGTGTGTAAACAGGCTTGTCACTTTCGCCATGACGAGACCGCCGGGTGACCGTCGCCGTCGTCTTCGTCGGATCTGACGCGCATCTCTCGCGGTTTCGGCCAGTCTGCCAAGAGAAAGATCGCGCCACGCCGATTGCCCGGCTTTTCGAGGCGTGAAGCACCCACGGCCTGCGAGATCACCGCCGGCTGATAGCCGGTGAAGAAATAATTAGAGGCGTGGATGCTCGACGAACGCTGCCCGAGGCACCAACGACGAGTTTGCTCGCGATAGCCACGTTTTATCGGTCACCAGTACACCGGACGATTCCTCGTGCGGGGAAACAGTCGATAAGAGATAGTCGGCCGAGGGAAATATTTTATTTGACGAAGAGTGGAAACCGCGATGCCTCGAACATCGGCTTGTTTACCGAAGTTCGAAAAACGTGTTCCACCACAGAGTTTGGGACACGATAGGTTCGCGAGAGGTGGAACGATTAATTTCGAGGTTTATGATGGGGGATTTATGGGTAGCCGTGGCTGTAGATACTTGGTTCTGCCTGGCAGGAATGTTGGTTTTGAGGATGGAAGGTTTAGGATGTATAACTGTCGCGCGCTATGGTACGAGCTTCTTTAAGCTGCGATAAATGTGGCATTCTTCTTCGTGCTGATTTACGATATTAAAGCGGGTATTACATGGGAACGCACGACGTTTATGTGCGCTGTTCAAGTTTTCGGGTTTGTTATTGACAAGCTTTATAGCCTTTTGTCGAAGTTAGAGAATCGGGAAAAGAACGCGATAATTACATTTACATTTCTGCTTTCTGATTTCGATCTCATCCTATGACGAAAGAACAGTATCATATCAAGAATAGTATCTAGCGTCTTTGATATTTTAATATTATAGCAAGCAACATTCTCAAAATTACGAAGGGGATGAAGCAACGCGTGTTCAACTCCAAAATCAAATAAGATAATTTTAGTAACACGTGCAACAACGTACCGAATTAAAAAATTGCCCTGCCGTGCAAAGAAAGAAAGCGTAATTTCTCGTACACTTCCTCTGAAATCTTCGCTTTACATTCACGTAACAATAAATAGCGCATAACCGCATCCTCCTTTCTTACGTTCCTCCACGTTTAAACAATGCCGATAGGATGTAGCGAAGAAAACGACTTTTTCGAAACTTTCGCTCCAGAACTATTCCAGAGAAAAAAATGAGACGAGAGATCAAAAAGAAAAAAGGAAAGGGAAACAGAATCTACAAGGCGTAGCCTTCTCACCGAACCCTCGAAATAATCTCGACAAATAATCCTCGCAATCCAGGCGCGACTGTGACCTGCTCGGAGTCACGCTCGCTCTCCTAAGGACGACCGTTGGAGACACACAAAAGGGAATCGTCCCGTTCTTTGAATGGACTTTTCCAGGTATTCAAGGCCGGAAGATTCCAGAGTGTGGAGAGGCCTCCGCGTGAAAAAGCTTGCCAGACGGAGAAAGAAAGACACGAAACTGAAAGAGGGCGCGAATGGAAAGATCAACGCTGGAAGAGACGCGCGGTTCGCAGCGAAATCAGGTTGTGTATCGAGTGTTTTAGCGTGAGATGATCTCGTGCAGCGATGAGACAGATCTACTAGGTCGACGAAAAGTCACGGCCTGTAGACCCAGATGACACCGATCAACCTGGACTTCGAATGCATTTCCATACATTAACGCTCTACGTAGATAGCGTCCCTAGCCAGAAACTATACCCTTCGTGCTCTATGTCTTCTTTCTTTGTTTCTTTAGATTGTTCTCTTTCTATCGTTTGTTAACTCTCATTTTGTTTCGTTGCCTTTTTTGTGATTTAATTTCATGGTATTTTTCTTCGAGTTGTTTTAAGCATTTTTTTTCAGCAATTTTTATGGAAGATATAGAATAACGATATTGACATCCAAAATCGAATAAAAAATTCTTTTCCCTTACTTATCACCGTACCATTTGGATTAATACTCTTTCGTATAAAAATCTTAGCAACGCGATTAAAGCAATCGAAATGTTTGCACGATACGTGCATTCTGCGCTAGAACTCATAGCGTGTCAAGTGTAAACCTTTCCTTGTTCGCTGTTATACGTCGGATAAACTATGCATACACAAAGCAAATAATGTGATGGCATCCTCCACGGGGGTGATTCCACCCAGCGAGCACAGATTTCGAGCGTATCTTCGGGGATTCCAGTAGGCTGGCTGGAATTTATCGGGCCATAAGGCACTTTTATAATATCTCCGACCAGTGGTTTCTCCTTTTCTTCATTCTATAGATTTTACGTGTATGCGTAGCGTTAAGCCGGCACCTAAATTTCATATCGTCTATAGTGGATCTTTTCTTTCTATTATTTCGTGGCAGGTGTTCCTTCGCAGGTGTGTGCGTTCCTACGAGATGTGTTTTTGATTTTACGGGGGAAAATAGTATATTTATCGTAACAGAAAGGTAGTGGCGATTCGTTCTGAAGAGCCAATATGGATTCGATGGTCCGTTGGAATCGTACATTTTGATAATTTAATTCATTATTGGTGGAATCGTTTGAAATAGAGACCGTTATTTTTGCTATTTTACAAGCTATTTTATATGCATATTATTTGATAAATTCATTGATTTTATCAGGGAATATTACATATTAAATGCTATTACGTTCCGTCTTCGATAAGCGTCTAAGTAACGAAACGAATGATATTGACTTTCCTGAGCCAGATAATTCGGTTTTATTAAAAATCGACAGCGTGTCATCTTTAAAAGCTACTTTTATATATAAGTACGTAACGAAGCCCCTGCAAATCAAGCTGTACAATAATTCAAATAACGTCGATTAAAAAATCGTTAACGTGACAAAACGCCTCCTAAACGTATTAGAATATATCAGAAAGTCCAACGGCAAACCATAATGTAACTCCATTGCGACGAAAATGTAGTATTTATCTAAATTGCCACAAATATAACATTTCTAAGGTATCGTGGAGCTCGCTTTGCCGTCATTATGACTTAAAACTGCTAAAACACGCATATCCAAACGTTTATTAAAACCACCAGACGAACTGAGAGCTACACGTCCAAGCCTGAGGCCATACATCAATTTCCACCCCGAATTTTTCAAACGAAACATCGTTGGACTTCTTCAAATTCCTTCAAACTTATCAATCATCCGTCTTGGAGGATTCGGCTTCGACGGACACCGGTTCTGTCAGGATTTTAACGCATCATTAATAAAATCGAAGCGCGATATCGGTTAGCATTTAAGTGCGTGACGCGAGCGCTGTGGAAGTGTCAAGTATCGGAGCAAAAGTTCAAACTCATCGGAGAGGCAAGGTGGAAGGGAGTTTTCTGGGAATTATGACGAGTATATGCTGACTAGTTCCCGCCGGGTGGTATCCCCGGGCCTCATGCTCATTCGGTAATTAATTACACCCGCCGTCGAAGCTCGTTCGTCGATCTTCATCCGAGATATCGACTGGATTCACCGTATACGATTCGTAACCGACTCACTGACGCGAGCTTTTCTTCGCTGGCAGCTTCGCCGCACACAAACACGCTTGCATACACGCGTTCGCCACCACGGTGAGTCACGCCGCGAGATTAATAAGATTGTGTGTACATTGTACGTTCTCCGTTTGACGAACAGTCCTTCTTTTTTTCTGTCAATTTCTCGCCTGCGGGCCTTCGTATTTTCTTTTTTCACCGGGAGATTTTGAAGCGCGAAACGAAATGAAGATATTTAAGGAAAGAGTTAAGTCATCTTTGTGACCATTGAAAGTTGTACGAGGTTTCAGGAAGTTCTTACAGTGGTATTGTCATGTTCGCGCGTTTAACGTGTTAGTGAATAATTGATTAGAGGAAACTCGAGTTTAAATACGTACCACTAAAGATATTCGTACATGCTGTAATAATCAGTCTCGAAGAGGTTCAACGGGAGAAATAGATTTTGAAACAGATCCTTGCATCGCATCTCTTAAAACCCTGCAAAACTATTCTCTGTCGAAATTTAGAAAATCACGAAACACCTGTGATCAGTAGCAGCTTCGCAGAGCTTCTCGGTAATATCGACGTCGTCGTTAGTCTTCGCATCGTTCATTAACCTTAACGAGATCTCCCCCGTTCACCAAACATCGCCTATCTCCGTTTGTTCCTACACGTTTATCAGAGCGAAACCCACGTTCAAAAATCGACGCGAGCAAACATTCCGTCATTCTTATCGTCTTTTCGCAGATTAACGAATACTCCGGCTCTCTATTCATTTTCACGCCACCTCTCCGTCGTTCATCGCCATGTACTCGATAAACGAACGCGTCTACGTGCGCTCGAATTGCGATGATCAAACCAGAATAGCACGATCGGACGAAAGAAGCGGCAGTTATGTTTGGTCGATGATTTCTTCGTGTGTAAAAAAGAATTTAATGGCATTTTAATTCAGGTATACTAAGTTTCGTCTTTAAACTAGACTTAAAAAGACAGAATCGCTAGACATGTAAATTGTAGGAAGATGAAATTACTGCACTGGGATAACAGAAGAGGACAATACAACGGTTAGCAAAGGAAATAAGAGGTGACTTTTGCATTGGAAAAGTTCACTTTTATTAATTACTATAAGGCAATTATTAAACGCAGTAGCTCGATTAAAATGATGATAGGATCAAGATATTCGTTTATCCCGAAGATAGTAAAATACGTTATACGTAAACTAAATCGCGAAACGAATGTTTTACGAGAAAGCTTCGAATCTCTCGGCATCGAAAGACGGTCTTACTTGCGTTTTTCACGTGTCTTCGAGAAAGGTTCGAGTGCAAGGGGTTAAAACACAGGGCACCGTCAACTTGGAGCGACGCGTGGACGTTTTTCGCGAAATGGGTCGGCGTTCGAGGGAAACGATAACCGGCTGGCCAATTAGAGGTTGGTCCGACGTTCCTAAATATCGTTAAATCGCCTTTACATGCGTACGCCCGAGTACATAAGCCCCTTAATTTCAGTGTAACCGGCCGCGACGCGACGCGATGCGAACGCGACGTGGTGCAGCGAGGGACGAAAGGTGCGGTCGCCCTAAGGGCAGCACCGTAGCTACATGTGTATTCATATTAGCGCTTAACCGGGCGCAACAGAGGCCTCGTCGTACGTCCAATGTACAGGCCTCGTGTATATAGCGCGCAACGCCGGAATATTATTCAGCGTTAGCGTAACCCTTGTCACGGATTTAATAATTTATGGTAATACGGAATCAAAAAGAGCGGGGAACGTAAGCCACTCGATGCCGTGCTGATTCCTACACGATGTAATTATAGTGTTTACCGGTGCGCCGGCCACTACGTCCGCCACGTTATTAGACGCTCGGACGCTTTACTCATAGACAGTGCTTCCTTTTTATTTTCTCTGCTTCCCCTCGCGCTCTTTTTGTTTCATTTTTGTTGATTCTTCTACGTTGTTTTTCTTTCGATCGTTGCGGCATAGTCGAAGCAAAATTGATGAGAAGCTCCTATGAAAAGTTGATGCAGGTTGCCACCGAGCGAAGGGGAAATGGCTCTCGTTTTCGACGTGAAATTAGAGTAACCACTTTTCGATAAAACGAGTTCTTCGCATTATGTCGGTTGTTTTGTAATTAACGTAATGGCAAAATTGGAGATCTCAAATATGTATACGAGAGCAATTGTAAGGCTCCGTTTGTTAGTCGCTTCGTTAACAAGGAATGTCTTTTGGCATAGGAAGTAAGACAGTTAATCGACGATTTAACGATACTCTTACGTTAAATGAAATATAAATGTAACATCGTCGGAGAAGGTACGTCGCTTCGAAATAAAACGGGGTGTTAAATTTTCACGTGTTTTGCGAGATTTTATAGGTAAATTTTCCTATTATTGCGTGTCATGATCTACTAAAATATTCGTACGAATGTACTTTGCAACAAATTTCGCTGTATAAATATTCCATGTACGCGTAATTTCTTATATTTCTTTCTTCGACGTATAAAGCAATTTAAAAAGATCCAAGCAACCCTTTTGTTTAACGTTGCGTTCTTCGATTTTTTCAAACGTCCGAATGTTTTGATTTATATTCCACGTCTCACCCACGGTTGCAGCCGCGTGATGTTGACTCGTTGACCGGTTTATGCCATTATACCATGCTTCCTCTGATCTCTCTCTCTCTCTCTCTCTCTCTCTCTCTCTCTCTCTCTCTCGTACTCTCTCATTCACAGCACTCCCCTCCCTCTCTTTCATCGCGTTCTACGTTTATTCTTAATAACGCTCGATCGATTACGACGCGTTTCCAGGCATTATCATTTTACGTCGTCACGTATCGTACAAAGTTGCTACCACATAGTTTAATATTATATTACTAGAGAGAATTCTTCCGTTTCTCGTTACACGAAACGCAAGCTGCTCGATTATTTGAAATTTCTCATGCGACTCCCCCTTATTGGCGAATATTTTTAGACTCGCGATCTTTGAATTGATTCACGAGATTAATAATAACAGACTCGTTAGGTTGTAATCTAGGCGGTTGCTACGTGTTAAAATACAGCTATTTTCAAAATAAAAGTATCGAAATATTATGCATGATTCGTGTTTGTCAATGAATTACTTTATCGTCGAAAGTGTCTCGCGTATATTAATTATGACAACAGTTTAACTGGTCAAAATACACGAGAAAGAAACTGGAAATGCTAGAAATATCAAATAATCACGCCATCTGATATCTATTATACAAAACACCGTTAAAATTTTCTGTTTAAAACGCTTTCTGCGATTAAATACAAACCCATGATCTTTATCGATCGCAAATTTTCACTTCTACAAGAACTTTGTATCGTACAAAATTTAACGAATCATCCTATATTCTAGAATCGAGTTAGCGCACTTCTCGTTGAACGTAAAATCAGTGGCGCAGAAAGGTCTTCTTGCTAAAAAATGATATCTGCGACGATGGAAAAGAACGAGGCGTATAACACGACGTATGAAAATTCGAGAAGTGGCTAGTTGAAAGGGGTTGCGAGAGGGCGAGCGAAAGAGGAGCGAGAAAATCGGGGAGAGACTTTATATACACGAGTCAAGGCACGGGTAACGGATATACGAGCCATATTACAGACTGCTACTGCACACTCGCCAGGTTTTATAAGGCGCTTAAAATTTTATTCGTTATAAAATTCCTTCGTTCCCGCCCACCTACCCCTGTCACTCGTTCATCCCGGATGCACACTGGAAATTTCGTGCACGATAAAGGGAGGGATGATTTCGAGTGATTTACCGACCTTCGATGTGCTCGTTTACTCGTTACCTTTAGTCACCTTTCGTCGAATTCTTTCCTGGTTCAAGATACTTCTAGTCCTGGTCAATACCATCCGTGTCTCGTATTTTTATATCAAATATCTATACTTATCGTTAGAGGCGAACTTTTCAAAATTTAGGTATTTTTATTCGCCTTTTTTCTTGACACTTATATCCCTTTTTTTTTAACGATCTTGTGGCATTGCTTTCTAAAATTTCCACGGTTTATACATATTACAGATTGTATAGTTATTTATCCTTTGAAATTATTTTGCCGAAAGCACAATTTTTTTTTTTTTTAAACAGAATGTAGTCTGTATATTTAATAACAGATTCGATTCTGAGGGTGATGAGCTAATTTCGTCGAATATAGAATGTTATAGATAGAATATTCAAAGGTGTAAGTCTTCTTTACTCCTTTATCAGTAAAAGATAAGATAAATTAATTCCGCTCACGATGTATCTACAAACTTTACACGCTTGCTATAACATACGTAACTTCCACTTTATACTTTATGATGTTTGTAAGATCAAAGTTTAATCGTTTAATTTTAGACGAAGCAGCGAATAATCACACAATTAGATGCTCGATAGATTTAATGTTCATCCACGCGATAGTGGAATCACTATATTCATCCTTTTCGATAAGAAACACGGCTATCTTTGTACGTGGCCGTTGCTTTAACTTTGTACAACAGCTTGATTAAATTACTGACTTGTACGGCACGCTACCGTGATAGGTATCGCTATATTTAATTAAGAGTGTCCTTTCTTCTTACTGACGTTAATTACAGCGAACCTTTATCCAGCCATTAAAAAATTATTACGACCACGGTGGAATACCACGTGTACCGAACAAATATTCTTTCCTTTCTCTAGTTTACTGGCTTATTAAGCGCAAAACTGCTATTTATATCGTAACTTTCCGTTACGAATTAGGACTCGCCCAACATTGTTTCGATAAACTTTACACGGTATTATTAAAAGTAATAACAACCCTCGACACAGTATCAACTCATTAAAAGCTTCTCTTCATGAACTTACCAGAAACTATTCAATCTTCTTTACACATCGCAGAAAGAAAATAATTGAGGTCTTATAGGTCTATGGTAAATACGGTATATAGACGTGCGGTGTATTTGATAGACAGATAATTGAATTATTATGAAATTCTTATTTATTTCGTAAATGCAAAAAGAACGAAGTTCTTTAAGCGCCGCTACAATTATTAATTCAGAGGCAACTAAATCTGAAAAACTAAAATTAAAAATTCCGTGGCGATTTACACGATTTACCATGTTGTTTTATAGATCCATTTTCAGGAAGTTCGTCGATACGATAATCTATAGATCGACTCACTGGCGTAATTTGATGGCTTGATGAAAATTTCAAGTTTGCAAAAGTCGAAACATCGAACGAACGTGCTCCTTATCCTACCCCTTCGTTCGATTAAAACCGTCAGGAGCATCCCATGATCGTCGAGATTCGCGTCATTTCCCTCCCAAAACTTTGTTTGCAGTTGAACGCAAGTAGCTCCTTTTCGTGGAAACGAAAAAATACCACACCGAAAGTGTCCCTTTCATGGTACAGGTAAGAGAGGGTGGTTCGACGAGATTCTTCCTCTTGGAGAGATGGAACGAGAGAGAGAGAAGGCTGCTGATCAGGATAGACCGTGTTCGCGCCAACGCATTGTTACCGAGTTATTTTCGAACGACTGCGCCTGAATTCGACTTAATTTTCCCGAGAAAAGAGATTAAGCGAAAATGGCCGCCGAGGGACGAATGCAGCGCGCTCGTTCTGCCGGAAAGCCTCTAAAATATTCGAAATTGTTACCTTAACCGGTGCATTGTCGCCGGTACGGATCCTTTCAAAGGCCTTTTTTCTTCTTTCTCCCCCCCAGCGGATTTCTTATTCGTTCGCCTCGCCACCGGTTCTCGGGTGACGAGCGACGCTTAAGCGAATTTTAAACGACTCACGGTTGATTAATTGTGCGTCGCCCGCTGGTCAATCCTTTCGGGCCTCGGCGAATGTTTTTTCGTAGTCAGTGACGAGAGCAATGAAACGAAACACGAGGGACACAAAGGCGAACAACTCGTTCGTTCCTCTCTGGCGTTTCGCTGTTTGAAAAATATCGAGGCTGCTCGTTGTTAGAACCAACCGAGAGTTATGAGTTATGAGTTGTGTTTCGATGACAAGGTTCTTGTGCAACGTTCTTTCGAGAAAATTGCGCGAATATTAGCAGCGTTGGATAAATTATAATTCGAATATCTTCTACGTCGAAATCCTATATTGTAATTTTTCTATATTGAATTTTAATTCTACGTTGGGATTTCTCTGAATTGTATAATTCTATGTTGCAACTTTTCTATGCTGTGATTTAACTATCATATACGTTGCGATTTTCCTATATCGCAATTTTTCGGTATGCAGTTTCAATACCATATCGCGAGTATTCTATACTGCGTTTTAATAATTCTATATCGATAATACTTTCACGTTACTCAACCCGAACATGTATATTTCACATTTGACATAACACGGTAGAAAATACATCAAAATAATTTCGCCGTACAAAATGTCGAAGGAAACGAACCGGCTAGCCTTCGAAGCTCTGCGAAAGCGGAAAAAGATGGGACGCGGTTTAATTCGCGCGAATGAAATTAATTATGAAGATAGAGGAGATCCTGGAGGATGTCGGCCGGTCCTCGCATCCCTCTTCCTCGTTTCCCGGAGGGAGGCGGACGGCCGCGTCCTGTCGGGCTGCAACCAGTTTCGAACAGTTCGACGGAAACCAGTCGAGCGAGAGAAAACAGGGACTCGGGGAAGGGAGAGGAGACGAAGGGAGAAAGATAGACGCTTAGCGGAGGGACTTACGGACACTTGGCCGCTCAATGGCGCGAATTTAAGAGCGCCAGCCGTTACGCTTCTCATTCGTTAGCATAAATTAATTATTTTCCAAGGGAACGTACAGATATGCCGGACAGAACCGTTTAGAAATATCAGCCGGCGACACCGGTTGGTTGATTGTTACTACGAGTTGCACACCGCAATGTGGTGCTCGCGAGGTGTTCGTAATTACCTCGCACGTAAGAAGCCGTTTCGTAATTATCTTCCGGTCACATTGGAATCGATATTCGCCGTAATTCAGTCGAAGAACGGCCGCTCGTGAAACGGGCCCTAGGTTCGGTGAAAAGAGGCGTGGCTTCGAACAACGATAACAAAGGAAGGAGACCAAGTATGAGAAAATTGCGCGCTTTTTGCGTGGTCGTGCACAAAATCTAGAGATTTTTCAAGTTTTCGCTATAAAAACATGCTCTGTTAGTCTTGAGGAATCCTTGAAATTCTCTTTCACAACCACACCGCGGAGAAACGTAATTCGATAACGTTAATTAACTGAGGAGAACCGCAGATGGAAGGTTGCGCAAAACGTTACTAATTAACGGGTTAGTGCAGTTGATCGCGATTACAAGAAAGACAGCGCCATACTTGCGAACGTTCAGACGATAGGAGTCTTCTAAAACGACAAATCAAATGACAACGAACGTATAGAAATAACGCGTGTACATCGGCACGAACAGCCAAGCGCTCGTTGAAAAAATTACCAATCGGAAGACGTATTTATAGTCTTTCAAAACCACGTTTGCTTCCCCCGCACATGGAAATCCAGTCGAGAAACCAGTCGCGCTAGAACGTCCCGCATCGATGTCGGACGATTCGAATCGCGACGCTTCGAGAATAAGAGAACGAAGAACGAGAAGAACCAAAGAAATATTTTACGCAGTTGCACCCACGAAAGAGGCCGAAAGAAAAGAATGCGACGATCGAACGGGACGAATTGGAGGAGAGAGGGAGGCGGAGAAATAAACGGGACATCCGGCTCGAATTAACGAACGAAAATTAAGCTTGATTAACGCGCAACGAAATCGGTGACGAACGCGACGCGCTGTATTCCGTGGACCTGCGCGCTCGCGCGAATTAATTAAACCTCTGTCATTGCGCGCGATCGGCCGAGGAACAGGCGTAGAATCAGAGACGCAACACACGTGCGTTGCTCGGTTCGTGTCTCTGGAAATCGGCGCGGATAGGTTTTGAGGTCGCGTCCAGTTCGTGCACGGGCGCGCACAATAAGCGAAGTGGACTTAGATTGGGCTAATTAATTAATGCGCACGTCCTGTCTCGTCCCGCCTAATTATCTCGCTTGTCAGCTCCACCGTCGTTCGCCACACCGTTAATACGTGTCTCCCCTTCTCTCCTTTGCGCATTCCACGTTTCTCGTCTCGCTCTGTAACGCTCGCTATTCTCGCTCGTCGTCTCTTTCTTTCTCGTTCCTGTCTCGTTCCTAGCTCCGGTGGATCGTATCTGTGCGTGTTTCTCGTTTCTCGTACGTTCGGGCTCAGCCTGTCTTTCTCTATCCGTAATTATAATCAGGCTAATTGTGACGTCAGGCACAGGAAGCTACACCTAGAAAAATCGCCCGACGTCCGCGAGCCACACGAGATACCTACACCACGTCCTACGATCGTTTAAGCGATACTCATCTAACGCGCTCGGAGATCCGTATCTGAGAATAAACCGCGGTTCGAATGGTGTATCATGGTTCGCGGTTTGATCTTGGCACGGTGACACTTTATCGAGAAGAATGTGAATTAGCCGGAGTAGACTCGTAACGCGCGGTATGTCGGCCTATATACATACGGTGACAGGTTAGATAATAGTAGACAGGGGATGTTTATGCAAATTCACATATTTCGATGAGAAAAGTGGATGAAACCTAAATGGAGATTTCTTTCTCTCGTTAAGTACGATGTTACGACGTGTTTTTCGCTTTAAACGTTTTACACATTATTTTACGTTACGTGTATCCTGCCAACTTTTGCGTCTTTAAACTTCTCAATTTTTTTTTCTTTTTTTTTTTCTAGTATTTAAGTATCCAGGTACTTACACGCATTGAGCCTTTTTAAGTTTTGATACGACGCGAATTAATCGTCGTCCGATACGTTTTGGACGTAGGTGACTCATTACAGCTTCAGTTAAGTTATTAAATTATAGTTTAAAATCAAAATACTTTATTTCTTTTTAAATTCTGCAATCTATCCGATGAAGATCAACATTAAGTGGATATTAGAATGAAATATTCCAAAATTGTGTACACTCGATGACATGTTTGAAAGCGATGAATATACGTTAACGATACATGGCGTCGTTAATTTTAATACGCAATTATTCAACTTTTTAATAGATAATTTGCATGTATAATCTGTCGGTTATACAAGTTGACGAATACTACCGTAGATCATTAACTTGTCATTAATTTATGTACATATATTAGCAATATTTATATGCTGTTGTTACAAATCGACCAAAGTGTTTGGATATTTATGAGCGGCTAGTGTAACGTACGTACGTATGTATAATCGATTTGCTTCCGACAAAAGTTTAGTTGTGAATTAGGCGATTTTGTGCTTTACGATATAAGAGATGAAATTGCTTTTACGAATCTAAATAGTAAAGTAATACTTTCCATAGCGAAATTTCTCAAAATTTAGTTGAGACGATAATTCGATATTACAACATATTCTTCGAACGTAGAACTAGCAACCTAATAAAATTAAGAATAAATATTTCGACTATCCTGCTGACAAATATATCTTCTTTGTAGAAAAATATCACGAACCTCGTCTATACGTATACTACAAATAGAATTGAAAAATATTTTCTCCGAACAATAGCTAGCAGATACCTAACCATATTCAACCACCGTACCTAAACCCGAGACGAAGGAAAGGAAGAAGCAAGAACAGCCCATTATCGTCATCTAAATAAAATTACGGTTTATTTTCGCGAACAATTAGCCTCGCTCTGTCGGAGTAGGTACCAATACTCGTTCTCTGTTCGTAAATAGCCTCGAATCTCGCGGTTCATTAATTTCGAAGAATCCATAGGCAGGCCTGCGCTCTCTCTCGCGTCTCGAAAAAGGATCGTTCGATTCTTCTCTACGTGGAATAGGCTCGAATTTGAATCGACGATCAAGCACGATGGGAACGAGGCATTGATGCGTGTCCAGAGGAATCGTCGATCAGTTGCGTGCGCGCGAAATTACAAGCGATAAACGCGAAAGTTTACCGCACGACGGATCGATTTGGCGGCGAATTAACCGATGAATCTCGATCGCGGTATCGCCCCTAATGTGATTACTTTTTCTCTCTTGTTGCCGATCATACTGGCGATAATGGTAACCGTAATAATGGGCATAACGACGGCACGCTGGCAGAAAAGTCACGCGAATATTTCCGCCATGTGGATTCGTACGATGACAAACACGAGCATAAGCGCCGTTGAGTTTAGTGGAAGGAGCGGATGAAAGACAATTTGAATCGATTAGAATTGAAGATTGGTTGGAGGATTTGCGCGAATTGCTTCTTTGAAGCAGAGGCGATTCAAGAGACGAAAGAATTGGGAATTACACTTACAATTGGATCTCCGAAGTGTGGAGTAAAGATTTTAATCACAGGCGTCTGCATTTTTTCCATTAACTCAGATCTCGGCTTACTTGGTAATTTCATTTATGAAATCACTGCTCTTGAACAATTTATCTTGAACTTTTATTGATATATATACATCTGTTTGTGAAGATGTTTTTGCAATTGAAGGTGATCGAATCTCGAATCTTCTAAAATTCTCTGCAATTTATTCTCTAAAATTTATCGCAAAACTGACCAGCAACGTTTCCTGATTAATCGTTGTGTAATCAAAAATTCAACTATCACAGGATCATATAATTTAAAAGTGGCGCGTGACTATTTTTTCTAAACCTTATTTCATTCAGTTATTACTTTAGCAGTATACCTATTAACGTGGTTAATGAATTGAAATGAAAGCAAATATATGTGCACTTTCAGAGATTACCCTATCGATATGCTGGTATTCATAACTTTTTATTTAAAAATATGCAAATTTGTGTGTCTTTCTTACGCTGCATATTCTCAAATGTAATTAATTACCTTCCTCGTCATTAACAGTACGAAGCGAGGTTAAGCATAAAAGTTGGAAGTCACTTCTTTCTGAAACAATCAAGGTCCTTCATGAATTTCAATTCTAGCCTTATCTGGCAATATACTTGAGATAAATTAGATAACCGTCGTGTAAATTAATTTATTACCCTGAGTAAGAGTTCTAATTCTGGAACAAATGCTATCGATTTAGCAATTTTTAGTCTTATGCATGCATTTTAATCCATTTATCTTTTCTCTTTCGATCCATCATAGCTCGCGTATTTCTTAGAATTGAAATCAGCCTGATTAAAGTTAATCCTGAATAGGTTTCTAAGCTAACGAACGACCCAGTTTAATTGTTCGTTCTATACTCGTTATAACAATAATTTCAAAAAATAAAACCCATACACGAAACGTGCATAAAATTATTTTAATCCTTTCGAAAATAAAAAATTGACACAGATCCGTAACCTCTTCTCCCTTCGTAAGAAAATTTCATCGGTCAGAGGTATAAAATCGCGAACCTTGAAAGAAGATCTTTATAATACTTCGTACGGCGGAGAAAGTTGTAAAATCTTGCGATATAGAACTAAGTTTTGTATAAAAATAATTTATCGTTCAGCATCGCAGATAACAAAAATTCAATCAGCCGCGAACGTATCAAAGAAAAGTTGCAAAATTCACCACAGTACGAGTCACGGTACGAAGCCAGAGTGGAATTGAGGGGCGTGGTGTATTTTCACGTGATTTATAGATATAGAATTCGATTTAGGCAGGTACGCGAAGCGCGAGGAGTTCGCGTCGCTTGTAAAGACTCGCGAACTGCCTGGAATTCGAATGAATAAACGCGAATCGAGCGTGTCGCGCTCGAAGAATGAACACGGAGGGAGGGCAACAGAAGAGCGAAAATGAATTATGGAGGAATGTGGCGAAAAATGTGCACCGCTTCGATTGGCGCGCGCGACTGCCTTTTCCCACGAGTTCTGGAACGAGGGCTTTCGAGGCTGCGTCAGAAATAACGAATGCATTAACCTTACTACTGTTAGGTGGCCAAGAATAAGTAGAGCTGCACGAATTTGCGCCTTGAAACAAATGCAAGCTATATTTTATTTATAAAGGAATCCATTTATCTGGAACGTTCTAAACAGATGGCTTAGATTTCGATAAAGTATAACGTAGCACTTGAATAATGGAAAAGAAAAACAAGCTATGTATATATCGATGTTCTATAAAACAGCGAACGTCCTTTTAATTAATAACCTATTAAATATCTAAATCAACGATCGGTCGATTAAACAAAAAAGATCAGTGCCTCGATGAAACTGTGTATCACTTTTCGTAAAAAAAGTTTTAGTTAAAGACGATGACAGTTGTTAAAGAGACCAGCGTAATACGTTACTGCACAATGAGCTGTAATTTTAAACAATCGCTGGATAAAAATAGCGATATTTCACTTTCCGCTAGCCAAAACGCCTTGATGCTACACAACGCCACCGAACTTAGTTTTTCTTTGAAAGTTTCGAAACAAGTCGTTCGATGTAACAATGCTTGTTAGCCAGAGAATCATCGACGCGATTTATTTTCATTGCGAAAGCTGAAATAATATATGTATCAACTTCTAAAATTTGTCCACGACCTATAATCATCTAAAAGGGAAAGTAAAAGTATCTAAACGATGCAGCGAGAACGCACTAATTGGCATCTGCGTTGGATAGAAAATTACTAAAATTATTAGATTAATAGTTATGATTTCTCGAGGAAAACGAAAACAACTAACCGCGTGTGCTATTTGCGAAAGGGAAATCGTTACGCTAATTCGGAATTTGTCACAAAGGACAGAAACTCGATGCATCGGAATCGAACCCGCTAAATAGGTAGCCGATGTTGGGACACAGAGGAGGGGACGACTTCCAGCCCACTCGACCTCGATTCGGGTGCCACGTATTCACGATAATCAAACGGAATTATGCTTGCCGTGGGGCAACGACTAACCGATCCCACAAATCAAAGAATCTACATGAAAGCGTTTCGTTCGAACCCCACGGAACCGATGAATCGAAGGGCGATGAAGATTCGGTTATGCCGGTGGAATAAAGAGACTCGATCGATTGGCTGATGAGCGAGGATCGGGCGCGGTGTAACGAGTAAGAGAGAAAAGAGAAAGAGGATAATAACGGAGAAAGAAATAATCGAGACCCTGATGGAACAGGTAGAGAATTCGGGTACGCTGCTGCTAGATTTCTTCTTTCACCCCTTTCGCTGACATAAATCGAACGACAAACGAACAACACCCAAAGAAAAGGGATCGGAGAGGCGAAAGAGGGGGATGGTTCGGCCTTTAAAGACCGCAACGTACTTTAATTGTATCGTTGAGACGAGACGGAGAGAAAAGGAGAGAAAGAAATCTAGCAAACTAACAGGCAGAGAATGAGAGCAAGAGGGGCGAAGGGAGGCAAATGGAAGAAATAGAGCAGAGGCTCGTCGTGTATCATGTATTTTAAGGTATTTGGGTCGCGGCAAGGGTGCTACCACTGTTTCTATTATTGTCTCAAAAGGGAAGCAGCCCCTTCGCTTTCAGGACCCTGGCGCACACCTCTATTCACCTCGAGTAAGCAGACCTGACGAACCGATCCACGCGCATTCATCCGCCTCTCCTCTCTGCTACCGTCAACCTGGCCTAAGAAGAATCGAAAAAGTGACAACTTCTCCGCGTATATCTCTCCGCTCTCTTTTCGTTCGATGTATCTGTCTGGACCAGCTGGGGGACAATGCCGGGAATTAAGGGCACGGATCGTCATAGGTGTGGGAATCCCGGGTGAAACAGAGCTACGACCAGGCTTGACTCTCACAAGAATGCATACTAATACCGAGACGGATAGTCCGTTCGTTATACCGAGGAAGCAGAAACGAGGATTTCCAACTGCTGTTGGTTGCTTGAGGGGGGATGCTGTCGAGATCACCCCTTGAAATTTATTCCCATGCTTCTTCATGATCGTACGAGATCTGCCGGACGTACAGAGAACCGGTAGCAAAAAGACGTGGAAGATGTAGGTTTAAGATGGTACGAATGCTTTTAGTAAGACGGTTGAGACAAATGCTTGGAAATATAAGTTCTACGGTAGCAGTATCTTCTACGGAGACACGTTATACGTCTGAACAGAAATTTACAACAATTTAAACGGCAAAACACTGTATATGTATCGAAATCTTTGGTTTACGACATTTTTGCAAACTTTATATTCGTAAGTTCCATGTTATCTATCAGAATGCTCCGTTTATTCTGTTACCATCCACTCGAACAAAAAATGGCTAAAATAAAAAGCAATTTTCCGTTCGAAGATAAATGTTCGGAATTCAAATATCGTCTAAAATTGTTAATCGTCGTTATATGCCCCCTCCTTCTCCTCTATAGATTCGATTCTAACGTACATATTCTCGTAACACCTCTAACTTTTCCCTCGTTCCTTCAACGAATCGTTCAGGTAAAATTTCTGCTAGCTGGTAGATTACCGATCAACGAAAACCAACAACGATGCGTAGAGTGACTGCTCTATCGTCATTAACAGACTGAAAAAATCCTTTACTTCCTCGCCAGTCAGGTATCCCTTCCTTTCTCTTTTTCCTTCCCCGTTTCTACCCCTTGGAGAGTAACAAGTGCACGCTTCACGTGGAAATTAACGATGCAAAAAACGCGGTGCGGCCCCGCAGCGGGAAATTTGAATGTGAATTCGAGGCAGCGGCGAGTCGCGTGCTGCTATGGATCTAGGAGCGAAATTTGCATACGGAAGGTCCCTGGCACGGATGAAAGCCCCGTGGCTGCCTTTGTCGGGAACGTGCTACGACGAGACATTCGATTCCTTCGATACGCGTAACGGCTACGGTTTTAAACGGTTTTCGATCTTGATCCATGTCGAACCCTTCGATTCGTACAACGACTCTTCGAATCGCGCATTTACATAGGTACGTTTCGAGGTACTTCGCGTGAACGAAGATTGAAAATTATTTTATAGAAGTGCACGGTGCTAGGAGATTAAGATTAAGAATATTTTGACGTAGGCACGTACCTTGTGTTGTAGATCGTTCAACTCGCCCTGTAAGCCTTCCATTTAAGAATCGAAAGCAGCCTTAATATCCCACTAACGCTTCCACCTACAAGGAAAACAGTATCGTTCTTGTGACAGTCTTTACACACTCGTAAGAAATATTCAAAACAAAATGTAATAGAAATATATCTTCAGCACATTCGGATCGAAACATATTTTTATACAGAGCCTTCCAATTCCGATCAAATTTCTTTCCTTTCGATCCTTCAAGAAGTTACGCTATCACAAACTTCATCAAACTTTCATCTCGCGTTTGCAGAGGTTGTAACTGATTCATCGCTTCGATCCTAACGCTTTACATAAACGCATTCACTGTCAACAGTTACCCGCAAGTCATTCTACCCCATGAAAGCGAGTCATCGAACGTGGAGATCCTAGTGGAAAACGTGAACCACCTAATCAAACATATAGCTGCTTTCGAGTTGCCTTTTGGTCCGACTTAAACATGGAAATAAATTCCGATCGCACGTTCCAGCCTCGTGTTCCCGATTTTAATTATAATCCAGGGAGGCTGCACCGGTGTGCCGTATCCGTCGCCTCATGAAAATAAATCATGGCAGGCCACAAAACGCCACTTCCGGCTCGTGTCTTCTACCCGGAGAGAAATTTGAATATTTTCTTGCCAGACGTTTCTCTTTCCCCGTTCGAACGATCGTCGATGCGCACAGGCACGTGTCCAAAAACCGTCGATTCTAATTCTAATCTCCACGAGTCGAATTTAAATAACGTTCCTCACCCTCGAGTTTGATCTCGAGCGCGCGCTAGATTTTGCGACAAGGAGCATGCTGGAAACGGGATCGTCGAGCACACGCGACCGAATTTCCTCCTCCTCGTTCCTGGCGAGCCCTCCTCTGATTTGCATCATTTTACTTTCTTTTTTATTTCCGCGCGTGCCGGAATAAATCTCGGTCTGATACCAGACGTTACTCGAGGTGAGTCGAACGAGCGGATCAACGGGTCGAACGCTGCGCGCGTTGCCATCGTCTGAATAAATTTATCCGATGGTGGATGGGGGCTGACAAAATTCCGAGGTTGAAAGTGTAACGACGAAGTTTTGGATTTCGTTCTTAGCATAATTATATTTTTTGTTTTACGAGTTTCCGTAGGATCTCCCCCTAACAATATTACATGATTACGTTATATGTCAGGTAGTTAGGTACAGTAGAACAAAGCGTGGCATTTGTTAATTGGAATATGAAATATTAACAACAGGATAGTATCAAGAGCACGAAACAAAACATATTTCTCTAATCGCCTTTTGCACTTTCCAACTCGATCGCATCTTCTTGCAACTTATCGAATATAATCTGCTCCGGATCATCTCCTCCGACATAAATTCCTTTAATATTTCATCCCACTGAGATCTGAAAATGACGTCACTCTCTTGAAATAAAAGCAACCGCTGGATCGATACAAAAATCTGCCAGTCACTTCCATAAAACCTCCCCTCTAAGACTGGACCCGTTCCGTTCCAGTCGCTACGCAGCTTCATCATTGAAGCGACGATCTAGCGGGACCATCGTGACGCGAAACCACGCGAATAAAACGGCGTTAAAGTACATGGATCGCAACGAATTCCCCGTATAAACCTGTTGGAATCGTTATTGTCACCCACGAACCCGTGGTCTTGCTCTTCCACCACGAACGAACCTCGCGTCTCGAGGCATCGACGAGGGGACATGGCGCGTTTAGGACGCGCGTACGAGCCTACAATTATCGTCATTGTCACCCACGAGTTTCCATACGCGTCACCAACGACGGAGTAAAAGTCGATCGGACGCGGGCCGCGGAGAACGATCGACTGATCGAGGGCCGCGTAAAACGCGCGGAGACACAGCGAACGACCGATCGATCGCTCGTACACACGACGATTATTACTATCGTCGCGCGACGATCTTCGTCCGTGGAACTTCGTTAACGCGATAAAAAATCGCCATCGTCTCGGCAAGTTAGCGAACGATCGGTCGTTTCACCGAGGCGGGATCGCACGGGTATCGATCGACGGTTATTGCGCGATCCAAGATCGTCCGGGAGTGGAGGACGCGCGCTGCCCACGGGACAGAACGATTCGCAGGACATTCGATCGACGTGCAGCCAGGAATCGATTAGCTATCGCGATTTTTCACGTGTACCTCCGACAAATTACCCGGTAAGTTACGCTCGCCTCGGGTACTGCCTCCGCCCCCGACGATCCAGCAACGATTGACGTGTTTCTCGTTTTTTTCCCTTGTTCATACGAACGGAGACTACGTTTCCAGAGGTTTGTCCAAGAGAACGCTTCTTATCGTTAAGATACGCTAATGCGTGTCCGGCAGATTGCTCGGAAATTTACTGATATTTCTGCGAAGAGAACGTATGGGATGTTTGCTGCGAGATAAGCTTGACGATCTTATAAATTAAGAAACTGCGAGATGCTGAGTTGTGAACGATGTTTCTCTTTTATAGGCAAATGGATGAGAGGCGCTGTGCAGGAGAATACGAGTGGGATAATTTAGTTGGCTGTTACGATGGTTTTGCATTTGATGAAGTTGATGTTTATATAGTTAAGGGAACGGAATATATTTGTTACATTTAGATTAAGCGAATATCAGAAGATAAATAAATGAACGCGTCCAGTGCCTACCGATGACGAACACGACGATGGAAATGTTGGAAATTGGAATTTAATTCGAATTGTTTGTCAAATTTGTCTTTGCAAGATTGTATCAAACGAAGTATTAGTCAAACGTAGATTACATTGCTTAGCAAAATATTCCATAGTAATATAATCATACGGTTTCATCTAAGATTTAACGATAATATTTCATGCACGAATAAAACTACATATCGATATTCCGATATAAAAATAATCCATACACTTTTACCCGTGAACTTACTTTAACATCAAACTTCTTCAAACAACGTCGAATATACATACCGCAGAAACCTTCCCGTAACTGGTTAATTCTCGTTGAAAAAAAATGTTATTAACTAATCTCTGAAACTTGTACGTATAATTCCGCCTAAAATCGTAATCACGTAAAAAGCTCGATCGTCTCGAAGAAAGCGCGTCGTTAACGTCAAGAAGCTAGGGTTAATTCGTGCAAGCAGCGTGCAATTTCAGGAATTCCGCGAAACGAAGGACGCGCGTCCCCGTCGTTTATAGTCTTTTTACTGTACCTTCGCTGCTCGATCGATAAAAATATTACGATTCGAGCGGGACGCAGACATTTCGCGGATTGCCGGCCATTCAACAACATCGAACGCGCATCCCGTGGAAACTATGCCGTCGTAAAAATCTCTTTCGCGACTGCACGAGGGAAGAGAGGACCAACGTTCTCTTGATCGGCATAAAGTACAGCGGGTATTAAATGCAAAATTGTGTATATATGCCTCCTGCCGTGTTCTTTTTCTCTCGAACCAGTGAAAACGTTGAGCGTTTCGGTCGTGTCGGGTGATAAAAGCCGCGTTCCAACAAGAAATAAAGGAGATCGCCGTGATCTTGGCACGGCGAATCCGAGATCGTCGATCGATCGTTCGAACCCCCGGGCAATAATTATTATCGTCGCCACCCACGAGTCGACCTTGCGCCTTTTGAGCGACCGAGCTAAAGAAGAAAGAACGAACCCATAGGAGGGAAAGAAACCGAACGAAATAGAAAGAAACGACGCAAACTCGAGGCATTTACGACAAGCCGCGTTTCCAATAGTCCCTTCTAAGCTTTCGTTATCCTCCTCTAGATCGTGTTGAATCGTTTCTTTCTCTGTTCGCCGCGAGACCGTCCAGCGGGGCTCGCGTGGGCGAACGAGCGACTTTATTGGCTGGTCCACAATGCGACATTTGCAGCTTCGTGTGTCGTAGGGTCGCTGGTATAACACGGCCACTTCTGGCTCAAGAAAAATTGCCGTGGATTACGTAGTCCCCCGCGACGGACCCGTTTTTCCTCGTATCGAGGCGCGTTCGATGGCCGGACAGCGTCAAAAGTGCGCTCCAAACGTAACCAGAATCGAACGATCTATCCGTGCTCTTGGTCGAATTTTAGAATCGTGACGATTTCGTCACTGTGAAGTACTTTCTTTAGCTTCTAGTCGGATGGAAGTCGAATGACATTTGTTAATTGCGAGATTAGTCGGTTTAGAATATTTTAGGATTAGGAATGGGTTGTTGGTATAAAGATTTTCTGGTTGAGAAAATTAGCTTCTTTCGATTTTAGATACGAGAAACTGGGAATATGTAGTCTTAGACGAAGCGAAGAAGTTAGTATCAAGTACATGATCTTCAAGGTGAACTCGCAGGGACTCTCTTTTTATTAACATTAAACGCTGTACATGGTACGTAAATTATAACAGATATGGTACCTCATTTGCGGTAATTAATACAAATATATAATGAATTTGAAAAGTATTGACAAGAATGTGCATTTTTACTCCTATTAAGTTAATGCATTGCCAATTCTCAGCTTTCGAGCATTATATTTAAAATACTGAGGAAATTATGGACATTTAATGAATCAAATATTACCACGGCATGTCAATATCTAATATCCGAACGTCAAAGATGTTCATTTCGATAATTACATAAATGCCATCCAGCTACTATTTACTAGCTACCCAGAAATACCAGCGATTTCCTTCTTTACTGTCTTCAACTATCAATAAATTTCGACCAAAAAAACACGCTGGAGAACATTAATAGCCTCGAAAATTCCAATAATTCTATTTCAAGATACGCTTACCTCATCCACGTCGATAAAAGATGACCGTTCGACAGTGAGCAGAAACATCGTGGTCGATTACTATCCGTGCCTCTCATAAAACCGCTGTACGGAAGGAATGTTTGTTAAAGTTTCACGGGTGTCATGGCGTCTTCGCCAAGTTCGTAACGACAGCGTATCTACAATGGGTATCCGTACTCCGGCGAGAGAAGACAACAAAAGGGAGGGCAAATAATCGTGGAACAATGGCTGGGCAGGCTGCTTCCGCGATCGCCGTTTACATTGTGCAAACGAACGCCCGAAGCCTTACGGATTCTAAACACGAGACATACCACCCTTGTCCGCTTGTTTTCCTCTCGGCTTGCACTCTGCTCTCCGCCGTTCGAAACGAGGGTGGCCCGCGTAGTAGCTCGGAATTTTATAGGGTTAATTACGTAATAGGGTTAACTGCGATTTTAGACCGAATTAGCGCTTCGACGACACGAGAGTTATCAACCAAGCGATATTAATCCTTTGTGCAATAAACACCGTGGATCTACTTTCGCTTTCACTTGTGGATTATATTTCTACGTCTCGTTCGGAGAAATTAGAATAACCTGTATCATTTGACGACAAGTCGTGTACACAGGCTAGCAAACGCTCGTAGATACTTTTTATGAATATATCACGTGCGATGTACGAAATATTATGAAACTTCACTAGCTCCCGTTATAAAATTTATCTGCCATGATTATGTTAGGAAAGTTTGACAGATCCGAAAATATGTACAGAGATTGCAAGATATTTAATGGAAGTAGGCGAGACTATATATTTCGCGGAGATCACAAAACTATTTAAAAATTCAATTATTCGTTATATTAATAAACCGCTAATATTCAGCTGGACCATATTTAACGCCTGTTATATCCTTAAGACGACTGTTCATGTTGTATACTAATTTTTTTACTAAATATATGTTCGCAATGAACATTTTGCAATTTCTATAAACGTTTCCAGATGAATTTCCACTTTGATTAGTACGACCATGATCGTCGTTTTGTAAATGTCGCAAGGAACTTTAGTAACGAACGTCACTAAGTACAACTACAGAAAAAGCGAACGAATTAAATATGTATATATATATACACGTTACCTTTCAGTTTCTTTAACATGGAGATTAAAAGTTAAACGCGTACTAACAACGGATGTAAAGTATAACGAGAAAGTAACGAGATCGATAAAACGAAACGTCCGATTAATATCAATGCAATAATAAAAGAAGACTTTCTGGATCGTTAGAACGAAGCTGCTCGTTGCTTCTCCCAACAGCCATTATGTTCTCGTTTTTAACGATTAATTTCGGCATTTTGCTACCCCAAATAATCGTATGAAGTGCTCCTCCTCGTCGAGGCTCGCCACGCCACGTGCAAACTTGAAATTTTTTAATTGAAGGTTAACGCGGACTCTTACTGCGTCACTGTTATTTCTGCTTTATGGAGAAATAATTATCTAGTAATGACAGCTCCGTATGCTCTTACGATCGCCGTTTACAGTTTTGCACCATGCAAGCGTACGCTCGCCGCTTTACGGATTCTAAACACGGAACACTCCCTTCCCCTGTTCCCACCCCTTTACGACGCTGTTACCTCCGCTTTTGCTAGCGGATCGAAGGAATAATAGGGAATTGCGCGTGTACAAATTCGTCGGAAACGTCGTTGTTCCTCGATCTTCGAGCCGATAATATCTTTGCAAAAGAAAGAAAACGCAAGAAACGAAAAGAAGGATCGGTAGAGTGGAGAAAGAAAAAGCAAAATGAAAGATATAGGAACGTTAGCGCGATGAAATAGGAGGGGAAGGGAACGAGATACATGTTAGAAAACCTCTAATCTTCTCTTGGCTTAATATTCATCGCGCACATATAAACGCGCGCATACACGCGCACGAAAAACACGCCCAGCGTACACGTACTTGACTCAAGTATCGCGAGGTATCATTCACCACTATTTTCCCCGGTTAAATCCGGTAATTAGGTAAATAAAGCTGCCTGTCAGTGCATCCCTGCGATTGTTGCAAATGCCTCGCAGCAGTCACACGTAATCACGCGTAGTCACACTTGGCTGAGTGTATGGGTGGCCAGTGGAGACAGCAGCCGACCAGAACTGCGATCGGAATTTTCACGCGTCACTACCGCGTCCAATGGATGTGTTACATTAATCAAACTGACTTTCATACGGATTAACGTAATGCGTTTCACGATTTTTCTTTCGTCGATGTCTCGTTTAATGCCTGCGTGTCGTTTCACCGAATTATTCGTGTAATCTGCGCTTTTGTTACGAATTATAGATTTTAAGATTATGCCGGTATACACAGAGAATAGAAAAATGATTTTTTACGTTATGAACTCTCATCTTGACGAAAACATGGAACGTTCGTTTAGTCTAGTTAAACTTATTGCACTCGTTGACAAATAATATGTTAATCGACCTTACAAATATTCTAAAATAATATTCTAGAAAACACGCGCGTTACGGCGATTATTCTCTTTTTTAATCTTATGATTCCTACGATTTTACTATGAATCTCGTTCGAAGTCTTCAAATTATACAGAAATCGAGCGAAATTAATATTCAATCAAAACAGTCATTCGCCGTACGATCTTCTCTCGTTAAATTCAAATTACTTTCACCGCTCGAGCAGTTCAAAATCTACTTAACGTCTGCAAATCGTCCTCGAATGGAATCGGATACCACGAGACTGCCCAAAGCGTCCATCCCTAGAAACATCCGTCAAAACGTTCATCCATTTGGAAGAACATCGGAGTAGAAGCCGCTTGCTCCACCCCGCATGACTACGCCAATGTGCAGAAGTAAACCGTTTACAGCATTGTACAATTACCCACGCCGGGATTCCATGGTCCTGCCACACCTACACCTACGCGAACGTCCGCGTCGCCCCGAGTGGCGAAACACAGTCGCAGCAGCGCGCGGCCACACGAGACCGTCCACGTAGCAGAACTCACGTGTGTACACGTGAATGTACACGCGGCTTGGGTTAGGTTAAGTATAATGCGCGGTCGTGCAGCTTTGGGGGCCCGGAGGCGCTAACATGAAAATCGTATGGTAATGGGGCACCGTGGCTCCTCCAGCATGGGGTCGAGCCCGTGTAGGAACCTAGCGAAGCCCGCGGTAAGTCTAGCTTTCTTCCTAGTATTAGCGAGTCAGCCAACCACGTAGTGCAGCGCGGAGAACAAGAAGAGGACGAAAGAAAGAACCGAGAGAAAAAGAGAAACAGCGAGGAGTAAAGCTACGAGCAAGAGGAAGAGAAGTCGTAGGCCCTCTCGAGGAGGGTCCCTGGGTTCGCGTGCCTCTGATAATTATACGCTCGAATCGAGTCCCGGGAGAAACAGAGAGCGAACAGCCAGCGGGAGGGAGCAATAGAGAATATCGAGTCTGCGGTTCGACAGGGTCGAAGTTGACCGGCGTCTAATCGATTCGCCGCCTCGGCATGGAAATTTCTTTCAGGTTGCCCCGCGGCCACCCTGTATCCGCAACACCTAGCATCTACGAGAAAATTCCGTGGGACTACCCGTGCAAGCCACCCGCTGCACGATCTTCGTGGACGATGCTCCTTCGGCTAGGCAGAGGCGAGCTGCACCTTCGATTTGTCTTAACGTCGGATTACGCGTTGAGAGCCCATGAATGTTAACCGTGGTCGTGCCGAATCCTTTCATTACGAGTAAGATATTTTTAGTCGTAAGCTTTTTCGTTTACGTAAATTACTTATTAAATAGGCTTTACGTTGCGTATGTGTCTACGTCCCTTTAGCGCGGCTGTATCCGTGGAATATTCATGGAACTATTTATAGGAATGTTAAACGCTGCGCGAAGGAATATTAACGTCTTGAACGTTGAGCTTAAGATTAAAATCGAGATTAAAACGAAGGTAATAAAATCGAGTTTCGTTGATTCTGTCGATAGGTGGAAGTTTTATTGGTGTTTTAGAGTCTCGTTAGGTGCTCAAGTGTTTAAGACACTGGCTTTCGCGGTAGAATCAATGGTGTCGAAAAATATGACCAATAAAGTTATAGGACTAATTAATCGGTTGCTTTACAACTTTTCCCGCGATCGTTATTAGAGATAGCTATTTTATAGCTTTAAGTGGTGTGTACGATGGGGAAATAGGAGGAGTTGGAGTATACATAGTCGTGTATATTCTCTTCGGCCCGATATAGCAAGGCAAAGTAAATTAAATATAAACTATTTAAAGAATATCACGATGGTTATTGGAGCTGAAAATCTTTTTATAGCGAGAGAGATCATTTTTGGATTCTTAAAATATCGAATTTTTGAATCTTTGAAGATAATCATCGAACCAAAGTAATTATAGCTACTTTCTATCAAAGTTTCACGAATTAGCGACAAATTATTCGCCACAGTTATTGGAATAATCAATCCGTTGCTCTAAGTTAAACCGTCTCGACTTCTCGGAAGCAGCAGCTACACGCTGCTGTTTTACGAAGTACGACGTCCCCGATAAAACGAGCGCAATGAATCAAACGCATTCGAAGTCACGAAATCTATTTACATTGTACGCATAACCAATTTCGTGACTTCGCGACGACCACGAAACAACAAAGACAAAAGCGATAAATAGTTCTTGAACTCGCACCGTGGAATGTCTCAACAGCGTTAAACATCCTTCTAGCGATTTTCTACACCATTTGCCATAAAAGAATAGACTTTAAAAGAAACTAGCCAGATCTAGCTCCTTTGTTCCTTTCCAACCGAAGAAACAGTTCCTTTTTGGAAAACTTTGATCACTCTGGAAACTTGAAACGCCTTAAAGACAACAAAGAAGACGATAAAAGATGTGAAACGTTATTTTTGAAACTTTCGAGCATCGTTTCTTCTATCATTTATTACGACGAAGCATTTAGATTTTAATTTTCCTTTTATCTATAGACGATTTTCTTTTGATTAAATACAAATTAAATTGCACGAGTCATCGTACCATAATCGATTCGCTTTTATTGTCTGCAAACTGTAAGTAAAACGAAATGTACAATTGAAATGTTTTTAATTATTCGATACTTTACTCCGTGAGTTTGTGACATGAACAACGGATGTTAAAATATACATGTCCATTTTGGTACAGTTTCGAAGCTTTGCAAGTTGGTAAGTGGCAAATCCACGTACTTCTGAACCAGATAATTCCAACAATCAATCGTACCTTTTCCTTTATTCATTGTAGTACTTAGAATCTGAAGAAAACAAGCGAAATTTTTCCTACGAATAAACTTTCGAACAAGACCTCTCCGTCCTTTTCTCGCGTCACAATAATCGATACTACAATATTAATTTAACTTCGTCTTACTCGGTTCTATAAACACCCACAATCTATATTCTAAAAATACGTCACACTATACTCGATCTGTATTATTCATAAATGCAACGTACCTAAAATTAACTTGCACCGACGCGTGTCGCTTGTATTTCTTAACCTACACGTCGATTTTAACGGATGATCGCATGAAACAGCGTTTAAGAAAGTACGAGAAACGCATGTCGCCAAACACAGAAGCCACGTATCGACCAATCGTAACCAAATCGTTCAACCAAATCCAAAGGTTCAAATCGTCGTGACATCGTGAATAACGTTGACGCGATCTGGCGAAATCTTAGCTAAATTGGTCGATGATAATGATGGAAATTGTCGGCGAAAGGGCGCGTGGAGTACGATCTTCGTCGGAACATACGACAATATCGAACTGGAGGAAACAGTGCAGGACACGTGCGCGTTAATCAAGCGTCACTGACGTCAGGGATGGTCGCGCCGCCCGAGCGAAGGACGTTCACAAGCGGATCTGCACAGAAGCGATCAGCGATCCCACGGAAATCGGAAACAAGGTTCCGGCCAGTAGTGTCAACAGATTTGCCCCTGATAGTTACTCGTACACAGAGAGGACGGTGTCGAGAGCGAGGGGGTGGTCAGGAAGGGGTGCAGATCGATCGCGAAGGATCGCAGTGTGAGTCGTGCTACAAACGCGTGTCTGTATATACGCGCGTGTATGTATACGTGTGTATGGGTTGAGTCAGAGCGAAGCAAGGGTGGGCTCACGATCAAATATTAAGTCTTATCTGGCGCCGCTTTACCCAGAAGTCGCGTTGTCTCTCTCTTTTTCCTTCTCGCCGAACCAGCCTTCTCGTCTCTTTCTCGCCGCGTCTAATTATCCCCGCCAACCACCGATGCTTCCAACAATATCCCCTCTGTTTCGCCTCACCCTTCGCCAACTAGCCACCCTCATGGTCGCGGGTCTATTCTCGATCGGTGAAACCACACACATTCAGTATAGAATACATAAAAGTACCGACTTGCTTCTTCTCTCTTCGTCCACCGATCAACCACATCCCCGTCCCCTTTCGGTTTCTTACACCACGCCACCCCCTAAACGCTCCGCGTCCTGCACCCCTTTGGCTCTCGCGCGCGTTCCTTCCTTCGATCGTCGGACGTTAATAGCTGCCACCGTTCCTCCCCCTTGCTTCCCCATCCTCCGGGGACCGTAATTAAGAGAAGGAAAGACGCGATGGAGCCGATGTGAGTTCATCAAAGGAGGACATTCAGTCGAGGAATCCTAGGCCAACTAGAACGCTTTTCCGTTTTCATTGCCGCGATCTTCTCGATCTTCCTTTTTCCTCTTTTTTTTTTTTTTTGGAGATGTTTTCGAGAATCTTCCTCTCGTAGTGGAAAGAATTAATGTTTCACCGACTTTGCGGTTCAATTAAGAATTTCGTCGTTTGGATCTTGGAACATTTGTCTACGAGTATTTAAGTATCTCGTAGTTTCACAGAATGTATCTCAGTAGAAAGAAGTTAAGAAAACTCGGGCTACGATATCATCGATGTATCAAGTTATTTATTCATATTTGATATTTTAAATTTTACTCTGTACTTCGAGGCGATAAACTTTCTTCTCGACCGTTATGCACGTAGAAATTTGAACGAAAGTACGTAAATGGAATTTATATACGAAGAATTCCTATAAACGTACACTTATCAAGGTACACCGTTAGTACATGAAAAAATGAAAAAACAAATTTTTCTATCTCGAGGGAAAGCTCCTCTAATATCCGTCAATGCACTGTACGAAACTCTCGGGTGGCTTCTCGTTCTTCAATCATGCCCGTCTTTCTCTCGAGTGGAATTGGAATTGCGTATTTCGGGGAAGAAACAACGGACGGAAGATTCGTAGGTGGCGGCGTGGTTGCGCGCGCGAGACGATGGGACGGTGCGAGAAGCGAAGGGTTGGACGCGTCCTCGTTACGCGAAAACGAGGGCGAAAGCGTTTCGAGGATTGCGATTCGATTGAAAATTCTCTCAGGTCCGTGGATCCTTGGGGTCGGATTGGTTGGCGCCAGTGGAAAGAAAGTTTTTCCCTAATGACCAAGCCGAAGTGGTTACCGTTAATTTGGCCCACCCCCTTTTGCCCCGCGTTTCTCCCGGCCACTTCTTCACCGCAGTCGTCTCCCTATCGTCCCACCTCTCTCTCTCTCTCTCTCTCTCTCTCTCTCTCTCTCTCCACCTCTTCCATTTTTCGTACACCCGCCACACAGTGTTTATAGGGTGACCCAGAAAAACAATGACAGAGAGCGACAAAGAGGAGTGAAGAAAATTGAGAAGAAGAGAGAAGGAGCGAGGAAGAGAGAGGAAGCAGCGGAAAAGAGTAGGGAGGCGTGCAAAGATCGATCACCCGTAGCAACAGCCACGTCGAAGATCGACGCGCCCGATCGTGATCGATCGATATCCTCTGACACCAAGGTCAGCTCCGATGTGCTTTGCATAACTGTCAAGCCTGCGCTCCGTGGCCAGAAGTTACGAAAGATATCATCGTTCTTCGTTCTAAGTAAACGCGTTTAACCGATCGCTCGACGATATACCCGAGTTGCGTAGCCTGTTTCGGTTCCCTATTAATATGGAATATGCCACCAGTGATGAATAATTTCGACGTTTAGCGTGACATGTATCTTTAATGGAATCGCATGTACCGAACGGGAGACAATGGTTCGTGTTTGGTGGGACACGTAGACGAATTTCTTCGACCTTCGTGTTAAAATTACCAGATATTGGAATCTTGGCAGACGTGTGAATTATCGTAATAAATTGCGTTACGATGACGATTTATTATTGTCATTAAGAATGGTTTGATGGACAACGCGATGTAAGGTAAACGATGTTGGCAATCGGCGAGTTACTTCGAGAGGCTAGCAGCTGATTTAGATTTTTGTAATAACAGGAACTGTTCCAAACTGTGTAAAAAGCGATCTTTCGGTTCCGCGAACGTTGCAGCGAACGGATTGATCCACGTTTCAACTAGAAATTTGACACACCTACTTAATGAAACGCGAAACTATCCTTTGACGCGCCATTCCTCGAAGACAAGATTCCAACCTCGGCTTAGCACCAAAACACCAAACCCATATCTTTCTTCGTCATGGAAATAAGCGCCAGCGCCGCGACTTCCGCGCTCGAGAAAACGGTGAGTAAACAAGGAAAAAATAATCAAGTCGAAGAAAGCTTGCAACTCGCGAGGCAGCTAACGCGTGATAAAATTCCGTCGCCGTTGGTTCTTCTCTTTTCGAGCACCGAGTATCGTCTTGCAGAAGGAGCCAGGATAGCCACAAGCATGCGGGAAAAAAGAAGCGGCGGAGTGTGAGGGGTGGCTTTCAGAGGAGGACAGAGAACAACGGGGGTGCGAGAGAGCGGTGTAGCCGAGAGAAAGAGGGCGGTTGAAAGGGGGTGGCGGTGCTCTCACATTCTTTTTACCAAGCGAAACGTTGCCGGCGGAGGCAGCGAGAGCGTCGCCTATCGATTTTTACTTCTAATGAATTCGAGCTAAAAACCCACCCCTCTGCCCCACGACCACCTCCTGGCCCTCTTTCTCTCTTTCTCTCTCTCCCTCTAGAATTTCTCCGCCTTCCTCTCTCTTTCTCTTTCTTCTACTTTGCCACAGCCACACTGTACTACCCTCGTGCTTAGCCACGCTTCCACCCTCTGTTCCACGAACCACGCCAATCACTGCGCGGCATAATTACACGGTTGAGGCTAGTGTGCGACTCCGGCGAAGTCGTGTTTCTTAGACCTCGTGCACTGCAGTAAAAAAAACGAGAAAGCTGGACGAGGAGGGTGGCCGAGCGTCTGCTGGGCTTAGAACGAGTTTCGCGGGGTTAGAACGCCGACGTTCGGGGATCGACTTCTTCCCTCCCCGTTTGTTTTCTACCGAACGTTGCTTCCTCGATGGGGAATAGAAGTTGTTTCTTTTTGTTTCAGTGACTACCAGCAGCCAGCTACTTGGCCGAGAATGGCTTATAATTTGCGTTCAGCGAGTTGGATTTGTTGGAATTGCAGCGGTACTTGAATCTTAAATAGAAGTTAATTTATTTTATTTCGTGCGTATTTTGCTGTAACGTAAGGATTTTATCAAGAATATGCAAAATTAACGAGCATAGTAACTGTTAACGACTGTTATATATGTTTTACATGACATTTAACGCGAGAACAAACATTTAATTCAAAATAGCATGTACGAATATATTTATTCTCGTATTTGGGACGTATGAAACATTTTGTAATTTAAAGTTCGTTTTATGGAATCCCGAAGGGAAAAAACACTCGGTGGTAGACGGAAAATTAATTTCTAAAATAAGAGGATTCACTTTTTCTGCATCAAACGCTAGCTGCGCAATTGAAATATGAAAAGACACGATTACGATTATTTACTTTGTACAAGATATCTATAATTCTTACTAAAATCAACTTTACTCCGCACAAACATTTTATCCAAGAGGTAATACGTACTTACGCGTGCAATCCAGCAATGATCGATAAAGACAAATAGAAGAGGCCAACTGTCCTACCAATTAACAGGATTCGAGGAACGAAATTGATGTGAAAATTCCGCGATCCTTTCGAACCAACGCGACGCGTCGGATGAATCGCGAAGATTCCGCGGTATCGCAAAACGAGGACGCGGGATGAAAACGGAATGTATAAATCAGGTGGCTGTGAACGAGAGGCAGTCAACTGACGAACGCGATCTGAATCCGTGCCAGTTGCACCGCTCGGGGGCAATTACTGTATTAGAAACGATTTCGAATCACCACGAGCCCGTGTACGTGCACTTGAAATCCACGGGTGTATGCACCGTTTGCATTGTGACAGGCCGGTATGCGCCGCTGGTTGCCCCGTTGATGCCTGCACAGGAATAGATTGGTAACTAGTTGCCAGATGCGCGACTCTGTTGCCGATCGCCACAGTCACAGCTTCCGTTCGCGTCCAAAATTTCCTTCCTTTCCGACGCGATTAACCGATCGCCCAGAGGATGTCTCGGAAAATTGGCTCAACGCTTTCTCAATATTTCACGCTTTCGAGCGGCGACCGATCTGTTATCGGGTAAGAGAATAATCCGAACAGTTTGTCAGCACGATTAGGTGCAGGAATATACGAAGTCTGCGAAGATAATAGACATTGATAGAAATCGTTAACACAGACGAACGTGTACTTGGTAACCTTGAACGTCTTATGGATGGACTGGCAACTTTCACTTTTCAGAAGATGGAATTATATCGGATAAACTTTTAACAGATCTCTGATCAACGAATGAAGTACAATAATTTTCGAACGAGAAATTTCGCGGATATAAAGCGGGAAAGCAGCTCTACCAAAGGAATCAATTACACGCGTGGTAGAAGATTTCTTGCTGGAGAAAGGGTTGGTTAATTTATTCAAATTAGAAGGACCGGTCGAGGAACGTTGCGATCAACCGTCGCCCAAAATTAACGCGGCCATTGAAATCGATCGGCTCGTCTCCTTGACCACCCCTTCGCACCATGGAAAATAAAAACCCGGTTGAACTTACGGAACAGCGCCTCAGGGTGAGAATGGCGGATAATGCGAAACCGGTTTCGAAATCCATCCCTTAAGGAGCCGCTAACTCGTTCGAGTTACCGCGTCGCAATTATCGGTGAGACATCGAAATAGACTGACTGCGACTGTATTTGTGCCTGTGTGTATATATGTATGTACATATATACAAGACGATACCAAACCCCATGGGACGAGGGAACGTTAATTGAAATGAAACCGTGCGAACGAAATATTCCATAGGGCGAGTTTTATGTTCGTGCTGCCTATACCGGCTGTCTTACGATTCTTTCTCAGCTGATTCTATGCAAATCGAATCAGCGCCACGCGTTAACGATTACGACTTTTCGGGAATCGGATCGGTGGAGCTCGTAAAACACGTAGAGGTCTGTTCGTTTCCATAAATCGGAAATCTATAAGAAGAAAATATACTTTCAGATTGCTTTCAAATTTTACCGATAATATCCTGGCTGTCGTGCCTTATTACGGTGCTGATGAAATTTCCAAATGTTTTATATAACGCATACAACGTAAGAGTACATCATACAAGTTTTCCATTTAGCGTCTGCTCATTGTGTTCTTCTTTTTCGCTTTTTTAAACATTTTTGAAGTTGTTTTCCACCAGAGCGAGTACGAACGATTCGAAGTAAGCGCGAGCAATTCTATTTCGAAGCGAGCTGTATTGACGAAGGGAGGAGAGTTTGTTTCGCTATACAGCTGGTTTTACATTGACCAGACGATGTTTCTTTCGGAAGAAACTTACTTAGAAACTTCTCATTCCGATAAAGCTGCTCTCCTGCTCCCCCTTACTTGGAAATATCGATCGTAAAAAGATACGACGAAATATGTCTTTTTCCGAACGAAACAATTGGAAGAATTCGATTGAGTACATTTTTTCAAGTGTTTCGTTCGCGCTCTTACACCTTCCGTCGTAACATTTTTCTTTTTTCCCGGAATAATTCTCACGGTCGACGCATGGTAAAAAGAATCGAAACGAATACAAAGCCGAATAAAGAAAGAGATATTAATAAATCAGGTTACTACTCTAAAGCAACGCAAGGGGTAAAAATATTCAATTTAAACGTTGGTTTCGTAGCAATGAAAATCCTCGAGTCATATTTGCCCGAATCGACGAGGAATCCTATCTTCTCGTTTATCAATTCAGGGTTTCACGCGAGCCGTCTCGATGACACGAAACGAAAACGCCAGCAACGAATCGCTGTTATCGTGTCGTGACGGGATACATAACGGTGACCGAATGCGAGGCCTGCTACGCCGGCATGCTCGGAACTCGGTAATTATCGTAATTATTGCAATTAAACGGTGTCGCGACGAGCGCGGATTACACGCAGGCCCAGTTTCTCGGAACGCATTCAGCTATACATAGGGTGATTTAAAAGAGCAGCTCTAACAATTTAAGGGATTATTCTTGAGAGTAAGTAAAAGAGCTTAATTAATACAGGTCCGTGGATTAATCTTGAACAGGATGTAGAGCAGTTATTTTATTTGGTGAATTCTGCTGCTTGGCGGTATCAAATAATGGACAGAAGAACGAGCTTTTATTAAGGTTTTAACAAGCGGACCTTACAGCAGATTGACGTTAAACTTGCGCTTTCGGGGGAATTACAACTCTTTGTAAGATCGGATGAAAAATAAAAGATCGATGTCTTTCGTTGGACGTGTAGGATTCTAAGTAGAAACCAGCACTGTTGTAACTCAAATTTAAAACAGAGTATAGGAATAAAAAAGAAAAAAAAAAGAGAAGTTGAGGATGGTCGCTTTTGACCATCGTCGACTTTCATCATACAGATTTGAGTCTCAGAGAATATTGTACGTTTCGTTTCTCTTCGCGTCCCTCGAAGAAATTTCTAATTTCATTTTCAATTGTAAACCAGTTCTTACGTGAGCAGTACCGTATAAATCTTCAACTTCGTGCGCACTTCGTAGCTAAGTATCCTTCTACCTCCTATCCTTTGTCCGTTTATTTAACTCGATGCAAAATGTACGTATCTCAATTTGTAATGCAAATGGCGTAGACGGGTTCCACGGTTTAAACTTTTAAGTTCTACCTATACGAATTTTTATTCGTCCGCGCGTCCTTAGAACTTTAAACTATTTGTTTTTCGATCACTTCGTGCATGCAAGCTGAATTAATAGTTGCCGCGACGCGTCGAAACGTATCATTGGAAAGAACGATCGAGCACGATGTAACAATGGCGATGTTCGAACGATTCCTCGTCGGCGTTCGATAAAGTAACGCAAATGGACGTCGAAAATGGTATATAATCGAGGCTATCTTTTAATTGCGACGACCGAGCGCTTTGCTGTTCGTTTTTATCGGAAATTGATTTGTCCGAATAACCGGTAGAACCGCGTTATTAGGTGAAGCAGCGACACACGTTACGAGGATTGTAATTTCTAGCTGATTAAACATTTTCAACGTTAACTATTCGCGCTAATCGATAAGTGACTTGTACATGTCACGAGTTACAAATTCAAGAGATAATTTTCAAAATATACAAACGATTACATAGATGTTACTTCGTTTAGAAAGAAGCACGAAGGATTTAAAGCGTGAAATCTTGTACTGTAATATATCACGCGTTCGTTTCGAAATTGACACAACCTCAATTTCTTCTAAAAATAAGAGAAAGCGTCTTCGAACTTAATACAATATTATCTCGTTGATCAAATCTATCAATAAGAGTAACAACGAACACAAAGCAGAAGAGAATTTATGATATTTTCGTGAGAAAAAGAAACGTAGAAATGGACATTCGCGTTAAGATTGACGTTAATAAAGTATTTCTAGCAAGACGGTGACGCTAATTTCAAAAATATTAGAGCATATTACGCTCCATCGCGTGAAATCGTCTCGACTAGGTAGCGTACTTGTGAAGAGTACCGCAAAGAGCAGCGAACGCATTTACAAATCTTCTAAATTCAGCGGAGCCGCGGTGATGTGCGACGTCGAGACTCAGCCGCGGTTAATCGGATTTCCCGAGTCTGCCGGACAACGATGGCAGCGATAATGGAATTACCGTGCGGTCAGCACTTAATTACCCTGATCTCTGGTCCGATACACGGAACAACATTTCGTTCTCGTCGACTACGCGAACCTCGGCCAATAGTCGCGGACGGTTTCAGACCTTCTAAACCGATTCGTCGAAGAACCGAGTATGTAACCCGGTTACTTGGTCGTGTCTACCCTTCGTGGTGACTTGTCGCTTCGCTCGTTTGCCTTTTTCCACCAAGCTGACTGAGTTTCGATGCGTACGTTCCAAGAAGGGATTCTTCATCCACCGATCAAAGCCCAACCACTGGACACGGCATGTTCAAGTAACGATTGCAACTAGCGGAAGAGATTTTCTCAGCAAAAGCGAAATTTTGATATTGTTTTTAAATCAGACAATTTTTAGGTTCAGAATAAGACACAGTGAACGAAGAGAAGAGATCGGAGAGAACAAACTATTAGGTTGTCCGGAAAGCTTCTTTCGTTTTCTATTATTTTACCGAATCACGTGTGATCCATTTCGTTCCGTTTCTATTGTCACGATCATACGTAATTCGATAAAGTAACGTGAAAGAAAAAATGTCGTGCATCCGTTGTTTCCTTATAAAACGAAAGAAACTTTCCGGACAATCTAATACACGTTGAACGTTAAGCACGCAGATCTTACCGATAAATCTCAAATTGCATCCACAGCTTTTCCAAAATAAACACTGCGTCACTGGTGCCATTTCTCCCCTAAGTCGTTCAGTTATTCCATAAACATCGCTTGTTCGAACCTTCTCTACCCTCTATAGTTTCCAACATCTCTAACATCTCTAACATCTCTTTCCTCTGTGCCTTTCGATGTCCTTTTGCTGTATCGCGCACACGAGATTCAATTATGTACATCCTTCCAAGAATTTATACAACATCGTTGCCCATCGATCGTTACGATATCACGGATCGCGCGCGTATAGAGCGGTTCCTCGAGTAGACAACAAACGAGACGTTCACGAGGAGGACGATAGCCCTGTCGAGGGTAGACGATCGAAACCGATGTCGAAATAATTCCATTTCAAGACGGCTGCGGCAGTCGGATTACACGACGGCCCCTGCCTTCCGGGAAGGGCCAATCGATAGTCTCGTGGCTTGACCTGGGCCGTGTTTGCACACCGATCGAATCTGTTAATCGCCCACCGTGCTGTTTCATCGACACACGCTTCGATGATCGTTGTCGCGTCATAATTTCAAGTTGCTCGATCGCGATCGATGTGATTTTTCATTGGTAGGGCCATAAGTCGGTGGAAGCTATTTTCCCGTTAATCTACGACTTCTTGTAACGTAAGCTAATTGATAGTTTATCGGTTCTAATCCTTTCTAGGGATTGGTTTAATATCTGTTCCAATGATCTACGATATTAGATGAGAGTATCGCCGACACAGTGTTAGCAGCTCTTTTGCTATTCGGCGAAACTGATCCGAAACACGTGTTTTATCATTTACTCTCCTTTTAAATTTATCAAAATAGTAAACGACAAAAGTGCATAGCATTGAAGCGATAAAAGTTACAAGCGTCAAATTTAACAGAGACGCAGTTTTTTATCCCTATGGAAAATACGTGACACTTGCACCGTTTACAATTTCAACCGGTCGATTCGATCGCTTTACGATTTGGTGTAATCACGCGATCCTGTAACTATGGAATAATAACAGGCGGTGCTGGTTCGTTATAAATTAATGATCGACTCCGTGGCGGGACAAAACGCGAGGGGGATGTCGAGGAAAACCAGTGGAACAAAAAGGAGCAGAGAGAGTACTCGTGCCTCGGCTCGAATGGGACCCCGTGATTTCCTAACTGATTTCACGGCGGAGTTGCCAGCCTCCTCTAGGAGGCCGCGCTCGCCTTCTTTGTCACGAGACACCGTGGACCCGGTAGCGGCGCGGATTTTCACGCTGGAATTCGTCGGCTTTTGTCTGTGGATCACGTGAGAAACATTGTAAGAAAGAGGCACGATGGGGGCCCGATCGAACCGATCGAAAACGGTTCGAACGGTTCGCAGAGCCCTCCGGAAGGTCGACACTCGATATTCTTGCCGATACGTGGGGACGAATCTGGGCCCCACCACCTGCCGGCCCGCTTTTGTAATCGTTCTCGTGTTGCTCGTGACCTCGGCCTTTTCCATCCAAAGATGCGGAGGTCCCGAGATGCTCGAGATCGAGCTGCGAAAGATTCTTCGTCGTTACCAGGTTTGTCAGGGAATTTTTGGCAAACCAGACGTTTGCTCGTTTCGGAGAGTTCACGGATAGGAAAGGGTTGTTGGATGGTGTCTTAGGATTATTATATCCAGAGCGCGGATGTTTATTTGTAACATGAAAAAATACGCACCATTAGTCGAGAATTTGCAAGTATCATCGTCAGTTGTACCTATGAATCTGCGGCTAACTTTGTTATCGGTTCAAAATAATTATATTTTGTGAAGAGATATTCCAATGTATAGCGTATGATGATTCAGAGAAATGAGGATAAAAGATAGACCGATATTTGGCGACATAAGGGCGGCGTTAGGAAAAGTGTCCGGAATTGTCACAATTTTTGCTATTGTATTCTAATTACATCGTATTCTAAAAAGTAGGAAATTTATTTGACGAAGTAAACAGCTGTATAAGACAATATTAAGAGTGAAATTGGGGTCGTGGCCCTGTTGAAACGGGCAGAGAAGATAGGAAAATTTATCGGAGTAAAGGATCCTATGAAAGGAAGGAAGACTATAGCTTAGTCAAAGGGGATGAAGCAGAACCACGAAAGAAGATCAATCGATAGGGAAATATCGTTGAAGGGAAGGAGTTAGTCATAGAAAACTATATGGAAAAAGAAGACGAGAAAAAGGGGATCAAAAATGCATAGGGGATGTTGTACTCGAACGTTGGAACCCTTAAAAGGATGATCGTTCCCTTCATTGTTTGGAACGTTATCCACAGGCATGGACGCTGTTGGCGGATAAAAACGAAGAAAAAGTCGAACTTCCATGAAATTGGCTTTTGCACGCGTATTAAGGTCTTTTTAGTGGGCGAATACAATTAGGAAAAGTTCTTTCGGCGAGGGACGGTTGCTATTCGAATTTCTATCGAACCCGTCGACCTTCAATCAAAGAAATGAGATTTTTGTCGTGATAATCTATAATATAATGATTACAAAGTTCACGTCCAAAGAATTATTATCTACGAGATTGTAATTAAAAACGTAAGTAAACGCAATTTGTCAAGTTCAATTCCAGATAGAAAGAACTGCAAAATTAAAAGACCTTGAGCAAAAGATGATCGTTGAAAAAGTTATCACCCCTCGATTCAGAAAAATGATCAGAAACGGATCGATCGTTACCGATCGAAGTATTTCCACGCAACAATGGACATGTATTTCGAGGTTCGGCCGTTCCAGCGAGGACGAGAAACTGAAATGTCTAGCGATCAATTAGCGCAACAAAAAGCAATTAAAGAACCACGTTGATTCGTACAAAAAAGCAGGGACGCGGCAAGAAAAAGGCGAAGAGACTTTTCTTCGACGCTTCCAAGCCAAACTTTCCCGTGCTCAGCCCCTCGAGTCTCTTAATTCGGGGATCAACGTGTCTGTTTTCGAAGACTAAGTGCGTGTAGGAGAAATTAGAGAGAGCCTTTACACGAACTCTGTTTCCATTTTTTACCGGACGCTTTTTCTCTCCCCAACACCGATAGGATTCCGTTAAAGGGATATCTTTCTTTGTTTTCAACAGAAATTACTTGGAAAATGAGTTTGATTCGCTGTGGCGGATTTTCGTGGAAATTCTAACGCAAGCAATTATATCCTCGCTCGATTCGAAGGAGTTCTTCCCTCGCATTTCTATCCTCTCGCAAATAATCGAACACGGAAAACTGAAATTTGCATTCTCATGAATATTAATGCTTTACTCTGAATTCTCGACCTAAATATACTTGAGCAAGAATTGTAGCTTCGTGGAATGATGCAAGCAGTCGTTAGGATCGTACAAGTACACAACGATAACAATTACATAATTCCAGTTATGATATGAAGCACCGTGCAAAAGAAGATGTTATAGGTGCATTTCCTAAAAATGTTAAAGGAAGAACCTCGGAACGTCAAGTCGCTCGAGAATAAAAGGTTAAATAAGTAAGTAAGTAAGTAATAAGCGAGAAAGTAGATCACGCGTCTAATTAAACTACGAGTTACTCTTTTATTTACCAAACGACCGTAAAATATCGTAAATCTCGAAAGCTCGAAATAATACAAAATAAGAGACGAAGAAAATAAAATTGCTTGGTGTCTCGTCAAACGAGAGTCTCGACCTGAGAATCCTCGAGTCACCGAGTTTAGAAATTCACGACGATAAAAAATTGAATAAAACTATAAAATCACGTCGCATCGATCACTTTGATTCCATAGATATCCCGGTTCAGGGTCAGCAACCTGATAGGTTTCGCGATCGTTCGCAATGCAGTCGAACGACTCTCGATCTCGTGTGGTTCCTCTTCATCGTCTCTACTTGCCCCGTTATCGAAGCTATCCAGGTTCAGAGAAACGATCCTATACACTGGTCTATAGCAATCGGATGACCCGCGGCCACGTACTTACACGACGCGCGGGATTTCAATTGCAAATCGATTTCGCTTCTTTGTAGTCAACCACCTAGTGCGTGCCACCTATCTTCGATACGTGACAAGGAGGATCGACGTGAATCCAGCCACGCAACGTTCCCAGAAACGGTTCTAATCTCAGACGTGCTGGAGACGTCCAGTGTGCTGGCGCGGGAAAATCCATAAACTTCTGCTTTCCAGCAGGATCGATACGGCCGATGAATGATTAAACCGCGGTATCGGCGCGCCGCTTTTTATTAATTCCCACGTCTCTTCGTTTCTCTTGCTTTTTATCAGTCAATGGATCGTTTGTTATAGGAACAGTTAAAACGTTGCTTTTTCTGCTTTTTGCCGTTTTATATCGACATTGAGAACTGAAGATTGCTCGTTGCTCGCTTCGAATAATTATATAAACTCGACCCGATACCGATAATACGTATTGAAAATATTTCTATCGGATTTTCAATGCGATGTTAAAATTGAATTGTATTTACGATCGATGTAATTTGTGAACCGAAAAATGGCATATAATGGCTTTAAGGATTTACTTAATTTATCCAGATTTTATCGTAAGATCTCGGGGTATTTTGTATAATCGAACTGTGTGTTTCGTTCAAAAAAATAGACGTGGTAGCAAGGTAAAGTAAATTTACAATCGTCTGACCGATTGGATTGAACGAGGTTTCATTCGATGAAACTTTGTTCGTTAGCCAAAACGTTATATGCTTTTGATCGTTCGTAACGCGCATAAAGCACAAAAATAGTCGACAATAAGCGATCTAAATTAATGGAAGCCGGATAAAGTTTTCAGCGACTGTAGGTAATAAGGTAAGCGAACGAAAAACAGTGCCTTTTAAGGCTATTAAATAACGATCAAAAATCTTTAAACGAACAACAATCCTATTTAAGTTCCTTCTAGTATTTACATACATACTTTCCTACTTTGTTGCGTTCTTAGATTTATTTATTTATTCTATATTTAGCAAATTTAAAGGAAACAAAAAAAAGCCCAAATTACACGTCACTGCATCGCACAATAATGTGAAAATCCAAATACCTACTTGTACTACATAAGATTTCATTGCATATAATGATAGTAATCTATATAAGTATATCATCTGCAACAAAGAGGACAGACTACTCTATTCGATTGATTGACGATTTCTCTAACGGAATAACAGGACGCCGCATCTTCGAGATACGGAGGCGAAATTTACGAATAAGAGACAGTGCATAAGCTGTTTACAAGAGCGTGACGAATTTCATTGATAGCCGTGACGCGGATGTCGAGCGCGTAAAACGTTAAACCATAACTAATTTGTCAGTAACACGATTCACGATAAAAATTCAATTTCCGCTTTCCGCGACGATTTGCATGATAAGTATAATTTATATGATAATTCTGTATTAATAACGATTAAAATATAATATACGTAATGGAGTTCTTAAAAACTCACCACATCTTTCTCGCGTGATTTTGAATATTCCTGCGCCTGTCTGTTCTCTTTTTTAGTTCAATGCGTCCTCGCAAGGTTACTCTTGCGTCTTTCGATCGACGTCGTCGTCAGTTTTTATTTTCGCGCGATTAAAATAATTTTGTTTGCGACTTCGAAAATTCAGCATGTTTTACTCGCATATGTAAATAATATAGCGTTCGATTGTAATCAAAGGTTCTGGAAAGATAATCGTTAATTGGAAAATTAATAAATGTCTGCGAATTACAAAACGAGAAATGCTGTCGAGAGATAAAATTACTTTCGATCGATGTATCGGTGCCTATATGTACAGTTGCAGTGTGCGATACGCGTGAATGAAGGAAAGCAGCTGAGGAAATGATTAAGTGTCAATTTCGTTAGTGGGTATATTGTGATCTTTGGATTTCGATAAACAATTTCAAGAATATTCATAAAGAAAAATTACGTCTATGAGGGAATAAACGTGGGTCAACGCCATGGTTATTGATAGTTACGAACGTTAATCGTTTAACGTGATTGACAAATGAAAACGAATGACTCGCCATGAAAAAAAAAATAAGTAAGCAACTTTGCATGAAAGAATTCTTCTAACAAATCAATGTAATACAAGATTTCTATACCGACATTCTCGTTTACCGCAATTAAGCTACATTAATCGAAAGATTTATTTCGCCGGTATAAGATCGTTATCATCGGCGAACATTTTATCCAGGTTTCAGTGCAAACTTTCAAAACCGTGCCATTTGACGTGATTGATCGCTAATACAAACGGATGATGGATTAGTTTCACACAGGTCATTCGCGCGATCATCCGAAATAAAAGTGGTCAAATGAGTGTTCGTCCGATGAGTGATCAATGTGCTTCATCAAATTCTGACCCCGTGACTGCGAACACTTTGTGATCCTCGATTTAACAATCAGTTTGCTCGTTTCCCACGTATAGACACGTATTTTGTTCGTTTCAATATCATTTATCCATGTCGAATTCGTGTTCGTATTCGTTTTTTTTTTTTTTTTTCTAAAAACGATATCCTTTTTACGAACACGCGTCTTCGATAAATCGTTGTTTCATGAAAAGCGTTCGTTGCTTAAACAATGTGCTCTAAATTCAGATCTTATTTCCATCGTATTAAACATATGAATAACATCGTTTAACATGCAAATTATACCGCAGCGTTGCAAATATTTTCATACAACTAAATAGTAAGTAGATTATTAACACGTTCACTGCTGCTTGCATTTTCCCTATCTATCTAGATATACTAAACAAGACTCTCGCAAGTCGAACTAATTAACTCTGCTTCTTGCGGACTTCTCAAACTCGTTACCTAGCTATGCGATTAGTGACCGACTTAAAAAGAAGTACGAAGTTTTACAGGACAATGTTCGTAACACGATCACTTTTCTCTGCCTTTTAATTGAAGGTATTGTACGTGACTCGTGTATTTGTTAACAGACGACTTTCATGCAAAACTTAGATGCGTCGAATAAAGTTTTGCACGAATTATTATTTTCTATACTTTTTTTTTTTTGTTGGAAATTTCGTGATTTTTACTTCGCGTTCTTACGCCAAGATCAGTATCGCGCGCACAGTTGTAATAAAGAACAAATACGTCACAGTGAAATTCTCATCTTCTCTGCCGTTAATTTTTTGTTAAGTTCATGGTTCGACATTTTGATCTTCTTCCACGAAAATTGTTTCCTCTGTACCATACGGCGGTTCATTAAAACGATAATTATGCTTGTCCTGTCTAAATTTGCGCGTTTCTTTTACGTCGTTATTGACTTCCGTCTCTAATGAACGTTCGACTTCAGCTTGATTACGTAAATTGGCGTTTTAAGCAACAAAACCGGCGTTAGTCACTCGATAATGGCAGATAATCACCTCGCAATTAAAGCGTTTCGATCAGATAGACAGAATATATTAAGTGTACTGCCTACGTTTGGCTAATAACATTGTACACGGAGGTTTTAACATTACCAATACTAAGTTGGTTCTTCCGCGAGTTGCTCGTGCTTGACAACCGGTATTTAAAAAAATCGAGATAACGAAATATTTTTATCACCAAGAATACGATTTTGTTCTGGTACAGAATCGAGTAAATTAAATAATGCTGCCAATGCTGCCTTTCACACACTTGTTCAGTTATTATTTCAGTTAGAATTTTATTTTATTAATTTACACGAATAATATTCTATAGAAACGAGTAATTCCTATTCTTCTACATTAATTAAACATACATTTTCCTGCGAGTTATTCGACCAACGCGAAATACAACGATTTTCGTTTCATTCAAATTGAGTTTTAACGTTTAACAATGATAGGAAATTTTTGAGCAGATGCTTTCCGAAAATGGATATTTTATTTATACTATCAATATCACCGCTATTTATAGCATATATACCATTAATAAGAATTAATTTAATATTTCGAACGAGAATGAAGAATTTACATTTGAATCGCATTTCGTAAGCAGAACTTAATCCGGAGAAGCCTCTGATGAAATAAATTTGAAGAAATATTGCTAAACGACCAGTTCTCGAACCTATATTTACAAATGCTTCTGCCTGCTTTTTCACGAATTCCACCGATTAATTAAGCGTTGTACCTGCTATTTTGATACAGTCAGTGTTTCAAAGCGAGCAGAATGGCGCGAGAAAATTATACGCGGCACGATGTTAATTAGTAGAAGAAGCTTCGAACGAACGTTTTGCTCGTTACCTACTAGAGGATCGACGCGATTAAAATCTTATCGGTGGACAAGAAACGCGAGTACCTGTAGAGATCATTAACTGTTGTACAGTGGCAACCTTAATCCTCTTAATTTCCATAAACGGTGCTCTAAATTCCACGGAAAAAGGAAAAAAATATTACAAGCCAGAAAATTACACGGAATTACGTACGAGATTGTACGAAATTGCTTTCATTACGGCGACACTGTACGAGGATATTTATTTCTGAGAAACGATGCACCCGTTTCCTTTCAGTCGGAAATTAATGAACTAAATAAGGCGACAGAAGGCAACTAGCAATATTGTGCAATGCAGAAAACATGGATTATTAATTGCGTATAAGATCATTAATGGCGCATATGTTGTAAAGATTATTAATGGTAAGTATTCATACGTTCATTATTTATCGTCGATCGTTTGCATATTTTATTTTTTAAGACGCTTCGTTGACAGACGATGCGATTTCTCGTAAGATAAAAATTTCGTAAAATCGTTTGAAAAAAGTAAAAGAGTTTATCGAGAGGAACGATTTCACATATTTCAAATGAAACCTGTAGATACAAGCAAGATCTTTTGTTTTAACGATATCATGCTATCTTATTAAACTAAATATTTCCTAAACAGAATTCATCGTCGTAAACTAATTGATTATATGTTAATGTTAATGTTAATCTTTCTAGATTTGATAAACTCCGATTTCTAAAAATCCTATTTTAAACAGCTCCGTTCTTAGATAAATTCTGAAAGATATCTCGAAGTAACAACGAGAGAACCGATAGATTGTTATTAATCGAATACTTTCTACCCATAGTTCTGAATTAATAGCGCGAAAATAGAGAGACAATGAAGTAGAACACGGCCGAAAAATAGAAAAATAATTACAGTAGTTTTAATACCGTTCGTTGCATTTTCCGCGAAGTAAACGTGTTTATCGCGGCATTCTGCTTAAAATATCTATCAAAGACCCAGCCAAAGCGGATAGAATTTATGACGCTATAAACGACTGTAAATTTCTACGATTCGTCCTATTTTATCGCTGGATGTTCGAAATCCTAAGGAAATGCTATTTCCTGATAACAGCGTTTAATTATTTATGACGAATATTTAACGCGAAACACGCGGCATTCCAGCATCTGTGATTTACTTACTCGCATGAATTCGAGCTGCGTGCGAATAAAACTCGCGAATTATTTGAATCGCAATAACTACATGCTTCCCGAAGGAACACGGTCGGGTGAAAAATGTCTCTGATAAGAAAAGTAGAATTTTATATCCACTTATCGCATCAAGGTAAGAGACACCGATTTTACAGGTAGAAATATAACGCAAAGCTAAATCCTAATGTCGCTCGATGCCATGTAGAAGCTAATCCAAATTACTTAAAAACGTACAAGACCATCTAAACTACGAAATCTAGCTATTGGATGAAAGAAGAAAAGAAAACATCTTCGTTAATGCGAGTCGTCTAGCAGGTGAAATAATTCTCCACTTAGATTTCATTTGCTCGATCGTATTCCCGAAAATATAACAATTTGGGGAGGAGAAGTAATTTTTTAAACATATATATACGACAAACTTCCACGATCTGATCACAACGCGCGAACGATCAAAGATCGCGAAGAAAAATCCGCGCGGGGTCGAAATTCTGGTGAGCGAACCGCGCGTGCAACGCGTTGGCGATAAATCTGACGGCGATCTCGACGCGGAATATTTTACTCGCGTAACGTCTCGCGTTAACAACTCATCGAGCGATATTACTCGCGCCATTCGAGATTACCGGTGCCAATAACCCTGCAGTCTGATCTATGCTCGGTTCGGACGTCACCATGGTCGCGAGAAGAGTAGGCTCGGCTGGTCGCGCGTATCCGCTCAAGAGTAAGCCCGTTTATTGTCGTGGACGGTGCAACGCGACCAACAGAGCTCCGCTTAGCCGTGGACCAACAATGAAACGCCGCCCGGGAAAAATGATCGTCGTCGTCGTCGTGGAGACGCGGAGGCAGGCCCGATGGGTTTCTTCGCGCGCCGCTTAACGACGATTTCGATCGTTTACGACTTTAATAATTTAGGCGCGGCCAGCCTCGCGAAGCTCGACACGTTTTCGCTCGTAAACCGCGCGACTAAATCCGTATTTATGGGGAAGAAGAGGTAGTCCGGCAACCGGGGCCTGTCTCCTTCATCCTTCGCCTCTTTCCTTCTTCCACAGTTTGCTGCCACGTCTCGGTCTTTCCTGTCTCTTTCTTACTCTCCTCTCGAGTCTGTCTCCTATCTCTGTCTTCGTGATACGGGACTGGCTTGGAGTCTCGCGAGGAATCGTTTCCATTCGAAAATTTGTCTCGATGTCGCTTCGTAAGTTCGGTAGAGATTATCGGCTCCGAGCGTACGATCGGGGGTAGTTGTGGTTTGTCCGAGAGAGTCTGAATATCATTTTTTTTTGCTGAAATTGTCCGTATTATCTTTGTATCTTTTTTGACGACCTTCGTCGTACATTTTCTAATCAGAAGAGATCTTATAAGCAAAGTACGAACGACATGGAAACATCATACGTATCGCAGCTAGTAAATAACGAACAATCTGGTCAAGATTCGGCGGTTCACGAAATATCTGAACACTCGTCGAATCTTTCTACGAACGTGTTATAAACACGTGATTTTGGGCATAGATGATTATTTAAAAGTAGAATGCGTCGGTTTGATTTTCCCACCGATTCAATTATCCAAACCAAAGAAACAGCTATAGATCGAACTAGCTACAGATATAATTTATAAGTTAATTGGTTAAAATAAAAGCGATCGGCTCATAACTAAAGCCAACTGCCGAGGCTTGTATCATTTTGAAAGGAATGTAACGTTACACCGCGACATTTATAAATTTCAAAAGGCGCTGCCTCGTTAGTTAAATGAAAGTTCTCTGTCCGTACAGGTTGGATAATACGCGCATGTCATAAAGACCCCGTGCGCTCGGTCGTGAGACATTTTATATTATCTTTATATTCGCTGTTCACGACTTACCGAGGACGCAGACAGTAGAACTCATCTACGCTCCTTCCGCTCCCTTATATCCTGCAACAGAAAAATACGAGCATACGTTGAACACCACGTGCACCAACACAACCATCGGAAATACACACGAATACATGCTTGTAACGTGAAAAACATAACAAACCCTGCGAACATTAATGCTCATATCGCGCAGGTGTGAAATTCACCGACTGGATTATGACGCTCCGAAGCTTAAACGCGTCGCCGATCATCCGGCGAGATTCTCGCGCGATAAGCGCAACATCCTGCGCAAAAATTGTTCGCGGAAATGCTTGCTGCAGGCGAACGATCATCGCCCAGTGATATACATTGTACCCTGCATACGTTTAGAGCGACGAGATTATAGTTAGATCGATCGAAATAACGTGTTCGATACTCGTGGCCTGTACTTTCGTAGCAATTTTTAACAAAGTTTCGGGTAATTGATTTGGATACGACCATTAATTCTTTGTCTCAAGACGGAAGTACGTAAATTTTTCAAGCGAAACAGAGGTCTCTGAAACTGTAAATCTTTATGTGTCACGAAATCGTAGGAACATGATTTAAGATTCATCGTCGAATTCATTTACACATTTGTAGTGTGAAGAAATACTAATAAGCAGAACGATATCATCGTTATGATCTTAATATATTTTTACGTTGCAAACGGATCTGCGATAGCGAAAGGTGGCGAAACTTGCGAAGCATTAAAACCTCTTCGATACAGAGCGTCAAAAATAACAGTTTCTCTAATTCAAACTCGTGGTTTCACGAGTTTCGAAAATTCCGAGCGCTTTCACATCCGGCGAACGGTGGACACGCGTCGCCAGGAACGATTCATCGGAATCGTAATGAGTTTCGTTCCCCGAGGGATCTAATTAAAAAAACAATTATCAATCAGCCTAACAATACCACGTGTCCCACATTAGCAAACACCGCCTCGCCGTCCACAATACGTTCACAATGCGTTCGCCACGAAACAATGTGACCACGAAGAAGGGACACGCTCCTCGAAATGCTCACCTCGAGGTATCCTCGAGGAAGAACAATACGACGAAACGGCACCGGCCGATCAGCATAATTTCGTGCGTTCGACCGAGTGCAAAGACAAAAGAAGATCGAGGACCAAACCCAACGAAGGAAGAAACGACACGAGGCAAGACGAGGCGAGACGAAAGGAAACGAAACGAAACGAAACGAAACGAAGTGGAAGTGTGACCAGCATGGTGTGCAGGTACAATTAAAGCGACATTAATTAATTGTTAGCGCAACAATGCATCTGTGTCGGAGGCAGGGACGTAGGCAGAGGAGGGGCCTCGAGGGCCTTCATAAATTTACATGTCTTTCGCCGCGAGAATCATTTTTTACAGCCGTTAGGAGAGTGTCCACGGTTGGTGTGCGTGCGGAGAGAAGCGGCGGACCTACAGCAACGCCTCGGCTATATTACGGGTCCCCATGGTGTTGCTCATAATAACCATCGATGTCTCTCCGCGGGCATGGAACCAGCCTCGAGCTTCGATCTTGTTATCCGTCTCCGGTACTCCGATCGAAATGTCTCGATCGACTTTGGGTTACGATTATTCCCTTTTCTCTCGTGGTTTCTTGGAATTTTCTAGAGATTTTTTAAGTTAAATTCGTCTTGAGTAAAATTTACGAAGAAACTGATTCGATGGAAGAGAAAATGGCAGGTTTGATATAATCTCAAACGATATCGAACCGACGGCGTTGGCTTGAAGATATTTGTCCTATTATCGCGTTTCAGGGTGTAATAAAACGATATGGGATTAGCTTCCTTACTTTTTGCTTTTAGCGTAGTTGAGTAGATCATCCTACGTATTTCTATCATACAGCTTACAGAAGTTTGGAGATTGATTTCGAGAAACTGCTTTGATCTCTGATTCGCTAACGAAAGCTGATGAGTCCGAAGGTGTATTATTTTATCTTACTGTATTGATGTAAAAATATTTGCGCAGCTTCGTGTATTGTTCTTCGTCCAAAATTAAATGGTCGTTTAAGGTCGAATTCGTCATCGTGAAGGATGGAACGTATAGCTGACCTCCTTCTCTATAGTCTTGCTATTTGCTGCAAACTGCATGCTTACGGTGTTTATTGTTCTTCAATAAGACAGTAGACTAATGAACAAATGAACTACGTACCTGCGTATAATGATAAAATAGATTGGCATGATTACTTCGTTACGATTTCAAATTGTTGCAAGAAAATGAAAGAATTTTTTCAACAACAAGATAGAATTTTTCTATGCGTATAGAATAAATTTGAGACAATTTCGATCCTATGAATGCTCATATGCGTAAAAGAAACACACGAGTATGCACAGAGCCAAAAAATCTCCATTCTTGCAGTTTATGAACGTTGACGCGCGTCTAACAAAATCTGTAATCATCTTCCTTCGGCAAGAGTATCTACAAATTTTCTTTACAATTGCAGAACCGAATGCCAACTTAGTGGCTTTATGCCGTAACTAATCCCTGTATTTTTCGTAATAATAATACTTCATATTAATACGCGACATAAAAGACGATTCGTAACGAAAGGATTAATATTTCTTAATAATTCCTTAACACGTCGTGTCATTCGTTGCAACAAAAATTTACGAAACCACGTTCTTCCTGGAAGACGATAATTACGATCCGTATTCTTCCTCGAAGCATTCCAGCGATCTAATTACAAAAGCAGCGTTCAGGAGCAATCGAAATCGATATCGGCATAGAGAACAATCCCGTGTCTTCTTCGTTCCAGTTTTCTTCACGAGATCGCGATAATCAGCACTGGAAAAAGTCATTGCGATGGCCGGACAAAGCCTCTGGACGAATCACTCTATTTTTCGCATAACGAATGTGATTTGCGCGTTGGCCAGATCTTCGGTTACCCGATGGAACGGATGGTGGAGGGTAGGGCGAGCGTGGTTATTTTCGTCAATAGCGGCGTCGTTCGTTGAAAATTCAAAAAATTTCGCATAATGCCCTCTCGGCGAAGCACCGTATTAAAAGAGATACGCGATCGTAATGTGAGACCGAGAAACGTGGGTGGTTCGTTGCACGAGGGCCGATACCGTGGTTATTTTTAATGTTGCCTCCGAGCGTGATCACGGACAGACAGAGAAAAAGAACGCTCTCTTATAATCGATACAGGTGCTACCGAAATTAATTCGACGCTGTTCGATCGAACGCGATAAAGACTCTGCAACGTTGATACCGGACGAGCCGAACCGGCGATATTAATTTGTCAGCTGCGATATACATACAAGTACGTACGACGCTTGGTTGAACATGTACGATATCAAACAGGTAGTTTTTTTTAGCGATAACTCTTTTAGTTCGGTTATCTGCCGTGTATGCACTGGCTATTATCGAACACGTAACACACCTCATCCGTAATAATCGGTCGAGGTTAAAGGTGCTACCATATTTCGAATAATATGTTTTCGAGTCTGGGCAAAGCGTCCGATGTTTTAATATTCCGCAAGTGATATTTAGTATTTTATTAAAATCTCTACTATTTTGTTTCTAAAAGTTTTACTTCTCTAAACGGCCACTCTTAACGCGTTAATTAATGCTTGAATGTCAATGAAGGATTCTCTTCCTTTCTTCTGTTCCGTGTTCCAAAAATACAAAACCCTTTAAAACGAGAAAAGGATCGTACACTGGGAATCAAAATCAACGTTACAAGCTTTCCAGCTATATCCACCACTCCAGCGCTTTTAACATTGTACCCTGAATCACAGTCGCAATCGATTCCTACCGCATCACGGTTTACAATCACCGTTCTTGTACATCCAAGCGATCGAACGAGCCACGAACTTTCGAAATCGTTGAAAAACTCGTTAAAACGTTACATAGGCCTGTTGCAGAGCCGAGTTCGCGAGACGTACAAGAGAACACGGTGTCTTCCCTTTCAAAACAATGTCCTGGCCAGATCCGGGCGGAGGTAACGTCTTGTCCTTCCTGGCCAATAAAAAGCCGCGCGAGCGACATGTTAGTAGCAACGCTTTTATTACCGCCTTTACGATGCTTTTCGGCCCTCGTCCGGTTGTTCGTCGTTGATCCACGAATCACCGATCCGCCGCTACGAAAAAGCTTCGTTCCGGAATTTCGACCAGGTCCTTTCCCCGCTTCGTACGTCCACCACCTACCGCCAGGCCATCGGAGCATATTTTATTTACGATGTCCTGCATTATCATCGGGCGGACGCGCGCGCCATTGTGGCCTACGTGCGCGCGTTATTGCGGGGAGAGAGAAACACATAGAGAGAAATTTATGCGTGGGCGAAACGAGCAACCGAACCGCACAAAGTGGACGTATCTCGCCTCGCCTCGAATTAATAAACAGCAACAAATGACCGCCTACGTCCGCCCCTTTCTCCGTCACCGATTTCATCGTTCTGGTAGTCGATCCGTAAAAGATTCCCCTCTCCTTGCCTTCCCTCGCAGTCTGCCTATCTCTGTCTCTCTTTCGCGAGGTACAACGTCCACTCGAGAGGCGATCCTCCTTTTCCGTCATCCTAGCGCCTTCCTCCTCGTTCTTACCCGATCGTGGACCGCCCGTGGTGTCCCTCCCGGAGGCTGCTGAATCCTCCGTGGATCATTTGCCCCGCGATCGTTACCGATCTCTGCATTCGTCCTGCTCGAAACTTTTCGAGAAATGATTTTTTCTTTTCCTTTCCTGTCGTTTCTTTTTTCTTTCTTTTTTTCTTTTCTTTTCTTTTTTTAATTTGGTCGGTAATGATCGCGGGTGTGCTCGAACGGTTGGAGATTCGATCGTTGACGAGCTGAATTCGCGAGGATTCTAAAGATTCTTTAGGCTCTCGAGCCGTGGCGATAATCTTTGCGTTTTCTTTCGTTTTCTTTTATCGAGTGGAATTGAGAGTACGTTTTAAGGCTGTAGTAGTTTCCTGGTACCGACGATGAATACTTGGAGATTGAAAGATAACGATCATGTAAAATAGAATACGTTAGTAATGTAAAACATGTGTGGCGATTACTGCGTCAGAATAGCTAATAATATCTAACCAATAACGCTCAAATATGCTGCCTGTGATAATAAGTAACTTTTACATAAAACTTTGTCAAGCTTGCAGAATATGCGACGCACGTACTAGAACTTTGTGTTTTTTTAATTTACGCAGTGAATATTCAACGAGTGAAATCATACGTAATAAAAGTTTAACCAACCGTCTACAGACTGTCATCTGTAAATATTAAGAATTCTACAGAGGATAAAGAAGTTGCACAAAACTTCTCGAGTTTGCTAGTTCTATCTCAATCGCGTATTAACGCGTTGTACCCGTGGCGTAATCAAGATGAGACCTAACGATCTCGTAACTCTGAAAGAATTACAACACGACGTACGACAGGGATCGAATAAATTCCAGAAATTCCAAGCAACCGAGTCTTATACCAAAGCGAACGCTCGCACGAAAAACGAGACACATATTCGAAACAACCGCTAACCGAAGCATCGAGAACAATTAAACACAAAAGCGTTGCGTTTATTTTCATTTCGCCGTGGAAGCTTCAAGAAAAACGTGCGTTTCACTTGCGCGAACTGTTCCACGAAAAAAGAAGCAGGGACAAATAAATCCGCAAAGCTTGGAAAATCTATTATTACACAGCCGTGCAAACTTGTACGAGTATGCCAAAAACAATAAGGAAACACCGAACGCAAACATTGTCGTCGAGACTACGTTAATCCATCAGATTATATTGCTCAACCGTTTTGATTTATCGATTATGTCGCTGTCGTGTTCTACTCGTTTACCAGAAAACTACGCGTATTTCTGCAAACTCATATCGTTGTTTCCATAATTCCATTTTCGAATTCTTTGTTTTTCGAGTGCGAGTAAAGAAAAGTGAAAAACAATGCGCCGACAACGCGACTTGTGCTCTTCGCTTTCGCTTTTTGTGGTATAGCGTATTCGCTTCAATTTTATTACGAGGTAAAAATATTTCGTACACGTTTGTCACAGCGAAAGACGAACTCTCGATAATTCGAAAATGCTAAGATACGTAAAAAGGCGAAACTATAGATACACACCAACGAAAAGATAAACAGTGAAGAGACGTGAACTATGAGCGATTGAAAAAGGTGAAAGGCGCTCGTTGTTCGTCTATCGAAATCCAACATCGAAGGGCAACTGCCTCGAGGCATTTCCCTTTGTGGGACACAGAGGACGTGGGCACACGCACGGCACTGAATAATTAACTCCGCTTTGCCGGCGCCGGTTTTATCGTAATTATCGCTGCGCGCCGTAGCTGGTTGCCGCCAGTGGCGGACCAGGATCGATCGTAGATCGCGAAAATGATCGACGCGAGCGCGCAGAGGTGTGCCGCGCGCGTTTTCTCTGCCGTGTTGGTTCGCCACAGCGGATAAAACGGCTCTCGCGTTCGCCTGGTTACTTCAACTATCGCGCCGACCGTATCGTCTGGGTTTCGCGGGCTCTTTGTTTCCTGAAAAGGACTAATGATCATCGGTCGGCCTTTCAAGTGCTGCGTGCCGTCCCGTTTAGAGAGATCGTAGCGAAGCCGCGTGGAAATTTTCGTGGCGCCATCAAAGATTTCGTAAAAATAATCACGCACAGCGTTCACGGCAACGCGACGAATATTTAGCCAACGTTTCAGCGTCAGCTAACTCTCAACTTCGCAGAAGAATCGTCAGTGGGGAAAAAAAAAAAAAAAAAAAACACGGATTCGCGATTGTTTTAATTTTAGAAGAAGTAAACTGCACCGGGTATAACTACCTACGCAGTTCGACACGATCTGCATCGAATACTTCAGATATTTTTAGATCGAACTTTGTTATACACGTTTCAATGAAATTCGCGTTACTTTTGCGCCGATTCATCGAGTTTGCTATCTATTCGCAGCTCTAATGTAAATGCTCTATTGCGCAACCTCGCGATACGTTACAAAGTATCTTTAGCAACGACTTCTTAAAAGATCGGATAGTATCGATAGCAACGACCTTTTCGTCAAAGAAAAATACTTAATTAAAAGGAGGATCTTCGAAAATGATCTTCGTCTAGCTTCGTGACACCTATCTTTCTAACGCGTATCTTCTTCGATTGAGAAAAACCACGCGTTCGAGACGTAACTCGTCGTGGATCCGGAGAATGATGGAATCAAGTCGAGAATCGACAATTATCGAAAGAAGATTCTTCGATCGCCTTCTATCTTGACGACCGTGTTCGCGCGTGCAGCCGATATTATGAAATTTTCCAGCGATAATATACGAACAATCACGTGGAAGTGTCTGTTAGAGGGCTGATTTGCATCTGTAATTACTACAGCATGCCATTAATAATTAATTAACGAGAGAGTCTGACGCGTGACGCAATCGTCGCGCAGCCGCGACTTTTAATCGATCGACGATTAATCACGCTTCCTTAATCGTCTTTTTCCCTATCGATTCCGCGTCTTCTTTTTCCCTTGCCCCCTCCTTAGCCGCTGCTGTGACTGTGTAATTACCACCGAATCGACGCCCGTCACGGAACGCGTCTCTAATGGTCGGTTGGAATTTGTTCTTTTAAACGCTGCCGCGCGCAACACCGACGGAAACTCGTAACAAGATTGATAGAATACTTTCTCGTGATGCTTTCTGGTAGCTGGTACCGCCGCTCCGGACGAATGATGAATTAATGAGCCAACGACTGTACACACCGTTCCTTGAAATTGTTTAATTCAATAGAAGGCTGGCTGATTTAGTGCTAGATTTCCTCCTTCGTTCTTTCGACAGAGGAAATGTCAACGAAACTGCCTTTTGATTTTAGAAATGAGTTTCAAGCTGATCGAAGGTGTTGCGTAATTTTGTATTAGCTCGTGACAGCTGAGATACAATCGTTGATGAAAGATTTTCTATACCGAACGTCGTTAGCTAATCTGTTTATTTCCTGGTATCTTCGCGTTCTTTGTTATCTATACGGCAAGTAGTCGGATTATCGCGACGACGATTACGAAATTGACAATTATTTGAGAAAAAAAGAAACGTGAAAAATTTAACTCGAGGAGTTCTTCGTTGTACAAAGTGTTTCGGAGTTTATATAAATTATTGAAAACGTTAAAGTACGAGTCTTGCGATGTTTTCGTCACATCGTGATCATCTGATCATCCACCGTAGACGTGTAATAAATTAAACAGCTAGCTGTTGTTGTTTGTTTAACGACGAGAATGGATAGAAGAATTTAAATCGATTGTAGAGCTGTTCGTTAAATATAATACCGGGCGGAGTAAAGATCGAGCTGAAAGTGAACGTGTATGTATTATACGTTACGTTTGCAATTAAATTGCATGGATGCTCCTTTAATTACATGTCTGGCAATTACTGCAAAATAGGAATAAGAAGTCTGTATTAATGGAGCTTCGGTGACGTAATTGAAGCAGTAAAAAAGCGGCAATTATTCTTCGTATCCTTCGTCTGACATTTCAATCACATTCTCTGAACAACTAAAATACATCGATCGAGCCCCAACTAACAATATCGTAAACACGTTGCATAACCTAAAACCACTTAATCGCGGTATGGCTTTTCATTAAGAATCGTTACAATTCACACCACGCGTCAAATGACACGGTTTTAAAATAATATCGAATCGTATTAATCGATCTAACGAGACGGCTGGAACCATCTCGGTCGTGTACTTTGATCGTAAGAAATGTACAAATCTTGTTCAAGTAGTAAATTCACTGGACAGATTGCAACTAAGAATTCCTGGGAACTTTTCACTAAAATAAACATTTGAAAACTAGCCATCGATTCGATTAATTCTTAAACGAAGTACGTGCTTTCGTAGGTCTGAAGAGACAAGCGCTGGAAACATCTCGATCGAATGTAGGAATAAAATACGAAGAAAAAATATGTCAATCCTGATGAACCGTGCAAAAGCAATTAACAGTACCAAAAGAGATTTATGGAGGAGCGGTTCCAATAAATATCGATAATTACACCGCTAATTCGGCTCGAAAGCGACCGAAGATTTATGCGATCCTAGGATTTCGTAAATGTACCTGGTACCGAAGTCGCCGCATTTTTACGACTTTCCGGAATCGGTGTCCATAAAGCGATCAGACTTGCCCCGGAACGTGTCGAAGGTTCTCTCGTTAAACGCGTCTAGGAGCGCCGCGACGTCGTTGCAGCCAGCCAGAGAGAGAGACTTATTAGTTCAAGGTTGCTAAGGTAATTCCGTGGCTGACTTCACGCTGCGTGGATCGTCGCTGCCGGAACATCAGGCCGCGATCTTCCGTTCGAGTAACGGTTACACGATCGAAGACGGAAGCTTGGTGATTAATGATCGAGAGGATCGTATTAATTTCGCAGTCGATAACCGTGCGACTCGCGAAGGATAAAGGCGATAATTGTTTGAAATTACCTGGATGTCTGTGACGTGACCTCGTGGCGTGAATTTTCGTTTTCTACATAATCATGCCTATTCGATGGTCACGCTATTAAGATATCGTGGAAGAAATTTACATTTTTCGGAGGAGAAAAATTGCGAGATGATCAGCGGAATTTAAGGAACAGAACTCTCAGTCGTCGTGAACTTGATTGCAGAATGAAATATGGAAGCGATGACTACGAACATCGAGGTGTGAAACTGACAGCGAATCGCTTTGTGATAAATTGAATGGACGTGTAATTATATGGATTTCCTTTTGGAAGGTAGAATCTCTATGCTTCTAAAGCGATGAATAACATTTAGCGTTTAATTGGATTAAGCACTCAAGAATCATATTAGACGGACTAACGAACGAAGAATGTTAAAACATCTCTTGAAACAGAATCGTCAAATATTCACCGAAATGTGTTTGGCACAAGGTTAACGTCCAAACGAATCGCACGCTGAATCACAAAAATAGCAACTTTATAAAATCCAGGGACAAAACACAGCCTCGATAACCGTTTCGCTACTATTTTCTTCAGATTCTACGACTACTTTCTTTACCAGCTGAGAAATAAGCATACCGCGGAAAGAAATGGAACAAATCGATCCATATTCTTTACGGAGATCGCAGCCATAAAACGACCAATTAACTACCTCGAAATTGGCCCGCGTCTGCTACTACCCTCGATCAAGTAAACCGTATCATCGTCAGAACCATCGTGCAGTATGTCGAGAAACGCGAACCACGCACTGTATACGTAATGCGTATTTTTAATGAAAACAAAAAAGAACTCCTACAAGCGTGGCTCTTACTCTTGAAATCAGGGATGCATCCGAACGGAAGGGTTCCTCTTGCCGGGCGTATCGTGGGAGGGCGTCGTTGTTTCGGCTCGAGCACGTTTTCACTGCGAGAGCTGTCCAAACGGTCGCGCGCGCTTTTTCACGCGAACCAGAAAGACGCGCACACCGGACGTTCGAGGGATCGAGAGATCGGTGGAAAAAATCGTGACGAAATAAGGAAACGAGCGTGGTGGCGCTGCCGTCGGCGACGACGACGACGACGTACCACGACGACGGCGACGGCCACGACGACGACGACGACGACGACGACGACGACGATGACGACGACGACGACAAGGACGAGGACGAGGACGAGGATGAGGACGAGGACGAGGACGAGGACGAGGACGAGGACGAGGACGACGACGACGACGAGAGAGGCGTCTCTCGCGCGACACACACACGTGGTGGGGGCGTCTGCGGCCGCTACGACAGAACTAAGGGGTTGTTTGCCCCGCTGGGGGGTCTCGAACGGCTCTGCCACCCCACCAGCTTTGCTATTTTGCATAGGGCCTGCGCGTCGAAGGCGGCACACACCGCCACCCTCTTATTCTGACTTGCAGCGACGCTCTATCTCCTCGAGAAACCCCTCTCCACCCCCGACCTGGCTGCTTTCGCACGAGGGGTACACTTCGATTTGTCGAATCCGCGTTCCGCGGCTCTCTAGCTTTCGTTTGCAAGGAAAAGAGAAAGAGAGGAATGACAGAGAGATAGAGAGAGGGAAAAAGAGGGAGGGAGAGAGAGAGAGAGAGAGAGAGAGAGAGAGAGAGAATCTCGGTCCGTTCCTTCGCCCTCCATCCAAATAACCACCCTTCTTCTTCTCCTTTCTCTGCCTTTCTCCTTTTCACCCTCGCTTTTTCCCGAATCCCCTCTTGTCTTCTCTCTAGTCCGGCCTTCTTCCTTTCCCTCTCGTATATTTCTGTCTTTTTTTCACCATTCCTACTCGCCGGCTGTTCCTCGGGCTTCTTCTTATTTATCTCGTTGCGCCGGCACAACATCGTCTCGGTCATTTCCACCATGGAAACGAAGATCGAGCCGAGGAAATCTTTGACCTCGAGGAGCGTACTCTGCACGCTCGCGGAGAGCGGTCCGCTCGTAAATTGGAGATTGCGAGGTCGTTACTTCCCGCGGAGCGTCTGTTAAGATCGCCGGAGGGTGAGTGTTTGTCTTGCGAATATGAGATTAAGTCGAGCCCAGGGGCCTCGCGGTGGAGGAATATTGAATCGGTGATAGCTCCTAATGGGATTGAAGGCAATGAATATAAAATAGGACGCCTCTTTGTGTGTCGTCCCCGGTTAATTATCCACGGGAAACTGATGGCGTGGACAGCCTCGCGCGATCGAGGAAACGCACTGAAATCGATCTCGCGTTTAGCAGCGTGGAAATCAAGTAATTTCGAAGTTAAGTAGGAAACTTTTGAATCGGCATCCGATTAAAACATTGTACCTCTTGGAAGTCTCCGAGTTTGTATATCTATATTACTATCAAGATTAACATCGGGTAAAAAATGACGCGTACCAGAGCTACGTATCGACGACAACGATATCGATTCACGACGCTTTCTCGCTCTGCTATAACCGCTGCGCGTAAAGTATATTCACGATCTCGTAACACTCTCCCTCTCTATCCCCCGCTATGCCAACAACCCGAACACGTACGACGCGTATCAAAAACTCCAAACTTTCCCCTAATGGCTCTCTCTTTCACGCTCGTTAAACTCAACTGTTCTCCTAAAACAATCAACCCGCGGACTCTCGTACAGCGATTCTTCGAAGACCGTACCAAAGAATATTCGTATCGCCAATTTACAATCTCGAGTTCTAATTCATCCTGCCAGACGGACGAGTCTGTCTCTGACGGAAATGAAGTCACGATATCGCGGAAAGCCAATCAACGGTCACGGTTCGCGGCAAAGGGTTGCTGTTCAAGGGTTGGCCGAAAGCTAGTTAACGCCTCCGCGTAATTAAGCAAAGCAACAGCGTGCCGTGCACGGAGATAGGTCCATGCTCCACCCAGACTCCGTCGAGTGAGGACAAGAGTGGTTGAACCCTCTCTGCAGAGAGGGCGACAGGCCCGGCCTCATTGGAGGCGGGTTGGTTAGCGCATGTATAATTAGCGCGAACAGACAGGAGGGTTCTGTGGCGGTGAGAGCGGCGCGGAGCGACGAGAGCAATAGGAGCAAGTAGTGTGGGTGAGGAGAAGAGAGAAACACAGCGAGTCCCGGTGGAGGACAGGGTGGAGCCACCCCGTCGGCGCATGTGCCAGCATCCCTAGAACCGGAGATATAATGTATTCATAACGTAGCTGCTCTCCATGCAGCGGCCCTCCCTCTTCACCCCCGATCCACCGTTCATCCCTCTTTCTCTGTCTCTCTTTCTCTGTCCAGCCAAAACCCATTCCCGATTCAGCGTCGCGCTGCGTTCCAGCCTGACGGTCGATTAATTGGCGGATTCTGAGAACGCGTCGCGCCGGAAATGCCCTCAGACGATATTCGATTTCAGGAAATTCCGGCGTAATTGAATAGGCGGCGGGGCGAGCCGGGGTTGGAACGTTGATTGCGTACTCGGCCCGCGTACCTGTTAAAAACGCTCAGATGCCGGGGATAACTCGAGCAATTCGTTTGTTTGGATAGATCCGTGGGGTCTTCCCGAGGCACGTTCTCGAGGTAGGAGGGTAGAGGTATGATCGAGCGGCGAGAAGTTGATGCGGATTTGTAGGTCGGTTGAGCAGGTTGAAACGTCGAATGGTTGTATGCCACGTTGTGTGTCGGTGGATGGATATTTGGCGAAACATCGATGGTAGTTTGTGTACGGAGGGATTGTAAAGCAGCGTTCAGATGGTCAATATTACTGTTACATTGTCAATATTACCGTCAATATTTAAGGTTTTCAACATTGTATTGACAATATCTATCGATCGTTTAGAGGCTCTCTTACGTACGATAATATCGAGAATCTTAAACATTGACGATAATATTGATCGTTTGAACGTTCCTTAAGTTGCTTTTAGCATGTCGAAGCATATGTAAGTCGAGACACGGTATGTAGAATCGAAACACTTACTAGACTTGATATACGTGCGTGTAAAATATTCAACGATAAAGTCTAAAGAGTATCGGATATAGAATTTCCCTTTTCGCGAACAAAACTTTATATTACTGTATCATGTTTTATATATTTAATTAGACACTCCGCATCGCGTTTAGATTATCCGATTTTTTACGTCACGAGCTGCGCATCACATCCGCGCATTTTTGTATCACGTATCTCTTCTGTTATATATCGAACCATATTTCCATCGATCGATCGATTAACCTCTTTTAATCCTTCGAATCAAACATTTCTCTAGTCGCACGTACTCAGATGCAAAGAGAGAGCGTTCAGCGTGAGAGCAGACAGCCAGACTATCGCTAAAGGACCAATAAAGCTGGCCCTTATCCAGGTAAACGTGACAGGATCGTCGCCCTCGCAACAGAAGAGAGCATCGTGGCTCGAAGTACGAAAAAAACGACCCTCGAACGTGTGCCGTGTATTTTGGTCCGGATCCTAGATAACCCGGTGTGCTTTTCCGGATGCTTGAGCACGACACATGTCCCGTCCGTCCAGGCTTTTCCCTTTTCGTGCGAGGGTTCGTCCACCGGGGGATGGTCGGTATAAGGGATGCAGAGGGGCAGGAAGGAAGCTGGGGAAGAAGAGAGCGTTCTGCGGTTTCACCCCCGAGGACACGGTGTCATCAGGCGCAATTAGGGATGAGTCTCGGTCATCAACACGTGTACCAAGCTTTCTTTCTCGATGAGAGAGTGTTACAATGGCGTACCAGCGTCTATGTGTGTGCGACCGACCGGATAACCCCCCTCTGGTCGCCGCTACTTTCTCCTATCGCATTATTTCTTTCCTTAATTTCGTTTCATTCCCCTATGACGCTGCGAGCAGCGATACTTTCGTCTCTGTTTCTCCCCCGTCAAACTATCCGCCGTCGTTCGTCTCAGTTTCTACGAACCTCGTTGCAGCCTCACTGCGCCCGTACGATTACTCCCGTTATACGCCTTTGACGCAATTATACTTTGGCCCTTATGATGTCTCGTTAACTCCGCCAACCCCCTGGAGGGACGCTGCATTACCGCTGCGCCATCACGCTGGAAACCACGCTGCTCCATCCTGATGGAACCTTCGCCGCGTAAGGCTTCGAAATCGAGAAATATATTATTTATAACTTTTTCCTTGACCGAGCTGCGCTAAGTGGGACTGCGCGCCGGTTGGTTCGCTCGTTGATTCGGTACACAACGAAACGGAACCTCGAGCCGGATAGTTTAGGGTGCACGGAGATATTTATCTTGGTGATTAATGGTGAATATCGATACGGGTGTTTCTGCCTGTTGGTACATGCGTGTTAATGGTATCCAGCTTTGTTTTAAAGCGACGTTTCACTGTGGTGGTATCCTCTAATGATTCCGTTCGGAATTTGTGAAACTGTATTGCTGGGCGTGCGCGTATGTCATTGTCGAAAGGTATTGGTATAAAAACACGCGTGTTCCACGAGATGTAGAAAAGTTAAGATGTATAGAAAGACTAAAAAAGCCACTGAATAATTAGATACGATCACCTATGTGTTACGATATTACCTACATAGAAGTGAAAATTCAAATTTAATCGAATCATTCGGCAAAGAGATCGGATCAATCTCCTCGTAAAATTAAAAATATCCAAAGTTCAACGATTTGTAACCTAAATAGGTGTTTCGGTATTAGAGATTCCTAGCACTTTAAAAAGACAGACAGATCCGAAAGTTCCAGTGGTACGTAATTCCAAAAAAAAAAGGCTATAGAATTTTCTAATCTAGAGAATTCTTCCAAAGCGGTAGAAACAGGTTGACGAAGCGCAAAAGCTCGAGTGCATAAAGATAATTACGTGCAAAGTCGCATCCGAGCTCGCACGATTCCCAAGTAGTAATACACAAAATTAAGACCACGGTAAGAACCTGCACGCGTGCTACCCTTCCCAAAAGTCATCTAAATTACCTGACAAGATTGTTTATGGTAAATTTCAACGATTGCGTGGCTAAGAAAGGACGGCAAGCGCGAGTAATCAGCGAAATGGACGCGAGGGATGTAATCAGCCGTGGCCCTTTCGTCGAACAAATTGATCTCTCCGGTGTGGGCGCAAATTTGCGGCAACGAGCGTGATAAACAAGCTCGTGTCGTTTCTATTGTTCTGTGAAAAGCGTCGTTACACCGTGCATACGTAGAATTACGAAGGTGGATAGGCAGTAATAGCGGCTGCAACCGTGACATGCCAGGTTTCTACGATTTCCTGCAGTGTTTACCCGGTGGAGGGGCGGCTAGGCCGTAAGAGGGTTGGTTTCTAGTGCCACCGATCGTGCCGTAAATTTATCGATTGCCACGCGACTGAACGGTGATTATTTAAATATCGAGTTACGTCGTCGTGGCGAATTAGTTGTGTAATATCATTATGTTGACGAATCGGAAGTGACGTTACGAAACTGACGGATCTTGGGAAAGCTGGTACACTCTGTACTCATTTAGTGGAAGTAGACAACAGTTCTTGTTAGGATATGGCATTTTTCTTTTTTTTTTTTTTTTTTTTTTTTTTTTTTAGAAGAACGAGTTTCTCGAATTACGTCGATATTTATGAAATACGATCAAGGTTGGATTACTTTGTTATACGAAGAAGCAATAGCCTGAGATTTTTAATAACTTTCGAATTTTGAGAATTTGGAAAGATTACAGATACGTTTGTCTAAGTTGAGCGACGATCGAACAACGCACAGAATATTTGGAAACTACCATACGTACAAACAACGCCAAATATAACATGTACGAAGAAACACTGAAACGCTTACCGTTTTAATTATAACTGTTCGTGTACGTCGTATTTAGATACACGCATTAAAGATTTGAATGCACACGTGCCAAATATCCAACGCCAAAAACGTCCATAATCGCATCGACCGAAACGATATTATTTACACCACAAAATTCGACGGTTGTCGTCGCGACACAAGTATAGCGCTGTCGCTCGCAAACACGAGCGCGCGTTTCGCTGAATTTAAATACGCGAACGCGGCCAATATCCACAGCGTTGCTTTGGTCGTAAAATAGCGAAAGTTAATAATTCCCTAGCCGAGGTCCGAGGAACCGTAATAAGCCGCGAGTTTAACCCCCGATGCACGCATGTAACCTCATCGTGTACACACATGTAAGCGCACTTATGCGACCGTACGTGTATGTTTGCGGTTCTTTCCGGCTGGAAAAGGGATCGCCAGCCGAGGCTCGATGTTTTTAATAAGCGGTCGACACGTAGCACGTACTAGATATTACCACGACAGGCCAGGCGTTGCACCCCCGCCTCCCTCTTCGGGGTGTTCTTCCATCCTGACGACGGTCGTGGCTGGAAAGCCGCTAACGGAGACCGTAAGGGGGCGCTCCACCGTACAGTATGGCCTCTAATTAACTCACACCCACCTGACCAAGGTGCACAGTGTCCCTCGTCGAAAGTGGACGAGGTTCACGAACGCAAGGGCGCCCTTCTTCGTGGAGGTGGCTGCGCTAGGTCGACTTCTACGGTCGATGCACCACCACCACAGGTCACCGGGTAATAATCCGGGGAAAATTTCATTATACCGACGCTAATAATTCAACCGGTGAGTTTATAACGTTGAGAAAGAGTTATAACGTTGGATGGCTATGTTTCAGTTTTTTTCAAGATGCCTCATCTTGAGGGTGATTTGGAATACGACGAGATTCAAGAACATTCTATCTCGATCGTTATCAGCATGCCTGATTTTCAACGAATAGTACGAAGAAGCGATAACGGCGGGGCTTCGTCTATGGCTTGAGACTTTGATTGCGCGATCGTGATGCACGTATTCCCCTTGAGGTTAATCGACTGACATGCCTGATTCCGCAACATCGACAAATTTTTGAAAACGGAAAAGAGTGCCAAAGCGAGTATTTCGTACGTTACCTTACGAATACAAAAGCTGTTTCGTATAAAGAAGCAAACGCAAATTACAACGCGATCGCGATATATACTTCGATCAAGAAACAGACTGTGGATATTCGTGCAAATGTATATTTTTATGAATTAAAAGGATAACACTTACCCAGTAAATTGCTATTTACTGAAAGTGCTATATTCCGAACATTCTATGTACTTTTGCCTGTTACGTTACGCTATATATATATATATTACAAATTAATAAACACATAAACATCCGCAGTCTACTGATAAAAAGCAAGTCAATTCCGATGAAAATAGCAAAGAAATCTCGTCAAACGTCACGAAACCCACGAATCGCGTTACACCGATGAAATAGTACTAATCGTTGGCGATGTACCATAACGTATGCAAGACCAATTACGAAAAACATTCATCGATCGTCTCCGGCGCTGATTAATGGCGTTCCGGCAGCATCTCGATGCACGCACGGGTCCTCGTTTCCGGTTGCAATCGCAAGGGCGGGATCACCGACCAGGGTACCACGAGCACACTTGTACGGCCCTGAACTTCAGCCGCGATTAGATCGTCGTAAATTGCAATGTGGTGCACGTCGACCATATCCATTGCCAATGGCCGTAGCATTTCCATTGAATATTCTTTTCATGAATTACATACCTAAGAAACGTCCTCGCGCCTCCGCGGCGATAAAGCGTGACGAGAACGCCAGATATCTACAACAGTGTTAATGCGAGTTGACACTCTAATCACGAGCGGGATGAACGGATAGATAGACGAAAAATATCGGCTCGATCTCAATATTCCGCGAGTTATTTTGCTTTTAATGTCGCCGACAGAATTAAACGTTGTTGGGGATGTTACGTGGCTGTTATTCGTGGTAAAAGCGATTAACCGAAATTATTTAGTTTTACCGATAGACTAATATCGAGATGGAGGAAATTTAGGTTAATAGATCGAAGGTCGATAAACTTTATATTCTCGATACTTGATTGATAGTTTAAAAGAGTATAGTTATCAGTATGAATGTGCTGTTCGATGCCGACGAAATCAAATTATTCATCTGGTTTTTCGCGTTTTATACGGAATACTTTTGTCCCAATGATAATCGCGATTTGAATCTCAAATTCGTTAGAATTAGTAACCAGGAATTTCATCCTATACTTTAAATCGATCCAGGAGATCTGCAAGAGAAAAGCAGATCAGATCTGTTTCAATTTCCACCCTCGAGGAGCCAGCGATTAAAGAAGTGGTCAGAAACCTCTCGCTCCAACCGGCGATGGCTTCATCAAGCACTCTCTGCTGTATCGCATTAATGATATTGATTTCGAAAAATACAATCAACGCGGTTCTCCTCATCTCCCACCCTCCGCTGTCGTCTTTGTACAAACTCACCACCCTTGTATTATATCCTCGTGCTCACGCTCACGCTCACGCTCACGCTCACGCTCACGCGTACCCTATGGTATTTATTATCGATACAACGTGTTCAACAAATAAACACAGACAAAGTAATTCGTACGTGTGCCTTCGTTAAGCTGGAAGAAATCAGGATCTCTTATTAATATCAGACTTATTTTTCATTTTCTGTCTCTCCCATCCCTTCCACTAATCTCCCTCATCTACACACTAATATCCAACCTTACTTAACCCCGATGGATTTATCATTCGATTCGAAATGCGTTGCTCGTGTCAGCACTTTTCACTATAGGATTGCTCAGAGAATTTATAACGGTTATTTTCCGCGGAATAATTCCGCGCCATCGCGTAACGACCGCTCGTCGTCTCGACGAGGAGGAGGAAACGAGGAGGTCGACGACGACGTTCGTTCGAGTTTTGATAAATTACGGGAATCCACGGCGGTTTACAGATTTATGGCAGCCCCACTCGACCCGGAAGCACGATCTACATCGTTAATTAGCGTAACAGTCGCGATCGGTCGCCATGATACTGTTACGTCTCATAAGAGAAAAATAATATTCGTCGTGCCCTTAACTCCACTCTCACACCGCTTATTATTATTAATTACAACATCGCGATTCTTGTAATGTTGGAATTCCTACGGATTTGATCAGATAGGGATGGATTTACGATCTCGTGAATTTTACACGACGCATGGCAAGTAGAATGAGACTCGATAGAGACAAGCGGCGTGATGTCACTGCGATTTCGCAGCGGTGACGCTGTTTGATTCGGCAGGATTATATTTTCGATGATGTAATCGCTCGAGCGTGCTGCGAGAAACGTATAACGAGAGACGAAAGTATTCGTGTAAAAGAAGAAAGATGGTTAATTATAGATAATGCGATGAAATGAAGACAGGCGAAATTAATAGACACAAAACTGCGTAGAACGTATGCAATACGTACAAATACACGTATGAATATTCAGAAGAGTATACAATACTCTTTATAATATTTATCGGATGCGATAGATCTCGGCTTAGATTCCGTTTCTCGAATCACGCGTATAAGAATATGAAATCGCGCAAATATCCGCAATCTAATTTATCCGAGCATCTCATCACCATGAGAAACGAGGCGAAATGAGATTCCAACAAATTTTCCCCGCAAAGTTCTACTCCTCTTTAGGGGTTTTCTCTTTTCTATAACCGCAGCTTGGCATCGCGATCGCGCGTATCCGACGAATCGTCGGGACGAGCGCCACAAAATCGATATCATCTTCCACCTGCAGCGATTAATTACACGGCGTAGCGGCGCGCGGCGTTTCCATGCATCAAGTCGTCGTAATTAATGTTTCTTCGGTCGCGAACGACCGATCGAGGCGTTGCTAAGCTTTCATACCTCGCATCTTTCATACCTGGGTTCCGTCTTTCGCGAAACGCAATCGCGAAGACGGCACGTTTCGTAATGGCGCCTATAAAAATCCGAATCTGCGGACGAGATCGTACGAGGTGCGGCGTTTAAATAACGCCAAGGAAGATAAATGCAACATTTATTGATACAAGACGTATTGTTCGCGCCGGCAGGATAACTCTGATTGATTAGTTTCAGTGGATGTTGCACGGGACGCCGAGTGACGTGGTATTTTATAACGTACGCACGTCGGTAATTAACCTTTCTTCTAATGATCGCGGCCACGACCGAGACTTCGAGAAACGTCTGTCCGTCCTCTTTTTAATAAACGGGATTTGGCTTTCGCTTGGCTTTCTAAAATTCTTACACAGAGCCTTTGCACAAAGACCAGTGCTATTTATCTTTTACTCAAGACGAAAGTTGCATATTTTAATTTGCATTTCGCGTGTATTTTGCAACGATTAATTTAGAATTAATTATCGTTAATATCGATTTACATACCATTACCGATATCATTAATTCAGAAAAGGTAAAAGAATGTTAGAGATGGAACGGAGAAAGTATAGCTAGGGTATTATGTATACGTGAAACTAAAGAACTACGAAACTAAAGCGAAGAGCTGATAGTTACGGTGAAATAGTTACGGCGAAGACGATCAACGGGACAGGTTTTAAAACTTGAAAAAATTATTGAAATAAAAAGCTGCACGGATTAATTATATCACTGAATGTTAGTATACCCATCGTGTAGTAACTTGTCACGTAAAATCTTCATTTATCTCTATCAGCTAGTATTGCATGATGGAATTGATTAATTTAGAAAGAAAACTATTACGAGGATTTAGAGAAGGTCTTACTTATTGCTTGAACAAAATGTACGCATAGAAATCCTTTCTCTAAGTACAACACAATTTTTCAAATATAAATACAAAAGGAAGAAAGGAATAATACGACGTGTAATTTTTCTAGTTACCTGTCTGTATAGTTTTACAGCGCGTAAATTCAAAGTATTTTATTATACGTATAGAAAAATCAGGCATCGGCAGATTTATCGAAATAAATATCGCGATAGAAGATAAAAGCAACAATTAAAACTAAAGATACAATGCCCGCTCAAAACTCGATTCCGGACAACGGTGCCACGAACACGCTCGAACAGAACGTTTGCATTCTTTCGCGTATCCCAGCAATCTCGAGCGAGTCGGTCGGAAGATCAAGACGGCCGATTTTAAATTCGAATCTCGAGCCGTTACACTCCCAGCCCGGGCCGACAATTCGCGGAACGATTAATCATATTAATTGCACGCGGCACGGCTCTGGACCCGCTCACGAGGCATCGCGAGCTTAAGCTGCTTAATTATAAATTGTAATTAGCGCTCGCTCGGCCACGCAGCTTCGATTAATTAACGGCCCGTCCCCCCACCTAGCTCGCCGGCCGGGGGCTCTTAATTATTAATTGCCGGGACCAGAAGCGCGCATCCGGCTGTTCACCGCGACACTTTGTACCCTCGATCCCTGCCTCTCCTTCTTCCTCTGCCCGTGTTCGTTTGTAAACGCTTTTGCCTCCTCGCTTATATTTCTTCTTCCAATCGTACAATAAAAATATAATTTCCACCTGTTTTACACGAAGTATCTTTCATTTACCATTTTATATATCAAACGGAGGTTCTCTTCTTCTGTCTGCATTTAAGAAACGTTCGATCGTAATAAATATTTCATATCCTAGAGCTCGAGTTCGTTCGCAAAAAATATTGCATTATATTCTAAGTAGGTTCGCGATGTTTGCGTACGGCAATAAAGAATTTCTTCGTTCATCGGGTTAACTATCAGACGATGTCTCTTTGTTGGCACGGTGTTAGTTGATAGACCAGCACCTACTCTTCTCCGTCATACTGTCCAAGTTCGTATTTCAGATTTGACACCGTGTAAATTCCGCCTGGTTTGTCACGCTCGTCAGATTGATCTCCCAGTCGTTGCCACGTTTCTTTTTTCTTTACTACTTAAACAGCTTTTAGATAACGCAGCTATAGAAAACACTATTTTGGAATTCATAGAATCGAATAACCTAGATTTCTCTAGGCGTGTAAACGAAATTGTTTCGCTCGCTATACAGTGGAACGCAACTCTATTACTTTGTCGTACTACTTAATCGATAAAAGAAGTTTGAAAGTTTTTAATAAAACTCGCATGTTCTTAGATATCAACAGATTACTCGTACATACCTTGAAAGGAAGTAAGCACCGCGTAAGGAATATGTAGGATTTTCTTCTTCGACGTATTTTTAATTTAAACTCAAGGGAAAAAGAAGGTGGTATAATAATGAAACGCATGCATATATACTTCGTTACATCACAATCCAATAATACTTTAAAATCGCGCGCCTTGCAACCAGTTACGTTACTCGTGTTCGGTATCCTATGCTATACGTGCTTCACGAGACGCATTCAACGCGGAATGAATCGCAGACACGCCTTCGGCCGATTTTACCGCGCATTCGACGAACTTTCTCACACGTTGCTCGTGCGTGTCTCCTCGCGCCAGATGATTCCCCGAATATTAGTCTAAATATATTGATGACGAGTTACTAACTGACAGTCGTTGATTAGAATTGAAATCACCGAGTTACGGTATCGTCGAGCTCAAATTCAATCATCGCTGCTTCTTACGGTAATATGACGTCTGATATATGTGGAACGTAGATAGCCTGCTCTTAACGAAAAGAACTCGTCGTAAGATGTAAACCTTCAACCATCGAAATGAATATCAATGTTTTTCATTCTCTGTGTATTTTTATTTATCGATGAAGAAACGAAAGAGTACCATTCTCTCGGAATAAATAGCTGAAATTCATGTCCGGGATGTAACGAGCGTGTGGAGACGTTTTCAGAGCTCGGTAACATCTTCTCGTACATTGCCAAATCCAGCAAAAGCCGAGTAAAAATTATTCCGTCGAAGGTAGAAAGATGCGTAAGGTATTTCTGAATGTTAGAAACCTCCCTTCGTACATTCTTCAAACCTTATCGAAGCCACTAAAATCATCCAACGAACCCATCGTCCCACCTGCGAACGATCTGTAAGCCAGCAAGCAATCGCGTACCACCCAGGCAATTCTCTTTATCCAAAAGCGTCGTAACTCTCGTACTATCCCTCATTACCCTCCATTATCTTCTCTGCGGTGCAACGACTCGCAACGAAACACTCGCGACGAAGTTAAGATTCTGCTCTCGTGTCCGAGATCGCGATCTGTTGGCGAGATCGAAAACACCGCTCGCGGCGTTTCGTTATATACGTGGCTGACCGGCTGGCGCGGCCGAGGGAGGCTTAATTATCGGCTCGGGGCCGCGGTAACGACAACTCGCGCGACACTCGCCGGACAATTAACTGGCCGAGTGTTTACAATCTAGCGCTTAGCGACGCAAGCAAGTGGCAATCAAGCGGGCCAATTAATGAGCGGCCAGCGTTCGCTTCGAACGTTCCCGGCTTAAATTCCTTAATTTGCGGCAATTATGCGCGGCCCAGTAATTAGCCGTTCTCTGGCTCGTTCGGACCGACGAAGGACGCGACGCGAGTTCGTTCGTATACGCACGGTGACGGACGGTACGTACCGCGTGAACGGACGAACAATTCATCCGGTCGACGTCGTCTTCACCGCTTCCTTCTGTGTACCTGCGGTTTTTCGCCGGCAATCGGCGAGATTCGTGAAAGATCCGGGAAGAGATCGTGGGAAGGAATATCTTGCTCTCCTCGGGGAGGAACAATGGCAATATGCAGAAAAATTGAAATATTTCGGGCAACGTGGTTAATGCTGCTGTGAGAAAGGTTTTACGTTTGCGACGAAGGTTGCTAGAGCGTAGCAACGGTTGCTTCGATTCCAACATTGTTCGGTATCTTCTTTTATTTTTTGATCACCAGACGCTACGGATGTTCGTACATTTATATATACGAAAATTTATTTATACGATAAATGGTAGTATGGAAAAATATTCAAGTACTCCTCGTGATATGAAGAACCTGAAAATCAGACTATTACTATTTGGTTGTTTACCATCGGTACTTTATTACCTAATTACTAAAATTGTTTTGTTTTGTCTCTTGAAAGATTAATAACTCTACAGTGTCGTCAAGTGCTCTTCCAGAACGACGATGGATATGTGTACGGTTGTGTATGTGTTGAATTTTGCAGAGAATTCGAGTGCACATTTGATAGATCCTATCTATGTATATAAGATAGAAATAAAACTGGAAGGAGGGAAGTGTAAGCGTGCGGTGCGAGTTCTCACGCCGCCCACATGTTGGCACGATTGTATATCCTTTTCTAGGATAGCTCGGTGAATTTTTAGCAATGGGCTTTCACTGGGATGACTAGCAGTTTTCTTGTCAGACGAAAGACGAAGGTTTCGTATTTACCACTGGAATTGGAAGAATTTACGAAAGAGTTAAAGAAATCAGAATATCCAAAGAAACAATTGGTGGGCGAAATGAAGATACGTAAAATCTTATACGACAATAATAGCAGTATCGATTTACGCGAAGTGTAATTGGATCGAGTGTTCGAGGAGAATTGTACATCGATAAAATAGAGATTTTGTGACAAAGATTAATTTGGCGTACCGTTAATATGCTAAACAAGCATGCATAGGATACAAGATAAGAGAGGTAGATACTACAGAAAAGATCTGAAATATGCTAGTAGATTTATCATGAATCGCTTCATTAACGAAATGAATATCAAAGTAGTATGCGTATACTAGAAATAGATAATATTTTGTGACTAATAGCAGGTCGTACTTCGAGTGTTGATAGAAAACAGGTTTAAAGAAAATGTAGTAAAATTCTGTAGGAAGAAAGCTGGACTAGCTGTATTATGTACGAGATACGTGCTGTGGGAGATTTAAGCAGCAAGAAGTTGATATCTCAGAAAATTCTCGAATCATGCTATCTCATCTTGCAGTCAGAAAATCACAGTGATTATTTCGTTAATAAAACACTGGTTATTAATAGGGGACCGATTCGTAAGAAACGAAATACGTTTCTTTAGTATGTTTCCTACCTTTAAGTAACATAAAGTGAATGATGTGTAACAAAATTACCCCCCCCCCCCCCAAAAAAAAATGTAACCCTGCGAATTCCTCCAAGTTGTAGTTTTATGTTCATTAGCAGGCATCGAAAGAATGTCCGCGTGTAATCTAAACCCAGAATACATTAAATTCCTTACGAACTGTTATAAAAGGTGTAAGATCGTAGGCATATTTCTTAAAACGTAGTTTCCTGTGCTCCTCGTCGCGTGCAATGTTCGAGTTCTCAATGAAAATTTACGTAGAAAAATGATCTATTACTTTGACTTTTTCTTACGACAGTAAAAAAATAACTCATTAATCTAAAGTCCATTCTAGAGAATCAATTGTTTTGATGGAATTAACGTCACAAATTGTATAAATTACTTTTTTATCTCGCTATGGTATACCTTTGAGTCGATCCGAATTGAATTCGTTTCCATCGTAATTACGAAAAGAAATTCCGAGGATTTCAACGTTTTTATCGTTTTATCGTTTCTTCTACCGTTTAGGTGCTAGAATTTTAGAAAGTTTAAAGAAATTGTAGTACCTCTCGTGGCTATAACAAACTATTTTCTTTCCAAATTATTCGCAATCTTTTTTCATTGCTCTCTCTCCCCCTATCCAGATCCTACGATTTTATAAAGTCCGAAGGAATCGAAGTATCTTCCAGCACTGTAATAAACTATTTTCTTTTCGTATTACAGAATCTCATTTTCTACCTCCAATTTATGCAATGGCTTTCTGTAATGTATCTATTATTCTGGTACCTACATTTTGTATCTCGACGAAACGGTATGATAACTTACTAACTCTACGTATTTCTAATAACCTCGCATTCATCCAACTTCTACGCGTTATTCCGCTGCCTCGTTCTTAATGACACAGTCTCCGTTTAAAAATGACCTTTGGCGACGCTTTAATCAAATGTCAAAGAAAGCACGAAAGAAAGCCCGTGAAACGTGAAAAGTTCACGGAGTGCAGAAAGCGTGGGTGAGGAAAACGTAGTTAACGGCGTTCATTGCGGCATAGATTTGCTTCGGCGTATGGTAGTCGCGCTGCTGAAAATAGTAGCGCACAATAATAACATGCCCCGCGGAATTACAATGTTTCGCGAACGCATAACTTCTCGCCATCCGTTTTATTGGCTCCTAGATATTGAGCAAGCGTTATGTATTCCCATTTTGTTTGCACGTGCAAGCTTACTAATATCGGTACGCTGTGGATACACGAATAAAATCGAAGCGGGCGCGAAGTAAAAACGTCACTGCAATTATCGCCGCTACTTCATTAGCCAATAATCAAACGCGTCCGGCAAAAACCTTCGACACAACGTTCCAGCGTCGTTCGTTATAGCTCGTAAACTATTCCCTTTCCGCTTGCACGTTCTATATATCCACTGCACGGGCTGCCTCGCTTCCAATATCCAGGCAACCTCATTTGATTCTGGCACGAACCTCAAAGTGGCTCATCATAAACTCGTTTAAATGATCGAGGCAAAAGGAAACGGAGGAAAACAAAGAAAATCAAAAGCGAGGAAAAAGAGAAAAGTATTAATCACGGAAGCTGGGGATCGTGGCTGGTCGGTTGGTCTTTTAGCGTAACGATTCCAGTAAATTGCGTTAGAACAAAATTTTCTTCCGAGGCCAGAAGCCTCGAGAGTGCTTACGCGGAATAAGCGATACGCTTGTAACGCAAATAAATTGGCCGCGTATAGAGGAAACGGCTTTAGCTAATCTATCGAGCCGATTCGCTTTAAAATCTGCATTCGACGGCTAGTTAGGACGAGGCGCGAGGTTTTTTGCTTCTACTGATTCGAATTATGCTCGGTTTGAGCGTAACGCGCGCTCAATGATAGTAACATCGAGATTAGTCGATCGTTAAGGCGAAGTTGTTAATAAAGCTGAAGATGACGATTGATACGTGTTGTATTATAACGTTTGCGGTTTCTTTTGGTAAAACATAAACTTCGAATTAAACAGAAATTTCTTTACGACCTTAGTTACGCGTTTGTCGAAACAAAAGATACTGAAGATTAACAGCATCTAACGTGTCTAATGCTGTCTAATATGTTGAATACGTTTAATAGGAAGTAACAACACTTAACGTCTCGTATTTCACTGAATCCTAAGAAAAATACGGTCGTGTACAAGAAAGATGTAACGAACGTAATTAAAGGTAAAAGAAAAAAATTCACTTTGTTTTAAAAGTCTTATAAAATTATCCGCGAAGAGAAAGATAGTCGTTGAAAAGAAAGATTTAGAGAATTGATACAAATGCACGAAACCGAGAATTTCGCACATTGTAACCTAAAGTATGACGTTTGGTCGACGAGTTAAACAAGACGAGCTTTAAAGGCCGTTCGATGAGTTACTTATTGTTAGAATACATTTAGTCGAAGGACGTCAGCTGACTGGACGAGAGGCTAAATTAAAGGTATCGATGATGTCGCTGGTAAAATCCTCGCCCACGATTCCTGGTCGATCGATCCACTCGCCAACCGCGCAACCGCGTGAATTAAAAGTGCGTGACTTTACTGGCGCGATAATTACCGTACGAAAGTGCCGCTACCAGCCAATTATTGTGAAAGGAACAGAAATACACTGGCAACTCCGTGGCAGGCCACGCACCACCTTTATCACAGAAATATCAACGACGAACAACGTTGCTCGCTTGTCGCGCAACTATTTCGAGTATGCGACTGTATCCTGTGTGTCGATAGCGAAACTGTTCCTGCTCCTGCCGGTCGATGATATTCAACCGTGACTTTTCTTCCAGCTGGATACGATTAAATTCGAATTTTCAAAGTTCTGTGCGATCTTTCGTTACCTTTTTTCGGTTTCTTTTCGTTATTGAGAAATTGAAGTATCGTTGACTACGAAATTAGTACTCGAACAATTATCACGGAGAGTTTTTATGAATATATTATATGCGTTACACGAAACTCTGAATTTTGGAATTTCATCAGCGCTGTAACGAAAGACGAGTATGGTGATCGTATTGGTAAAATTTGAAACGTAACCGAGGATGTATATAAAAGTGATAAAACATTGCATTAAGAAATTAAAGCTGATTTTTAGCATACATTTGCATATCGAACTTGATTTCAAGGAAAACGCGTACTGATTGTGTGGTTTTTATCTTAGCTGGAACGCTATTAACTTGAATTTTGTATAAGATAAATTTCAAAGGAGATAGGAACGCTTCGCTATATTTTGCTTCGTAGAATCTGATGCGTGGGATTCGTTTCTAAATCATGAATATTTGAATTGAACTTGGACTTGAATGTGTTATTGAAGTTCAATGACTTCGTGGCTTGTGGTTTCGAAATATATATTGCATATTGAAATATCGCTTATTTAACTTACTTATTTAAATACAGTCTGTTGAATTACATTCGACACGCTATATTTTTAGGAAGGAGCAGAACGAAGAGAAAATAATCCGGAAGTCGATATCCCTAAATGAAGGAATAAATTGGGAGCTGAAATTGGCGAATATTTCTATCTGCGAGCTACTTAAAATAAAATCGATTCGAGTGTATCTGGATATGAAAATTTGAATTTCTAAGCTTTCTCAATCAATTTTATCCGAGTCCGATCGTAAATTTAAACGAAAAACCTAGCTACTTCTGTTTTTATTAATTGATTAATCAAAGTATCTCTGTAAATGTTTTCGGTGGCAGGAGAATGTTTCCAAAATGCAAAGCTCTTAATTTATCTCCACCTTTAATTTCGTATTCCGCATGGTGTGAAATTAATAATATTCTTATCGGCAATTCGTATGCGTGGTACTTAACGATTCAAAGATTTTTTAGCAATGAATCAGCCACGGTCGTTGTAGCATCGATGTTTCTACTAAATTCGCATCTTTGATAACTTTATCCTTTTCTCTCTTTTTGCTATAGCTCTTTTTTTTTGGACCAGCTACTATCGACTATACAGGTATTAAAATTCCACTAAATCCCATTCGATGCTTCCGTGTCTCGTGGGGCAACGATTTCTTTGAATATTCATTTACCCAATCGTTTGAAACCTTTGATCGATTCTGAATACCTCTCGCGCGGGTAATTAAATATTCCAACGTGGTTTTTCCACGCGGAAATTGCTTCAGCGAAATAGCATCTCCCCCTGTTTCAAACTTTTACGTTTAAAAATCATTCTAATTTAACAGAAAGGCAAAAATGTAGGACGAAGAGGTGAGAGGAAGAAACTTTGAAAATAGCTAGCGGTGAAAACGAAATTTGCGAACGATTCGCGCGAATAGTGGAGCGAGGTCGAGGCACGAGGATGACACGCTTTTGGATTCCAAAGAAAGAATTAGTCACACGTTGGTCGACCGCGGTATTTCCTACTCTTTTATATGCGTGCATAATTTATAGGTGGCGTAATGAACGCTACGCGTTCGGCACGGTGTTAATTGACGAGGAGACGATTACGGCATATCGTGAACAAGACGCTTCGTTAGTCATGATCTGCGTCATTTGCTGCGGCCGAAGGACGGATACGTTGCCGAAGCGCTGATGAAACGCGACGGCGTGATATATCAAATGGAAATTAATAGATCGTCACGAAAGTGGAGTATGAAAATCGTTCGGTGAGGCCGGCATCGTATTTTTCATTTTAACGTTCTGATAAATTGCAAACGATTTAAGGTAAGGTATACTTTTTTTTAATACAGGCTTACTATAATTAGTTAAGCGAAGAGTCGAAGTGTTCGTAGGCTCTGGCGAATCGGTGATATCGGAAATTTCAAAGAAACTGTAAGTGGCAGAGTATCAAAGATCAAAGGAAATCTCGTATAATTCGTTTTAACATTTTCAAACATTAGTTCCTCGATTCGAATCTTTTTGTGCTTGAACGTGCTTGTATATTTCGTTAAACATTTTCCTTCCTTCTTAACATTTTCTACATCCCGGTCACAGTAAATTGAGTCTGTTTGTTGTCTGTCTAGTATGACTAATACTACTTGTAATTAACAACGATGGTATATTAGTCGTTATTTATGTAACTATCGTTTCTTGACAAAGAGAACTGGATATACTCATCGATAGCAGTTTGCACAATTAGAATCATCGTTTATTTATATCGCTCTAGAACTGTTAACTCATACATAGTTAGTATTCTAACGAATCTAATTTCAGCACTGAATCTAGCAACGGAATTTCTATAAAATTAATAACTCCTTCTCTTTCACCGACGTTATCTTATATAGAAAAAAGATGTAATTTATATAGAAAACGTGTATACACGAAATAAGATATACACGAAGGAAAAAGATAAGGCATTCGACTCGCATAAATAATCTTCGCACGTCCATAAATATCTCAAAATTGTTAAAAACTAGGAACCCGTATACTCCGGTACGGCTTTCGATTAACGGCAGTCGAAGGAAAACAGACTGGTCGAAGGATTCGTGTGCGAAAACGTGGGCAACATCGAAATTTATAGTGTGCATAAATATCGTTCAATAAAAAGTCGTCTATCCGTGTCGGACGTGTCGCGAGGAGCCGGCGAATAACGAACGATTAACGCCGGTAAAAAATAAATGACCGGTGAATAATGCGGGGCAGAAGATAGAGCAGACACTGGAATTCGAGAACAAGAAGAAGCGTCGATGGTGGGTGGGGGGCCTGGCAATAATATTTAAAAATAGAGGCGACCAGGCACCCAGAACGATGCTGAAGAGGAATAATAATAATAATCATCCTCTGAAATTAAGCCGAGCCTCGACTCGAAGCACCACCACCACCGGCAGGCAAGCCAAAGAGACAGAGAGTGCGAGAGATGCAGGAAAGTTCGGTCTGGCTGGCAAATTCGAAATGTTTCGCAACAGGTGTTGCGGAAATTTGGTACGTCCGCGGCTGAAACTTAAGCCGTGCAATCGTGTAGCACGGAGGGAAACACTTGTTGCCAACAAGTTCGAAATTTACCGCGGCTCCACAGCCGCGGAAAAACGTGAACGCGAACAGTTGCGGCGTCGTGCTTTTTCCGCGCGTTCGACAGCTGTTTGACAAGAACTACCGGATGCACTGCCACTGACTCGGACATTTTTTCCACCGCATCATCCAATTTTCTCTCTCTCTCTCTCTCTCTCTCCCTCTCTCTCTTTCTTTGTTGTTTTACGATGACGTAAGGTGGAGCTTGCGGAAACTTTCTTGACAATATGGAAAGTACAAGGGAATATTGCGCGACCGTGTAGAGTAGTAAAATAACGGTTCTGTTTTAAGCATTTTTATATACTTTTAGTACGTATCATGAACGTTCTGTATCTCGGATATTTCGGAAGTTGTATTTTTCTCTCCCTCTCGATGGAATATTTCGCGATTATAATTTCGATTGAGTATTTAGCGGTATACGAAGGTACTGAGATAAGTTTTCCAAATATGTAAAAATATTTGTCGTACGAAAATTATTTCGTTTAATAAAGAAGAAACACGAACATCGCTACCACTAGAGATTTCAATTTCCTATATTTTTAATGAAACTGTATGTTATGCATTATTGTCGATTTACGTATTAAACGTTTCAAGCTAACGTTCAGCAACGTATATTTTGGCACTCTTCGATGCTCGGTAATGCTCAATACGTCAAAATTAACGACTGCCGAACGGACACAATCGTTGCTTTCACGCAAATTAAAGTGAAAGTGGAAAAATCGAATCGATGGAAGTTCAAACACGAATCGGTCTCCGATCGTTGCATCGCATCGTGGAAACGTGGCAACGAGTTGTTAAGGACAAAAACGAATCGTTTTCTCTAACCAGTTCCTCTGCGATTGTTATATCGATGGTTAATTGTGCAACGGTTCGCAGCGATCAGGCACATTGTAACGATCCACAATGAAAACGTTTCCGCGCGCCGAAAACGGCGTTGCCTTTCCCACAGAAATCGATCGCGCATAAAAACCGAATGCCGATACCGATGAAATAATCGCTTGGACGTTAATCCTAGCTAGAACGCTTAGCAATAAAATCATTTACACCCAACAGCAGACAGTCCGCGCTCATTATGATCCATAGAAATCGCTTTCTCTCTCCGCGCCATCACTTTCGGCACTTGCTGCTTTTTACTCGCTCCTCGGGTCACGTTTCTTGTAACAATCATTGTACGAACATGACTTTGTCGATCGTGAATTGCTTGCCTATACTTTGTAGCGCGTTTCCTCTGACCAAAATGAAAAGACGAATGTGACATGCGTATAAAGTGTGCAAAGTATATAAAGATGGCGAAAGTGAAGGAAATCGGCATTAATTACAGCAGGGTGTAAAATATATTCGTGATTGTACAGGAAGATGATTATGACGATTATTAAGAAAAATGTATGCAACGTATATGAATATTCAGTACATTGCAAACGTAGTAATAAATAGATTGTTTTTATAAACGTTATATAGATTGACAGAAGAACGTATAAAAAGATATGACATCAGAAGGAAAGTGTTCCTGGGGAGTGTTGCTAAAATATCTGGGTAGAAAGAGAAACACAAAGAACGCGTGCGTGCGTGCGTCAGAGTGGCTGAATGACGACTACAAGTGTATACGTTCGAACATGTGCAGGGGTAACTATCCTTAGGGTTGGTCAGTGCGTGATGAGGGTGGAATTTTAGAGAGGAACTAGCATAATGCGAAGAGCAGGTTCGTATCCTATTGCATCGATCGTTATTCGTATCGGGACCGGTAAAATTATATTGTAAAAGATACTTTATGTAATTATACAAAATTCGAATAATACTGCTTCTAACACACGCGATCTCTCTATCAAAAACATGTTACGCGTTAAGAAATAAATAACACGACCTTTTCGAACAACGATTCGTTTCGAAGATGAATTTGCAAAATGTATCCTCGGTCTCTTGTACGTGATATTAAAGATATACCACGTTTAAAAAGCAAATAAATCTGTAGAAAATTGAAACTGCAAGTTGCTCGAGTACACGAACTTAGCCCAGCAAAACTTCGGTTCTTCAATTAACTCCTACTTCCTTCGACGAAACAACCGAGCGGCCAAGCCACCCAAAAAACCAAAACGAAGTGACCACTGAACGAGCTTATCGCGCCAAGGAAACATCGCATTCCTGAGCAACCTCATTAAAGTGCCATCAAACGTAATTGGCATCAAATTTTCGAGCTGGGCTACCACGACTCGCATCACCGGTGTATATTAATTTCATATCAACTCCCTCCCCGCCAACCTACCCTCCGTGCACCCTATATTCGTTTCGAGATTCTAAAATACACGGCGCAAAACTGCTTCGAATCGAACACGGAGGAAAACGTGGGAACATCACGGCGCGATAATTCGTTCCTTTATCTCCGGTTCGGAATTACGCAACGGCTAGTTGGAGCGCGGCGGCGGTGGTCAGCGACGCGGTCTCGTGAAAACGTTCCTACCGGAAGTGCGTACTTTAATTAAACGCCGTTTCCTGTCTGTCATTAGCTCGGCCGTTTACGGAGCGGAGCGAGATTAGAGCTTCGTGTCGGCGGGCATTTCGGAGGCGGTTGCCGCCATTGCTTCTTCTCCTCTTCGACATCGTCATCGTCATCGTCTTCGTCGTCGTCGTCGTCGTCGTCGTCGTCGTCGTCGTCGTCGTCGTCGTCGTCGTCGTCGTCGTGCTCGGGCTGCGCGAAGAACCTCCGCGAGGACGTAGCGACGGTTATCTCGACGGTTGTTTATTTTTACAACGATGCGGGAATTACGTTAGCCGGTCTTTACGATGCTTAGTGTACCAAGCAAATTTCTGGCAAGCGGACGCCTGATGTTTCGCCAACTAAACGCCGGCGTACTTGGGATCTATTCATTCAGACCTGGCGTGATAGTATTTTCGTATCGCGCGCGGATATTGGAAATTCTACGGATCGTCGATACGTGTACCGCGTTGAGAAAATGATGTCGAAGGTTCGAACGCTTGTTCGCGATGTAAATCGATATCCTATAGGTAGATAAAGAACCAAAGTTTGTCTTTATGAAAGGCAAACTTTGCTATTTTCGTGTCTCAAGGTGTGTTAGTATTTGCCGAGCTAGTATCGCTTTGTTTGTAAGTTTCTAGGGCGATATTTGTATTTGTTAAACCAGTATCGGTTTGTTTAGTTGCAAGAATAGCGGTGTTTTTAGAATCAGCGTTCTCAGTAGCAATGTTTTCGATTTCTCAGGTTTTTTTTTTTTCGTACGTAACTGTTGCGATGTTTCGTGTGTCGAGGCAGTTAAGATCGTTGAAAAATTTTTCTAGGAAAACGGTTTATATTAAAAAGGGAGTAATTGTATAGATCGTGTGGCAGCGTTGATTGATGGCACTAAAGCATTCGCGATCCTGAATTTTATGCTCTGCAGAATGCCATGGAGGGGAGTGCATGCGTACCATTGCTCTTCCACCTCCCCCTCCAATTACATGCACTCGGTAGTCATCTTGTTTCGTGCATTAAGAGCCGAGAAAAAACGTGTTTATAATCTTCGTTTGAAACTATCGATTTCTTTATTACGGTCATATCTTATAACAGTTCGCGTGGTCTAATAGATTTCTTCGAGTGTTATTTACGAGATTTTCTTTCGAAGATAACGTAAAACTCGTGAGTTATTAATTTACCAAAGATAATAAGTTGATATATTTGACTCGAGCATTGAGATCTGATAGTAATCAAACAAATTACGGTAAATTTGAATGTTTAATTTACGCAAACGTAAGTGACGAAACGATTCTACCGTAATAGGGTATTTCCCGATAAGACATTGATTGTCAAAGAATAAAACGTCACATACCAGGCGAAAGAGGAAGATCTTCGTTTCCGAGTGGAAGGTAGAAATTTTGTTAATATCAGGAAGAACAATTTCCTGCCGAGCGAAGATGGGTCGATAGGTCTGTTATTAGTCTTGTAGAATATGCACGAGATTGTAACTTTTTTGTCGATTCCCCATGCTGAATCAGGCAATCGCGCGTCCTCAACCGGAGTAAATCATCGTTGACAATCTCTCGATTAACCTATCCGAGGTGTACCTTCTACGATGTAATTCCTTTCGTGTTTACCCTTCGACTCGTTCACGACGCACCATTTAGTTCGTTGATCTCTTCCTCGACACGACTAATATAAACACGTACCGTTACCAGATACAACTGTCATTAAACACACTAGACGCGCGAGGCATCTAAAGTAGAAAGAAAAGGATCTCTATCACCGACTCTCGGTGAATTACGTATAATAGTTCTCGTCGACCGATAAGCAACTTTTTCTTATAATATCGTTACCGTTAAACCGTAAACAACCATGCAATTAATCTACGAGTTTCACAGTGTGTTCGTTACATAAGATTTGTCATATTTATGTTTCGAGAAAATGTAAAAACGACGATAGAAAAGGAACGAACGAAACAATAGTATACACTTTTTGCGCACAAAGTCATCGAGCTCCGTGGATCGCGTTAAAGTTTGGAAATAATAGTTTCGCCGCGGGAATCTTCGGCGAACAAGGGCCAGATATTCGAGAGAAAAGAGATTTCCCTTGACCGGCGAGTTTTATTCACTGTTCACTTCTATTTATAACACTCGAAGACACCAACTTTCTCCTTTGTGTCGATAGAAGACAGTATGTCACGAGTTACGACGTTAAATTCGACGCGTGAGATTCAACTTCTCGAGAAAGATCGAATTCGAGACACTGGTCCGGTGATCCTCGCCGTTCGTCAACGCGGCTCCGCCGATTATTCGTCGTTTCCATGCTCGAAGACTTTCGCCCACGAGTCGAGCATGGTTTTATATTTAGAAGGCAAGTACGATCTCTGTGTCTAGATGACACCGACTGAAAGGCGCAACGTCATATGGGGTAAAGACATTGGCCTAGGTCAGGATCACCACGTGATGACTACGATGACGTAGATCGATTCCGGTTCAGGGCCGAGCAGACCTGGTATTATGGTTGACGTTCCGGTTTTTAAGGATCTCGTCGTACGCCTGTTCTACGGCCAGTGTATTCGAAACGATCCAGTGTCTCGTTCTATTCACTTGTCACTCGATTTCTACGAGATTCGTTTAAACACCGTCCGATCAACCGGGGCAACATCGTCCTTTGATTTTCATAGACATACGATACTGCCGATCGTGGTCAGCGAACACCGCTAGTTCGCGATGTTACGAAGAGAAACGATTGCGTAGGTAATGGTCGTCCGCGATGTGGATTGGAGAACACCGCGGCAAAGTCGGCTCGAAGATCTGTTCGAAGCGATCCTGTTGTCTGAGCTCGGAAGGCTGAGGTCGGTGGGTGCTCGGCAAAATGCAGCTGCAGGATCGGGAAAAGGCGCGCGCGATATCCTGGTTCGCGATACGGCGCTGAACTCACGTGGCGATGTGGTCCGAGCCCTCGTCGACGGTGACCACTTCCTCGAGGTTTCGGCCAATCAGCGGTGAGCCAGGATACCCCGAGAGAGACGATCGTGGCGACTCGTTGGCGTTCGGTCGCGCTCGGTAGCGGTTCGTCTTCGTTCCGCTCACGTGTGCCGCGTGGTCGACGATGTACCGTCCGTGACTACTTTTCGGACGTGTTCGTTCCTCTCTGTGGACGACTACTACCAGCAGCGTTGTTTCCTGGTCCGCGGGGCCATGCACGATCCACGGCTGGTCAGTCCTGTCGACGCGACGATACCTCGAAAGCCGGCAGGACCGCGTGGACACCACCGGGTCCAGGACCAACCGTGTCGTGTCCTGGTACACACACCGCTTCCTGCTTTCCGCGCGTGAAAGCACGCGCTGCTTCGCATCGAGCGTGCGCCTCGTCCAGCGTCCGACACGATACTACCTCTCTCCCCTTCCTCTCTTTCTTTCTCACTCTCCCTACGCCCCCTCCACGAACTCCGCTAGCTCTGTCTCCCTCTGGCCGCGATTTCTGTTCGAGTAGGGACGACGTGGGGAGAGGCTGGTAGCCGCTCATTAAACAAACGCCTCGATGACGTCAGGAAGTATCGCGGGACCATCGAAAATCAATCGTCGCGGCTGGGAAACACCATCGCAACTTACCGATCGATCCCTCGATCGTTCGCTACGTCACTGCATTTTCATTCTACGTACGGTCTAACTCTTTCTACTTGCCGCTTAGTTGGAGGAACGTGGTCCGGTTCGAAGGTCTGTCTGTTTCTACTGCCGTCGCTGCACACGCGTCGGATAGTAGCTATACGGTAGATTTGAGGAACGCGCGCGCGTCGGTCGCGCTCAACATCCGGTGATCGCTTAATTGGAAACTTTTCTGCTAATCCTTTGCCGCGTATTTTTAGAACGAACTGCGCGCAACCAGACCAACTTTCCGTCGACGGATTTACTCCGATTAATTGGTCGCTCTTCGAACGCGATTCTGGTTTCAGACTTCGAATGTTCCGAGAACGAACGTTTGACGGCAGGTGGAGAGGTAGAACGTTGGTGCGTGATTTCTATTTGAATCACGGTGTCCCGAAAGTGGATATAACTTTGCTAAATCTTAATAATTGACGATTCGAATAATTAACGTCTTTCGTTCGTGAATTATTTAATCACGTTCCACGAATGTTGCACTAATATCAACTTACGAATGATCGCAAAAAAAATCTATTTCGATAAAATGTATAAATAAAGTGTTTTTCACGCATAACTTGCTTCTCAAGAAACGCAGATACATCGAAACAAAATTTTAAGAAAAATATAAAAATTTACTGATATACGAGGAAAGTTATCGACGTTCTAGCATTAAAAACGCCAAAATATCGAGAAAGAAACAAACAGGAACGGTGAAAACAGGCAAAAGCGGTTCCACTGTTAAAAAATTCAAAAACGAGAAACACAGACTTCACAGTCGTAAGTGACATGACACTGCGTAGATTCATTAGCAAGTAGGGGGGAATTTTAACAGCTTATAAAACGTTACGTCACATTAAACGCAGACAGGTTGTCCTCCGTTTTCAGACGGTAAACCTTCGTGTCCGTATAGTGCACACAGTGTGATCTCTATATTTATACTGGATGGGGGCAGCAAAGCTCGGTGGCGTTCATTAAACAAACATCTCGATGACATCAGAAAGCATCGGTGGATCATCGAAAATCGCCCGATGCCATTAGCAGCGGTTACTGATCGCTCAATTTCTCCCACGAACTCGTAGTTTGGTCGATTCATCGTGATTCGTCGATCGAAACGTTGTAATCCACGTCGAATCACGTCCGTTCGGTTGATTTTTTAAAACCATCGCTGTTTGTTTTAGCTAGTTTCTCGTTTTTCTGATCGTCCACTTAGAAAATGAAATCCTTTTAGGTTTATTTTCGATTGCGCACATTTCAGAAACGTAAAAATCAACGTCAACCAGATGTAACTATTTTGCAGACGAAGAATCAGAGTCGTCGAAATTGTTATATTTTTTATATTTTGAAATTGTTAAAAATTCGTGGAGCTTTCAAGAAAGTGGAAATCTATTTCTCGGATAAAAATTTCGTCTTTTTTAGTTACAAATGAATTTTAATAAAATATAACGTGTTCCAAGAATGCTTTATGCAGCGTATATATATCACTAAGTAGAACTTGTATCCACTATATTTCTACCGATATTAGTCTAACACTATATCGATAGCTCTTATGCTTGAAACTTTGCATTCGTGACATGCTCTTAAGAAAACCTGAAATTCTGTGAAATAAAAATTACAAGGAAGTTAATACCGAGAAGTTAATAGTACACTCGACAACCTAAAACGTTAAATTCTTTAATTTGCATTTTCCACGTAATATTGGATAATTTTCAGTCTGTTACATTACGCCATGTTGCCATACTCCTTAATTTAAACTTCGCACAGATATTAAAGCAGTTCATTGACACAAATTCCGTAGAGTTTTTATTGCCATCGTTGCGACACGGCAGCGTTATGATCCTTTCTTGTCTTATTTTTCCTTGCGATCAAATCATGGTCTTACGATCAATGACAACCTACGCGAAGGCTGGTAATTGCTAATTAAACAAACTTTCCGATGACATCAAAAGGAATCACGAAATCATCAAAATTCTCTATGTCTGTTCAGCAGTCGACATCGATGCTTCCTACATCTTACAAGTATTTCAGTGATCGTACGTATTTCAATTAACAATCCGATAATTATTCTTGAATCGTTAATGAATCCATGGCTGCTTTAATGACTTCAGTTAGAACATTTGCAATTCTAAATATTTTTAAAAGATCATATGCATGAAAGGAAAGATAGGATAGGAATATGATAATGAAATGTAATTCGATCAAAACAAGTTATAGGAAATAATTTTGTCCAAGAATAAGATTAAATTATGAATTTAAGAACAATGCAAACAATTACTGTTAAGATTCGATTAAACAACAGCCCGATATCAGTTTTTTTATGCTAAATAATGTGATTACTTTCTTATGTTAAGTAGTAGGTATAATTGTGTTTTTATAATAAACACTACAATTTATAGCAATAGATTAGTAGCAAAAAATTATAAAAACTTTCCTGTTAATCTTGTTACCTATATACAATGAGAATAATTTATACATATCGAATAAATTATTATTACTGGACTTACACCTTGATGAGACACATGTTAACGAGTAATTTCAATATATTAATACCATTTGCAACATTAATTTGCAAAATAAGTGGAAATTAAGTCATATCTTTGTTCGATCCTTTTCAAGTCTAAACTCTCCTTGGCATAATACAGAAAATAGAACGGTACAATCAAATGATAATACGAATGCATATTTAAAAGTGGTCAACAGGATCTGAAAATTCAACAAAACTTTGTTTATACGCATTTACGAGACTTCATCTAGCAGGTTCAAGTTCTAGGTCAACAACTCTTCGCTTTTCACTTCGCTCTCCGAATATAAGACAATACATAATCGCATCAATGCGCAACAAAGTATCGATAAATCCTTGAAAAGATGCATCGATCGATGCTCGTATTTTCACCAGTTCCATCGCTTCATCGAAATTCATGTAGCTTGTTTTTTTTTTCATGTAAATAATGGCTGCCACGACCGCCACGCAATCGCTGCTCGCCGTCTCCTCGATTTCTGGCCGAGCGAAGAGAACGCGGAGGAGAGGCTGCTAGCATTCATTAAACAAACGCCTCGATGACGTCAAGAATAACCGCGCTCCCCTTGAAAAGTACTCACGTAATTCACGCCTGCGAATATTATTGATTCCCGACGCATCCACGTATCGTCCGAGTTACTGGAGCAGAGATACGTCTTTAAGAAGACTTTCTAGACCGAATCGCCGTTGACTTCGATATTAAATATATTCAGAATGCGAATTAAATTATGTAATTGATTTAAATTCGAAGATTCACGAAATCGAGAAGGCATTGCAGATTTTGAAAATTTGATCTTGGTAGATTTAAAGCTGTCTTGTTAATTGAGTCGCTCGAACACGTAATTGAGAAATTCTGTCAAAAATATTCGTCTGTTTCCTGAATAATGAAATACCAATTACATCTGCTCGCAGTAATATGAAGAAAATTTCAGAAAATTGAGTTGATTACTAACTTCTGAATAACTAAAAATAAAACTTAACTATCGACTGTTGTACAACACGCAAAGGGAAAATCCAAAACTCTCCCCTTCTCTTTCTCTGCCTTCTAATAAAATGAAAAAGAAACAATCTGCAAGTCGAAATTGAAATTCCAACTAACCAACCGATACGACAAACATTGGTGGCGACACGAAGAAGCACGAAACGCGTTGATCCATGGGACCACAAACGAACGATGCTTTTGGCCAGTGTAATTTGGCACGAGCGAAAATTCAATTGCAATTTCTACCGCGAGATCAGCGGGGCGATTCCGCGTATAAGACGGATAGACGGGATGAGATGGGGCCGTGGGTGGTCCGTTCGGTACGTCCTAAGCTACTTGGAAATGGATTTCGCCGCGTCGGTAGACGCGGCGTCCAACTGCTATTTAAAGATGAAGCGTACGACTCACGCGCGCACTAGCCCCTTCCTTTTTTTCGACGACGCCCCGCGGCCGCACTCTCTTTCCCTGTTACAGCACGTGACTCCGTCAGTGGAAAACGCCGTGAGTGCAAAGACACCTTTCACGCGATACCATCGACAATAATCGCCAGGGCGAAAGGTCCCGACACCTAATGCGCGCGCGCGACTCCCAGCACGCTTTCGTACCGATGTGTTGTAACGAGACTTGCAATAACGGTTGATAATTATTTCCTGTGAGCAGGAGAGGAGTGGACGAAACTCGAGAGTTGGACACGAGTACATTGATCGAGGAGTTGAAATGGTAAACGATGTAAATGCTGGAGGAATAAAGGATTCTTTTTAGTTTTTCTTTTTCTTTTTCTTTTTTTTTTTTTTGTGCGGAAAAATACAAATTCTACATAGTAGTTAACAGTACTATGATTTCGGTAATGCGTACAATTACTGAATATAATTTACTTTATAAGTGACAAGACTGTGGTTAAAAAAAGGTGGAAGTATATAACAGAAGAGAAAGGAATGCAAATTTTCTTACCTGGTAAATTTCAATTCTGAGTTTTTTTTTTAAGAAAATACAAAAGTATTTCGAACGAGGATACGAGGTATCTCCTTGACTATTGGCGTTACAAAGATCTGATCTAGATCTCGAGAACTACGGTAGTTTCATAAATTAAAACGTGCTATATAAGTATAAAGTAAGTGTATAAAGTAAATCGAACCAAAGTTGAGTGCCTGTTAGATAACCTTCTGGAAAGTTATTCATAGAAATTTAATAAACGTAGAAACGTCGTAAAACTCATAGCAAGCTGCTCTGTTTCATTAGTTATATTTGCGTATATTCTGTGCAGATCAAAGTTTCTATAACTAGATCTTCGCTGCTCTTATTCGTTTGCGCCTTATTTGTTACTTCCAATCTTTGTACTTTGATATTAACTTTCAAATCGATATCAGCATTAACCTTTGATCGAAATATCTGATGCTTTGTTACATTCGAAACAATACTTGATGTTTTTACTGACAATGGGCAGCTACGATATCTTTTATCGTTCAATTTAGCTGCTATTGTAAATTGCTGCTATTAAAATGGCATTAACACGGCTAGAGATAAACGCGTTAATGATTTCCTTTTACCATGGAAAACATGTAAACTGAGTGTCTACTAGATATCTTTTACTTATATTAGATTACGATTGTACGTAATTAAAGCTCGAAAAATTTATCTTTATTAGATAAGCGAGATCGTTTATTTCTTGAGAATCGAACGTAAATTGCGAACTTAAGTAATGAAATTAAGCAATTAACAAAAGATGGAGTTGATCGGTTCGTCTTCCGAGACTCGTCTAACCTAGAAATACCAAACTTAATAAAACGTTCCTTCGGACGATCGAATCACCGGAGAATAGCAAAGAAAATCGATTGCTCTCCGATCCACGGACGATCCGGTATTTTTCGAGAGATCAAAGCCGCGATGGCATGCGCGGGATTAAATTACGCGGCCGTTTACACGCTGGTGTTCACCGTCAGAAATTTCCCCGAGCGACAAGTGAGCCACGAACGGGTGAGCTATGCGCGATTCTCGCCTACGACTCGTCGTTTCATCGTCGGCTATCGCGCGAGTTATTACCATTCCCGTAGACGAGCCACGGCAATGGCTGACCGCGTAATTATTTTAAATAAATTGGACGGCCGTGGCCAGGCAAAAGTGGTCGATTAATTAAAGTCGAAGCGCGAAACATTTGTTGCTCGAAATATCCGCGGCGTCCTAGATACCTAAAGCGAGCGCTCGCGAGCTCGAGCTCGCCATCAGGTATCACGGGAGTAATTATTTTGAATAAATGGTGGTCGGCCTCCTACGCGGTCGAGCAAAAGTCGTCGCGGCGTTAACGTCGAAACGCGAAACATTTCAGAACCGAAATAACCGACCCGTCCACGTCACGTACAGCCCGCGTCTGTACGCTCTAACTTCTCATTGTTTTTCTTAGATCGCAAGGTCGAACGAGCCGTGAGCATCGGACTCGCGAAACCAAGGATTTGTCGGAGATCTCGTGTCCTTTCCAAATCGATCCAATTCTCGCGTCCAATGGATGTTTCTTTGATCGATGCTACTTGGTTCGGACGTTTCTTGAAAAATTGACAACGACGATCGTCGGTCACTGCGACTACGAAAAATTGATTCTGCGACATCGAAACGTAGCAGCTGATAAAAAAGAAACGCTGAAAACTAAGGCTGTGCGCAAAACTACTTTCATGCAGCCAGTGTATATTAGATTTAGGTACACACGTATTTATAGTTGTAGCGATAACAACGAAGAATTATTCAACGTTTGATAATCAAACAATCAAGCATCAAAGCCTATCATTATGCGTTCTTACCAAGCAAGAAGTCTCACTGGTAATTGTCAAGCAAACTTGTAAGAGGTAGGTATCTCTGGAAGATCCTGAGAAGCAGACGGGTCAAAGGGTTAAGAAGGGGGATTAACGATGGTCATTAACTCTGCGAAGGGTTAAAAAAAGGGCAAAATCAAGGCAGTAAAAAAAGGAAAACGAAGAGAGCGGAGAAGAGCTCGAGGGAAGAAAGATCGTGGAAGGGTGGAGGCTGTTTCGCGAACGAGTAATTTGATCGAACGGGGCGAATTAGCGACAGAGCTTTCGCTCGTCTAAGGAGAGCACGTAGGAGGAGATACCCTCATGCTATAAACGTTCAGTTCAGAATTAGCGTGGCCAGCACATGCTAAACATTCAATAAAGCGCGCTCGAAAGCCGTCCGGAATAATCGTAATCATAAATAATCGGGCCTAAATATACGTCGAGGCACAGTAATGCCCGTGAAGCTTCGCTCGCGTACCAACTGCTGTCCGCGGACCGTTAACGCGAGCGGAAATCGGTTCGCCGAGTTCCATCGGTCGATCGCCGCCGTTTTTTCATCGTCGTTTGTCTACGCCACGCGGCATTGTAAAAAGCTAAACAGCGGGCTGGGACAGTCGCGTAATGAATCGGTAATATTGGGCCCCGCGAGCCGTAGCACGCAGGAAATGACGAGGCGATCGTGACGGAAAGTCGTTTTGAAAACGAAGACGCAGGCTCGCGTGCAAACGCGACAGAAATTAGATTACACGCATCCTCTTTTCTTACGCTTTTTTGCCTTCGCTTTCGCGAATAGTGCGCACGCGTTTTTCTTCGTTTTTCCCCCTCTTTTTCTTCTTTTTTTTCTCTCTCTCTCTCTCTCTCTCTTTCTCTTTGACTCCCGCAGAGGATGTTGCGCTAGCGCGACCCAGCAACGCAGTTTCTTCAGTCCGCGTATGCTCGAGATTGTTAGGTACTCGGACGATTTATTCGATTCGGTATTATTTTTTTAATAATAGGGATTTGAGAACGTTTCAGGCTGAGAGGAGTCAAGGTCGATGGAAATTTAATGGGACGGATGTTGTAAAAGTAGATTGTTCTTGCGCGCTTCAAAAATTTTCTCACTTCGTACGGTTTCTTTGCAAGTCGTCGATTCAACGAGCACGGAAATAAAATTCCAACGAAAATAGATAAGTGAAAAAGGAATTAATATTCGTATAATAGCACGGCGGTACAGTATTCCGTAAACCAAGCATGCAAGCAAAGCGCCAATAAATCAAAGCCAAGATCCGCTGAAACAATAAATTATAGATCCAATAGTCTGTTCGTCAACTTGTTTTCCCTGTTCTCTTAACCTCTTAGCGCCTCGTCTAACGTACACACGTTATTGCACGTTATAATTACATACCAAACATACCACATATTTGCTTTATATTAAGCGATTTGTAATGTTGATTAGCTGCTAACTACTCTGCCATATTCATAATAAGTCTGCATATTGCTTCTGAGAAATTATGCAAATATCTGTTGAACCGTATTTGTTAGAAATCGTTATTTCGTATACCTATCGTAAACTTTTCTTTGCGTAAGAGATTAATACGCGTAGCGTTCTAAAGAAAAAGGAAAACCTTTAAATCTCAGTTGCTCCTTACCAAAAACCAAGCTATTCACGTGCTAAACTGAAAGAGAATACATCAATCTTGTTGGACGATATCACGAATGAAAAGGCTCGTCACGCGTGATCGAAGCAAAGTCGTTCAGAGCGAGGCATCGGCGCTGTCGAAGAGGCAGCCTTGACGCTTCGTCATATGTTTAACTAAGCGTGCCCGCGATCGTCATTAGTACGCAATAATGGTTAATGGTTAGGTTTAGCATGTTCATCTCGGTGCAACGCGAGGCTGACGCTCGTTGCGCACAAACGGACATATGGTCGGCTGGCTCGGCCGATTAGACACATTTGCATCACAATGCCGAAGTCTGCCCACCGCGGCTCGGGGCTCGCTCTCTTTCTCTTTGTCTCTCGCTCGTTCCACCTCTCCCTTGTTGCTTTATTACGTGCTCGTACAGGGTGTAGCCTGTGCCAGCATAATGGCACTTAGCCGACAGTGCAAGAGCGAAAAAGAGACACGCACAGAGGAAACGGGAGAACGAGAGTGCCGGCCGAGGAAAAAAGAGTGTTGCAGCTTTCGGTTAGCACGGCAGCCCGTTTGTTTACGCCGACCCTTTAAATCTTGTTCACCGGATCCGTGAACCAAGTGCACTCCAAGAGGCCTTGCCGTCGACGATGTCCTGCGGGTAGCAGGATCCATGCACAGGGAACGAAAGTGGATGCGTTCGACTACGAAATTATGCCTAATGACGAGGAATCAAACGTTTCCGAGACGGTTGACGAGGATATTTTGCTTCCTGATCTGGGATGGCCGTTTGGAAATATATGTAAGAATGTTTCGGCGTTGACAGAAATCAACGTTAATGTTACCAGAAGTATATTTTACAAACACGAAGCCTGAAATTGATTATTTTCTGTTCAAATATCGAGATATTTTCTAGAGAGTTTCATAAATTTTGAAATATTGGATCAACGATAGGATACGAACAATGGAGATGCAAGACACTAGGAAAGATCATTGAAACGATGAATCAATCTATAATCTCTTTCGACGAACGGTTTAAGAATAACCGACAATAGAGTGATTAATGCTGTGCACTATTTTGCAAGACATCTTAATAGCTTGAAAAATTACGATAAATTATTGTATGCAAATCGAAAGAGCTGGATGAAGATATTACGATTATCGCGTTAAAAAGCAATTAAGAAGCGTTTAGTAAAAAAAAAAAAGTATATTTAATAAATAGATATATTCAGTTATAAATGTTTCATAGAATATTGCACTACGACACATTTCTTTATAGATATGCTATAAGCCGCTTAAATATAGCTTCTTTCTGAAAGTAGTTTGTACGTTCACTGTACGTTTATCATCCGCGCGAAAATAAACGAAGAAAAACATGAAAATGTCATATTTTAAAAATAAAGATACGCTAAAAAAAATCTCAGCTTTGAAAATTCTTATTTTTATCAAATGACATTTCCTCTTTATCTCGGAAATTATATTTTACACCAACAAATATTCGAACGAAGATTCTATTTCCTCGTGGAAAGCCGAATAAAAAGCTTATACCGTCGCGATAATAAAATTCTCCTGACATAATTATCTCGGGAAGGATTCCGTAATTTTTTAGGAAATTAAATATCACGGATATCAGCAGCAGAGAACGTTAAATGATAAATATCGAAATTATATACACGAAGCCCTATTATTATACAACCGTCGCATACGTACACACGAAACCACCCCAGTGTTTCTTTCCTCACGCAGGAAGCTATAAATCGTAATTCTTTTCTCGGACTTTAATTTTCTACTCGAAGAAATCAATGCTCCGTTGGATAACGCAGCAACGTATAAAATAATCGATAGGAGTCGCAACATAGTTGCGATACGGAAAAAAACATATGTATGTACTAGTAATCTCCGCATAGCGAATGCTAGATACGTTAACAACGGAGCAACCAGCAATTATCCGCAAGTTAATCGTGGTCTCCGAGGTGGTATCGCATTAATATTTCAATTAAACGTTTCAACGATCTCGATTTCTACCGGTCGAACCATTCGCTGGTCAAACCATTAGGATGGAATTCCGCGACGAGCGGCCTACGAAACGTCGTTTTTCGAAATTACACATCCGGTCACGCTATCCTCGCTCTGAATCGCTGAACATTATCCAACGCGTGTCCGCGTTGCGTCAATGACTTTATCGCTCGGTTAAAGATCCTTGTAATTACGTAAGAAACTGCACGCGACTTAATTAATAAAATCCCTTCCCTTCGCTCCTCTTTCCGTCGTTAAGTCGAGTCGAGCGTGTACGAGATGCGGAGAAAAATATCGTAAGAGATGGAATAGGAAACGAGAAGCTGCGTCTGGGCGCGTTTTAATCGCGCGACTGGAACGCCTGTGATCCGTGCCTTGCGCGAACACAACGAATTATGTAAGCAGCTTGCGTTCCTTTAAAGATTTATGACTGAATGGAAGGATCAGCGTGAATTATTAGCGTCGAATACAAAGAAGATTGTGCTGCACCGTGCTATGGAAGCGTTTCAGAGAATGCCAAGGTGTGGGTAAATTTGTTACTCTTAAATAATGTTTACTCCAGAGCGTCTGGTTATTTGATTCGTTCTCCGCTAGTTTCAAAAATTGTCGTCTCTCGCGTGATCGTAGCTATGTATGAAATATCGTGCGTATCAAGAGTTTAGTCTAGTATTTTGTTTTAATTAGCTATTAATTTCTATCGTTTACGTAAATGCCTGTTAACAATGTGTGCTGTAACCTAGCATTTTATAATACGTCCGTCATGCGGATGACATAAATTATGATTCCGGTATATCAAAGCAAGTCATGTTCATAATGCAATTTGCGTTTGATATGCGTTTTAATGTCTGAAATGGTATAACGATCGACGTGTTCGTATCGCGGCAGATACCGAAGTAACTAAACAGTTCGCCATATAACCGACCTGCTTGTAAAGTATCGTTTGTTTCGTTATCAAACTTGTTAATATATCGCGCAAGAATGTTTATTAACGTCGTTAACTCGTGGTTGGAAAATTTCTCCAGTAACCTTAACTCAATCAGACTGTGTAAAACGGCCCAGACCAAGGATCACCATAAGAACGAAAGGGTTCCATCGTCCCCTGACTAACAAACGAAACGTTTTACATGGCGCGTAACCAGAAGCACGAATTAACAAGAACCAAACGCTGTGATATCGCCGCTCGTTTCACGGACTTACTCTTTTCTCCTATGTCGTCCTCGCATCGATCACGCCGCCCTATAAAAGTGACGACGAACGTTCCGTTTCCACCCCTGTTGGATCGTGGCGGGCGAAGAGAAGCAGAGGGTCGCCGGCAGACCGATAGGTCTACGGACTAACCTCGAGTTAGAAATTAATTAGAAAAGTGCGGAGAGACGGCCTGGATACGAGACTGGAACGGCGGAGAGCGGCGCGAGGGGTAGGGGCAGGCAATCAACGAGCAGATGAATTAATGGCCATGCCAACTACCCCTCCGAGATGCCGTAAGAAGAAGGGCGCCCTCTAAATGCGCCGTTGCGCGGCCAACGCCAAGTAGATTCTTATAACTACTATCGACGTTCCACCCGCCCGCCATTTCACCCCCTCGCCGTGAGAACGGTGCCGTCCACATCGCCGACTTTGCTCTTCGATCACCAGTAACATTTCCGAATCTATCGGCCGATTTTCCACTTGGGATTTCCGTCTCGCTGGAGAAAAACAATGAACATATTGTCGTGTACCGCGATTGTTCCTGCTCGTCCAACGGGGGTTAAGACTGTCCCGAAGATTAGAGTGCGCGTCTAAGACGAGGGTGACGTCGGTCTCTTTAAATAGGCACACGCATCGTGGAACTTTTTGTTCGACTTTTAGTTTCCGGTTTGTATCGTAAAATGTATTTCTTTTTTTTTTTTTTTTTTGTTCTTTTTTCCGGAGTTTGAAAAACTGGTTTCAGTGCAGGATGATCGAATCGCTATTTCGTTCGATCGATAGTTTTACGAGCGCAACTAGAAGGATAGGATCTAGGCAAGGATTTGTTTCGTCTGCTGGATATTGTAACGAGTACTGTATGTATCCTGGATATTTTGAGGATATTTTATTATCTTTCAATTTTCCAAGTGCATAGAATCTCCGGTCAACTAGTTACAAACATAGACGAAAGAGTATATTACGTTGGACCAGCGATGACCATGCATGCAAACCGTGCTAAAATTTGCAATTTCGTTCCATACGCTCTTAATTTTCCATTATTCCGGCGCAAAAGGGTGTTATCAAAATTCAAGTATACGATACGAGTAACTCGAGAAATTCCTACTATTCAGCCGTGCAGATGCAACACGAAAACTCGCAGCGTGGAATTACGTTAGCCCACCTGTACATTCGACTTAAACGTCATAAGTACTGGTTACGTGGTACTCGCGGCGCAATTGAAGCGAGGGTTAATGCTCGCGAGGTCCCTTAATATTTCATGGATAATTTCTCCCCTCGGGAAGCGATGTCACGAGCCCGGAAGCCATTGTATGAAAGAAGGAGCAGCCAAATCCTCGCATGTCCTGTCCATTGCCCCTCGACCAACCGACCCAAGGGTGGTTAATTCATTGTTAAGTAACGTCCGAATGCGTTTAATGCGGGCCCATGAATGTCGCCAACGGACATCGTTCTTCCGTTTCGACGCCTTGGGCTTCCAACAATGCCAGGCCAAGACACACGCGAGTGAAACGATTTTTATTAGCCGGAGTCTTAATGGAAATGCGGCATGAAACATGAAAAGGCACAAGTATGCTCGCAAAACGTGGACATATTACGAGCACGAAGCTTGCAACTCTCCATTTTTTGTAACGAGTTCTTTTATTCTTGCATTAGCGGATACGTTCAATGGAAACTGCAGAAGTGAAAGAAACTGCGTGTCGTTGACCCGATAGACTCGAGGATCGGCTAAGCATCCGAACAAAATTTTGAAAACCGGCTCTCAAACAAATAATTACGATGCACGCGAACGATAAATCGCGATATTTTTCGCGTCACGAAGCTGATTCTCGCGTTATATGCGTAATGGCGCTCGTTATATCGGCGTACGATGTACTACATGGAGAAAGACGTCCACTTAGATACTATACACAATTACAAACACCTGCAACCTATTTAACACCCGTCAATTAATCAACCGGTCTGCGCCAAAAAATGATTCGAATCGAAACCGACGAACAGATCCTTTCTCTGGCAGTTCGAGACCGAAGCAGTCGCATCGTCGGAGTCGCAACGATACACACCGATTCATCATCTCCTTTCGCGCCACACATCCAGAGTAGAATCTAACGAGCGAGCGAGCTGGTTCGCGGCTCCCACGGGCCATTTCGACGGCGTACCAACCGTCGCGTCGCCGGCAATCGTTTGCAACACACAAAATCTCGTTCGTCAATCTCCGCGATCGAAGATCCGCCGGTCTCTCGCGTGGCCCCTCATTTTCTCCCGGATTAATCGATTTCAGTCACGAGCGTGTGCACGCGGATCTACAAGAAGAACACTAGCAGCTGCCCTTCGAAACGAACGGCACGTACGAGCCAGCGAAACCGAGATTATAAAGCGTTTATAGCGCGGCTTCCCACCTCAGGGCGCTCTCTCGCTTCTGATCTGCATAAAAATAGGGGTACACAGGGCCGCGAGGGGGAGAGAAAGACGAGGCATCCAGGGTGGAGAGGGCAAGGGGGTCAGAAAGGAGATGCTTAATACGAGATCAGATTATGATTTTGCGGGGGAGTCCGCTGGCGAGGAGAAGACCGAGAGAAAGTAACGCAGGCCTTTATGAGTTCCAGCGGGCTGGATCACGGATCCGCGTCTTGTTTCTTTATCTCTCCCCCGGCTTCGTCTTCGTTAATGGATCGCGGTTAATACGCTGATCTTGAGATAATCGCGTGGAAAAGAGGTTCTTCTTTCTTATTCTTCCTTTTTTTTTCTTTCTTCTTTTTCTTTTCGTTTTAACTTTAAGCAACCACTTCTCCTCGTTTCCCTTCTTGGCGATAAACGCCTCTCAAGAGGAGTCAACGGGATCATCGTGCCGTTTATAATTAGATTCTGTCCCGATATTTCGATTTGACGAAGGCTGAATCGTGTTCGGTAAAATGTGCTATCGCGGGCGTGAACGATGATTCTATACCGGGGTCAAGATCTTCGGAGTTTACACTCTCGCGAAGAACGACGTTGTCGATGGATAGGATCCTGAAGAATAACTAATACGAGATACGTAATATTTAATTTCCGCGATATCACGTCCCTACTTTCGCGATATACCTTGCGAGCGGTAAATGATTCACTCTCTGCTTGAAAAATCCGTCTACGAGGAGATAAAGAAAAAAGCCGAAGAACCTAACAATACCAAATATATCTATCAATCAACGAACACAATCAAATAACTAAACCAACGTTCGCGGAACAAAGAAATTTCTCATCGTCGAAAGGTCAGGATATAAAGTTCAATCGAAATTTACCAACGCACCGAGCGGCTGGCGCTGTACCGCGAGATCGCTCTCGCAGATACGCAGCATATAGCGTTCAAATATAAACGAACCGTACAACGAATTTCCATCACGGAACGATGGTGACTAAAGTCACGGGAAGACAATCGGTGGTCGCGAAAACGCAACAAAGGTTCGAGAGTCTGTTCGAGGTAGCCGGATATACATTCCAGTCGGTGTATAATCGAAAGCATCGGCGGCGAATCGGCTGCGAGTCGCATTATCATTGCCTGGAAAGCGAGCGGGGCCTCGCGCGCGCCTCGTAACACCCCGTGAAGCCGAAATAAGAAGTGAAAGAAAACGAAGAAGAAGGAGAATCGAGCGTGCCAGTATAATGGCGCCGAGATGCGAAAGGGCGAAGCTAACGATATATCTTGGACTATTGTCTTGTGGGCCGCGACAGTCGCGGCCATTATATCAAGATTAACTCTCTTATTCCCTTGGAGAAGGTATGGAAGGGCATATAAAAGTACACAGACTCCCGAGGGAAGAGGTGGAGGGCAAGGAAGAGGAGGATGAGGAGAACGACGAAGAGTAGTAGAGGGGGTGAGCGAAAGAAGGCTGCGAGGCAGGCCTTATGGCGCGTACACACAAACCACCCACACTTTTAACGTGGAATACGAGAACGACGACAACGACGACGACGAAGACGACGACGAAGACGACGACAACGACGACGACGACGATGAGAAGGAGAAGGTGGAGCAGGGTGAAGAAGTTGGAGGTAGAGGAAGGAAAAGAAGAAGACGATGAAGGAGGTGGAGAAGAAGAAGAGGGTCAATGGTGTGTTCACGGTGTTCCCGAGACGGCATACGGGAACGGGGGTGTATGCTAGGCATCCGCAGAAGAGGACATTATAAGGAGTTATGAGGTCCTGCCTCATACGTGAGCATCCTTGCCTCCGTCTCCCTCGCCACGCTCTATCCTCCCACTATCCACCCTTTTATCGTTCTCTCCCTTTCCCTTTCTTTCTTTCCGTCCCCGTCCCTGCCGCGGATCCTTATACACAAGATCTGTAGTGGTTCTTAATGTCCTCTCCCTTTTAATGCCTCGCTCGGCCTGCCCTCGAGGTCGATCCACGAACATTTTTGCCTGCTGCCTTCTTTTTCGTGGCCCGATATTGAGTTATACGCGCGGCGTATTTATCGTTCAAAATCCTTTTGCCAGAGAGAGAGTCTAAAAAGGGAGTACACAGAGGGAAGAAACGAACACGAGAGGACGGGCCAGCCAGAAGATCAAGAAGAGAGAGAGAGAGAGAGAGAGAGAGAGAGAGAGAGAGAAAGGGGGTTGACCTGTGTGTAGCTCGCATTTGCGTAGGGAAAGAGTGGATGATGGGAAGAAGCAGCGGAGAGATTAAGCGCGTGCATCCTATACACGCTCGTTGTATTTCTGACCCCCTTGCGTGAATCCTTTAAGGTCCTTGAACTTTCTTCCGATGTAAATTTGTTTTCTTGGCCGGTTGTTTGCGCGAATATCGTATTAATAGAAGTAGAACCGTAGAGAAACGTAACGATACGCTATAACGCTGATCTTCACCCAGCAATCGTATGAGTAAACTTTCGATTTCAATAAAAAATATATAATAAAAAGCTCTTAAAATTGATATCAAATACGATATCTAGGTTTCTATATGACGGATATTAATATAAATGTAGATTGACGGATCGATAGAAAGTATACAGATCCCCGTACGATTGACTTATCACTGATTTATCACTCCACAAAGCACCAAACGACAAATACTCGACGCTCATGATCCTTAAAAGAAATCGATCTCTCTGCTGAAATATGATAAAATACGTACTCTACTTGCTGCGTTCGCGGAAGAAAACAATCGCGCACGCGTTTTCGAAGGAGGATCGAAACCAAAAGAAGGAATAGGGAGGTCGTGACCCAGTGAGGCCGGGGCATCGAAAGCGTAGGAAACCGATGCTGCAGAGGGGTGGCCGTTAGATCGACTGAACTGGATTCTGGTAAGTTTTACAGCCGTGGGTTATAGCCCTCCACGAGCGTGCAGCATAGAATCGCGACGCGTGTACCGACACGAGACCGGGACCACCACCTACCCCTTCGAACTCGAGGGGTAACATCGCTGTTGGTAGTGGTAGTTGACTATACTATCCTAGTGGTAGCGACGGCCCCACTGACTCTTCGTTTCACCCTCACCTATAGTGGCTCGCTGGTACCCTTTACCCGCCACCCGTACTACCTCCCCCTCCCTTCACCAGTCGCTCCCTTTGACCTCCACCTTCTCCTAGTCGACCTCCAGCCAACGTGCTCGAACCGTAGTAGTATAGCTGCGGCAACCATGAATGGGGACCACGTGTCTTCCTCTCTCTCTTTCTCTGGCGCGCGCCTCTCGCTCAGTTCAATGCCACTGAAAGCCCGTGGATTCCACGCGTCGCAGTCTTTTCGATGTGCTGGCCACGTGAAACGCGCGCCATCGGGATATGTTTCGACGTTTGGACACCAAGTTTCGTCGAGGTTGAACTTTCGCACGAACGAGGTAGTGATAGTCGATGTCTGTACGGTTCTTAAGGCTAAGTAGAAGGTATTTCAGAAATTACAGAGAAATAGATTCGTATGTAGACGTTGCAGATTTGATAGGACGTTTAATTACTCGAGATGTTTGGAATTAAATGTTAAAAATGTTCTAACGAGGTGGAATCGAATCGCTATTGAATTCCGATATGCTAGTTATTAATAGTTGATCCTACGCTTCAAATAAAACAACGAATAGAAATAGAGGGCGCCTGGAATCTCAGCATGGATACTCGGCAGAACAATTACGAGTGAAATATTAAGAAATTCTCGAAAGAACGATTCAATTATAGCGTGTCAAAGGAAGGACTCAAACTGGCCACGCACCAGGAAACTGGGGCAAGAGGGCTAGACAAAAGGGCATTGTGACGGATCCTCTCTCTCTCTCTCTCTCTCTCTTTCTCTCTCTCGGCACAGTACGCCACCAGCACCCTAAACACGGGCCGCGAAAGTGAAAGAAAAGAGATTAACAAACTCCGGGGCACCTCTGTATTTTTACGCTCGATCACGATCCTCGCTTTTGTCGCTCGCTCTCGGCAAGAAAACGAGGAACATAGGTAAATAAGGCAATGGATCGAGATTCGAGATAAGCTTCCGTTTTCCACGCTCACTTGGAAGATGTCTCGGCCCTGTAATTACGATATTTACCGCCTGCACGGACAGGCGGAAGTTGAACGAATCCTTGCGTTTTCATGTAGTAATTTATAGAGTACCGTCTAAAACGGGGTTAAATTATTTTACCGCCATTCGTAATTTTATTTTTAGTTCGATGGTACGGTTTCTGCGGTCTCTGAATCATAGACGCGACGATGTCGCGTTGAAAGTAGATACGAATTCCAGTATTCTGAAGCTTGAGTTCGGGATTCCAGCTCCGATCATGCACGCACGAAGATCCTATTCTAAATGACACGTAGAGGTAAACCAAAGCGGAGGAAGCAACGAAACAAGAAATATGTTCATCGAACATACGATAGCGCTACGCTAATTAAACATATAAATACGCGTGTTTAGAAGTAAAACAGCGTTCGCATTCAAAATAACAACAAAGACGAACATACAACATACCATAGTCATTCATCTTTCTCCAAATACTCCCGTTTATCCCAATTTCCCTAACATTTTCTCTCCCTTCTCTCATACTTCATCTTCTCGTCTTCCCCAGTCAGTTGCTTCCTTTTCATCGTCATATCGCTAAATACAAATACAAGCGAAATCAGTCACAGGTGCGAAGTAAAGTGCCCAGGAGATGAAAAACTACGAGGACAAACAATCGCGCGTATTTTCACACGCTCCGAGAGTTAAGAGGGAGCAAACACGAAGGACGGAGAGCAAGTTAAGGGTGGTCGCCCGTTGCGGACCGGTCATCACCTGGTCAAAGAAACGAGTCTTGGTACTGTGTCGGTACGTTATTGCATAAATTAATTTGCCACCCTCCAGGGACCCTCCTTTTAATGTACCCCTAGTGTTGGAAGACTCAAGAAACCGTTGCAGCTGATGGGAATTCTTACTGTGCCGTTTCAATGGGAGCGATGCGTCGCAATGACCATCGTCCGTGCCGAACGATTACCACGAGTTTAATTATTCTTCCCGTGAACTTTCATTGTTCGCCGACTATTGTTATGGAAATAGGAAGCTCGAGCAGATAGGATAAAGCTACGAGAGTGCGTGTTAGATGATGGTCCAAACTGGTTGGATTGTTCGTTGAAATTGCGAACGGTATTAATTCGAGACAAATTTTAGATTGAAGCGCGGCCAGAGATATTTGAGTGGTCGTTATTTACGCTTTAGAGTGCGTCAAATATTTTCTGTGATAACAACTGTGAGATATATAGGAAGATAGCTTTTAAATTAAGGCAAAAGAGTTGACGCGACACGAAGAGATAAGTTGTCGAAGATTCTGGGTTTCGTTGTTATTGAACGCTATGAAATAATTTAACATTAAAATTACAATAATTCGATACTTCTGCCAATAATTGATCGACGACTTGTTATAGATACGATACGATAATATCGTAGCAAGTACTTCGAACTAAAGCAGTATAATATATTAAATAAAGATGTATTCCATAAGAAATATTTTCTTACTAATCACAAGAAATATCTATATTTCCCAATAAATTTAAGAGATGCGGATTGTACATTGAACGAGATAAAGAGTTGCATAAAAGGTACATTTTGCTACATTTTTACCGTCTGAACCGTTTACTTTACCAATATCTTCAGCGAGTCTTAAGAACGTCCGCAAAGAGGAAACGACTTTACATTGTTCTTTAACCAATCAAAGATGAGCAAGATCTTTCCTTAAGGGTTTCGAGCAACTTTCAAGAATCTTCTTGGACATTCTAAGGAAGTACCCTTGATTTCATGTTGCGGATTGAAGCAAATGGCTTGTTAAAGACGCAACCATCCCTAAGATTCTCCTTTATACCAAGTACCCTTGTAAGATTTTCTCGATTCTTCGTTTATTAGTAATTTAAATAAGATTTCTAATTACCACAGTTCGTGCATAAGTTAGGAAAAAACCTTTGTCCGCCTTGCTACCAAAATTAAAATATCGCTTCTGACGTAACGAAATCTCTTACGAACGAAGCAGAATATCAAACAAATAAAACACAGTCGTTCCACAGATTTTTATTATTTAAAAATTCCAAAAATTCTCTAGAAGAATTTTTTAATATTTCCTATCTCGTGCCTAAGAGTTCTTAATTTTCTCCGCGTAATTACACGTTAAAAATAACAAACGTACCTATGAAACGTGCTTCCTTGGTAGCAATCTGTCAAGATAAAAGGGATCTATAACAACAAAATTCCGCTTAATGATTCTAAAGCAACGTGCACCAGCGCAAAATACAATAGGTATAGAAAGAAAAACGCCGAGAGGAGAGATTCCGTTCACGCATTCTAACGTTGCCGGTCCTCTCATTCTCATCGGTTAATTCTTTCCCGAAGAGGCTACCGAGATGTTCTTTCCATCTCGCTTTTTTTCCTTCTCTCTCTCGATGGAGACGCATTCAGAACACTCGGAACACTGTTTCTCACGGTGGTCGGAAGGGACCGTCCATCAGGTAAACCCGATTGTGTCGTTCACGTCGATTAGCACGAGAGTTTTCCAAAAATTCGGGATCTGCATTATCCTACCTTTGGTCCCGTGAATATAGAGCTATTCTTTTGTATCGTTCTATCTGCATCCCCTTTATGTACCATTACTCAGACATCTGCGGTGCACTCTGCTGCTCGTCGAATCATCGTAATTTGAGATTCCGCCGGATTTTCGACGATCATGCTCTCGGCAGTGGACTTCTCTTCACGCGAATGCAAATAAGATGGAACGAGAACTCTCGCGTGTTTCGTCGGTCCTGACCACTCCGATTGAAATCTCGTATTCTTAGGATCGCGCGCTGTTTTCAGTTTCTAACGAAAATTACCGCTTGCGGTTAATCGATCAACGAATCTCGACGCTTTCAAACTTACTCCAACGAGTAATATAACGAGAACCTTTTAATTTTTGCAGTAATCGGTATCGTACCGCGGATTTTTACGCGTTTACTGGAAATCGAAAGGGGCAAAATGCGCAGAATATACACGCATATAAAAATATCCAACATACTTTCTACGATATGTAGCGGATAAAACGATTTTCTACCCAGATTCCATCAATTTCATTATATCGATAAAAATACGAATTTGCGCGAACATGTACGGGCTAGCGCGTATATCGCTATATTTTACACCGATTTCTCAAACTAGAATTTTGTCTTACTTGCACAACCGAACCTTCGGTAATAGAAATACCAGCCAAACTTTGCATCTTCCCACCATATATCACGCCATAAGGAATCTCCAAACAGAGAGCCATTATTACAACGAACGAGAAGACGGAAGACGCTAAGCCGTCATCGTTCCAGGAAAAGGTGAGGAACCATTATTTATGGAAGAAAGAGTCACGGTGTCGTAGCGTGATCATCGAAAATCTGCGGACGTTCCATCGGCAATAGATCGATTCTCTAGGCACCGATACCGATCTAAAGGGACCCTATGCGTCGCGATCGTGTGTAAACTACGTTCGTTGGGACGCGTCAATTCATCGAAAATCGCACGATTTCTGGACAACAAAGAGCGAGCACGGCGAGACTGTGCAGAGAGGGAAGCGATCCATCTTTCGTATTCATTCAACGAAAGAATGAAGAGCCGTGGGAGAAGGCTAGCTTGTCCTGGAAGAGGGTGGACAAGGGATGATGTCGGCGGTAATAGAGGCTGAAGAAAAAGAAAGAAAGACAAGATGGAGGAAATGGTGGGGTAAAAATGAAACGAACGGCTGCAGGAACACGGTGGTACGCATGCGAGCGTTACGGAGAGCATCGAAAACGGTTGAATCGAAGAAGGTGTCAACCCCATCGCCCAGCGAGATTTTCGTGGGCTGGAATTTTGTTTTACGCCGCAACGGAACGCCGGATCACGAACGGCCATAATGAGTGGCCGGTGAACGCATTGTCATGCTAATCTCGCCGCAGGGACCATCGAGATGCTCCTTCTCCCTATAGTTTAGGAAGGATCGAGGACGAAGGATCTTAGGTGGACAAAGGGACGACCAGTCCTACGTGGATCCGGGCGCCCTTGGCTGGGAGGCTGATTTTTATATTTCATATTGCGCACACTTGGACGAGAAAGCCACGATCCGGAAGATAACGGCGGCGAAATCGGTAAACGAGACGTTAACGTTGACGTTGGTGTTGATTCTAATTGGAAGATTCAAAGGAAAACGAAGATTGCTGTTGTGGTGGGTTGGTGATGTATTTAACAGCAGATTCGATTTCTTTACATCGTTTTGCGATTTTTCTTTTTCAATTTTCCCAGTGTAACGCGACAATGTCGCTGTATGCTTAAGTAGGAGAAGTCACTTTACGATTTCATACGACGTAAAAATGTTAGATACAAAATTGTCAAATTACCTTCCTGCTCTTTCCCTGTAGCGTTCGATTTGCGTTTGTAGCTCGAAGCATGCGAGAAAAATAAGAAAGTTGTTAATCACAGAAAAAAAAATCACTAAAAACATTGATTCCCAATAATATCGTCTCCCTTTCGAGTTTCTCTGCGAGACCGATCGAGCCATTAAACATCGCACTTTGCCAACGTATCGAAAGTGAAACAAAGTATCGGTACGATTAGGTGGATGGAGCGGCAATTGGTAATTCAACGTGATTCACGTGAAATGTGCAGTTACACAAGATCGATAGGAATCTTCTGAACAAATACTCTCGATTGCCTGAGCGTTGGTCGAGAACCAGACTCCGTCTTGTTCGGACCAAACAAAAGCAGAAACGTGTCTTGGTTTCGTGTTAAAAGTACCAACGGGCGAGTTCTCGAATTTTTACCGGCTAAAAATCAACGTTCCTGAAGGAAGGATCAGAATCCAGGAGAGTGGAAGCTCCAGGCCATTATCGTCGGCCGATTAAAACACGTTACCCCGAAGATGTATCCGTGGTGTCAATCGTGTTCTAAAATTCGAGGTGACGAACGAATCTGAAAAATTCTTTTTAACACCGATCGGTCTCGGTCAGGTGGATAGATCCTCGTCGAACTGAAACTCGGTATCCCGATCAGGAACGTGTCCACGCTGCTAAATTCCCTGCGTGATATTCGTTTTACAAAAAAAAAAAAAAAAAAAAAAAAAAAAAAAAAAAAAAAAACGTTACATCGTCGTGGAACTGCCGTTTGTCCGTTTTTATTTCATTTTTATTAACGCGGGAAGTGATTTTGTTTTACAATTTTGTAATTTCATAACAAGAGTATTTCGAATAAACGTTGAAGATTCTGCGTAAACTCTTAACGCTTACTTGAGTAAAATCAGCAAAAAGAGGAAATCAAAAAGTAATTGCAAAGCCAAAACGAGTTCGCGAATCTAACGTATACATCGAATGCAATTGATACCGCGTTTAATGCAATCGGTAAAGCATCGGTCGACGGAATAATTAGAAAACAGCATCGTGAGAGTGCCTATCGATCGAAGGCCGAAAATGAAAAGCCAGCGACTATCAAAGGAAGCGTGGAGAAGCGTGGCCTCGACGATTATTACGCAACCCATTGGCGATCAAAGACAAAGATAAAGGGGCCGGTGGACGAGGTTAAATCGGACGAGATCGTTAAGCTTGTGAAATAAATCACTATTAGTCCTGCGACTGGGCGTGGTGGCGTGGTACCGGCTCGGATACACACGCCCCTGACCTCTTCAACACCCACCCGTATGCAGGTAAACTGCTACGAAGGTGAAGCCAGGTGTGCTTCGCCTCGAAGGGTAGCGAGTCGGCGGTATTTCTTTCTGAGCCGCGGGCCTCATTGTTGTTTAGTTTATGTAGGCCTGGCCCGATCGTTCGCTAAACTATTTGTTTACTAATGACGAATTGTCCCGTCTCCCTCGGCCATTCCACGATCCCGTCACTTCCCTCCACCTCCGCGATTTTCTTTTTTCGCGTATCCTCTGCGTCCTCGTCTACGCGTTTCCTTCCCATTCTCCCCCCCCCCTCCTCCTCCTTCTCGCTTTCTTTCGCTGTTAGAACCTCGACGTTTCCAGTCCCCGAGGATTCGAATCTTGAAAAGTGGATACGGAACAATAGCCGAATCGGCTTATGTAAAGACCAGATAAATATATGTTTTCTGTAGTTTGCAAAGAGACGTATTATTCCCGGCGATGGGCTAGCTCGTCGTGAATTTCCAGCGAAGCTTAGGTTATCCTCGACGAACGGAAGAGAATTCGGCGAAGACAGGAAGGGATTTAATCAGATCGAGGCAAAGCCAAGGTTTGATAAAGAACGTTCTATGGTTATTCTCTGGCATTAACCAAGCCGGTTCGGATATTATCTTATTAGTTCCATTGTACGGTCGTTCTATCCTCTCCATATTTAACACAAACTTCTCGACGAACAAACTATACGATATTGCTCGATACATATAAAGTTTCTCAAGAGAAATAACTAACTTTCTTCTGTCCGTCAGTTTTTACTTTTCAACCAATTACATCGTGTAACATGCTAATATTACGAAGGAAACATGAGAAACTTGGAGCCTTTAGCGATAAAAACGACATTTACTCGATTAAGAAGCAACCTTTGCTCTTAACATCCTCGCAGCAAGAAACAGGGATATCAAAGCGAACGAACTGTAAAGCATTTCAGAATCTATAATCCAGCATCGCCAGAGCGGTATGCCGAGAGTTATATAGGCATCGACTTTCATGAACATGACCGCGATGTAGCCGACGATCAGCAGATATGGAAAAGCATCGCGTAGTGACCGCTTCGCAACATCTTTTCCGCGTCGATGAAGCAATTACCAGCAAGGAACTCGATCGTTAATTGCTCATTACGTATGTGCCAGTGCCGGCTGCGAATGTGCGTGCGATTATTTATGATCGCCTGAGATTGCAAACACCCGGGGTATTAGTAGCGATGCTCTGGGAAACGGTAGAACAAATAAACCGGCGAAGGTGGGCGAGGGACACGGTGCTGCACGCGTAATTAGAGGCATGTAATTACAGCACGGCACCATGGTAAACGGTATGTAACGTAGAAACGCACAAAACATCGATGCCGCCATTAAATCGTTCCTCGATATAAGGAGAAAAATTGCAAAAGGAACGTGGGAACATCGCGATCACAGATCTTGCTAATATCGCAATTTTCTCGGGAGGAGGTCGCGGATCTTCCTCGTGCCGCTCTTGTTTGCTGGAATCCCTTGCGGGACATCCTCGTTCTCGTTCGAGCTTTCATTCGGGAAAAATGAAAGCGTGAAAATACTTTGACGAGGACGGAAGATTTTCAAGATTTCTTTATCGCAATTGCAATTGACTCGTACGGTATTGAACAGTTTCTGTTAGGAGGGAATTTTGTATAGGAGTCTCGTACAGGTATAAAGATCAAACGGTTTGTCGAATTAGTCTGTTCAACGGTTCGATGTCGAATAACAATCAATAATACGAAGCACGTTGTTATGGCTATTGTACGCACAATCCGATCGATAAACTGTCTTTATTAAATCTAATATTCCCTGGTACACGTTTCATAAATAAATGTCAAACGGAAACGCGAATCTAACGAAAAATCTACATTTGGAAATATTTCCTACATTGAATTATGACAACGAGGATTTTGCTGGTTGACCGAAATTTTATGTATTAAACATTCATATAAATCGAAGAGAAATAAATCGACTGTTTCCAATCGTTGAGCATGCCCCTGCCGGCAGCATTCCAATATTCGAAGTTCATAGACCGAAAGAATTTCATGATTTCTATCAGCGTGTTCATATAGGATGTTACGCAAGAACGAAGTTTTCGGTGGTAAACAGAAATCCGTCAAAACATCAGGAAGACAATACTTGCGAAACGAGGGACGCTTCTCCTCTGTTCCGCAGTTTCTTTAAAAGTTTCTCCTTTTGCAAATTTTCTGAGTTTGCACTTGGAAACTGCGCCATGGCGACGCTCGAGCATATCTATAAATGTATATTTTGCTATATTTAACCACCAAATCGTTGCTTCCCTGAGAGAAAAGAAAAAAAGAAAATATTTGTAAGTAGTTAAACAAAAGCTTTGACGCTTTTAGCATCTTTTCGAAAGCGTGGTACTTCATACGTACGAACGATAAGGTCAGAACGTAGGCGTACACGAGTATCGCCGTTAATTAATTATCGTCAATTTCGTATATTACCATAAAACGAAGTTTCTAATTTCTCGCATCTTTCGTGCAACAGAATTCATGTACAAAATTCTACGTAGATACGCTTCAAAAATTACACACGGATTGTTACTTCTCGAAAAGAAAATAACCGCTGTATCCTGCCTCGGCATCGGCTCAAAAATATTAAACCATCGCAACAAGAACACTCGTTTAGAGGGAAACAAATTACTTTCGTAGCACCGGTGCAAAACAATACGCTCTTAATACACTTCAGTTCTAACTCACTCCTGTAACTTCGTATGATTGATTACGGCAATTACTTTTCGCGTTTTGCATCGACGACGGATGAGAGGCAGGGAGGAGGGCGAAGATTCTGAAAACGAGGACGATTCCGTGGCCGCTTTCGCGTGTGTTTAGCCAAGGTGAGGAGACGAAAGAGGTTCTTCTTGGACGATGTTCGAGTCCTCGGGCTAGCCGCGGATCATCCGTCCAGCCAATCCGAGCTAATTGGCCTCCATAGATAATTACGCGCAATTAGGAGTAGGCCGACCGGTCGTCCCGTCCTTCTCGTCCTTTCTCTCGCTGCTCTGCTCTTTTGCTTTCCCCTTGTGCCGACTTCTCACAACGAGAAAACCCATACAAGCCGAGAAGCCTATGGAATCGGTGGAAGCGAGACAACACGAAGCGATCGGGGCTATCGAGGCGACGAGAGGGACAAGGATAAGAAGAGAAGAGAACGTTCAGGTGGAACTGAGAGATCGCCGGCAGGTACACAAATTATCTGGCGACGAAAAAACAACGGAAGAGCAATTAAATAATGCTACGTCGCCACATAGTAGTATTCCCTACCGCTCTCTATTCTATACCGGGTGTCTGAAATAATCTAGCTGCACAATTTCCTTTCGAGCCTTTGCAGGGAATATTAATTCCGAAGCGGAACGTAGCCGAACGATTGATTATTCGAATCGTCGATGCTCGTGACGTTCGAAATGAAAAATAAATCGGTGCAATGGAAACGGAGAAAGAGGTAAGAGAGGTTTCCCATCGAAGAGCTTTGTGAGCGCTAAAATTACGAGAAACGCGTTTGAACGAGTATTACGTGTGTACGTAATTCTACATATGTGTACTATAGCATAACGGAGAGTTAATTACGATACTGGTATGGCGCGTGGATCTAACAAAGGTTTCGATAATACTCGCGAGGAAAGTTTGAAATATTTTTACGATTCTTTCGCGAATTGAAAATTCAAGTCTAAAGTCGTACCTAGAGTCGTTTATTCGTCAATCGGTCGATAGTTATCCAGAAATTTAGACAAACCACCATTGCAATTGCAAATTCAATCTCAAAGTTAGGTTTGGGATTCTTCTTCGTCCTAATTATCCGTAAATGTCTAATTTCAAGAATCGGAAAGAATACGAAAAACCGAGGAAACACGGAATTCTATCATCGTGTTTAAGAAGAGAAATTTATCGATAGATCACCCGTTAGACGGCACCGAAGCAAGTTTTGAGGCACAACGTGTGCTGGTGCCGTTGCATTAGAGCAACCCGACTCATTACCGCTGCCACAATTAAGGCCCAATTTCGGGACATAATGGCCGCCAATCTGACCGCACAAAAAGCCCGCGGTTGCTCTGTTCGAAGGAGAGTTAGAATCGTGCCGACGTCCCTTGCCTAATAACCAACCAAATTCTCGACTCGTCCTTTCCAGCCATCACGAATCTAGCTCTCGTATTCGGCAGGCCTAAAACTCTCTTCGACGAGACGTGTCCGCGACACGGTGATCCGTGAACTTTCACCTCGAGGCAACAGAGCGCCGACGTAACTCGTCGTCGAACTTCCACTCTGAGAAACATCGAAGAAAGTAGGACGAAATCGGCTGACCCACTGAAATTCGTACGCGATCCTCTAAGAAGTTAACCCGATCCGCTCCACTTTGTACTTAGCAGCTTCTTTTTTTTACATAACAAATATTTCGATGATAATTCCCAGAAACGATCTTCGCAAGGGAACAGAATTTTTTCGAAGAAAACCGTCGAGTCAGATGATTCAACTCTATACTTTATCAGGTTCTCGTTTATCCTGCCAACGGAAAACTACTCGTCTTCAACTGTATTAATATTGTTCGGCGATATCAATTTTTCCAGCTCCGTTTCAGCAAACGGATTAAATATCGAAGCTTGAAAGAGTCGTTGGAGTTGGAATATCGAAATGATCGATCGAAACGTGACAGAAATGCGCGTACCGCATCGCCGAAACGCAGCCTCGTTGCGTTTGGCGGTAATATTCGAGAAAAAAAAAAAAAAAGAAAAAAAAAATGAAAAAAAGAAGAAAAACGCTGGAACATCGCGTAATTGGTGGAACCGGCGAATTCCTTTTGGCGTCGTTCGAGGTAAATTCGATTGGCGAACGAATCGGCGGCATTGACGGCGAAATATTCGAAAACTGGAGAGCCCGGGGAGGCTGCCACGCAGCCACGGATCGGACAATGGCCGACAATAGGATCGCATCCGATTTTTGCATGCCAATTTCGCGGCCGGTATTGTGCCGTAGACAATGCGCCAATAATTACGCTAAACGGCGACCATTCATACGCCCATTCGGCCGGATTCAAACCGCCTTTCCGTATCCATTATCGTCGCGCGGCGCAAATAATCGCTCCGATGCGCGCCGCTTCCAGTTTTTTCAACGCGTCCTGCAGGTGGCATCGATCATCGATCGGTAGGTTCAAGTACGTTTCGTTTGATGCGTATTAGCGAAATCGTAACAAGATTCGTTCGGCGTGTCGCGTCTCACGGCGGTTTTTTCGTCGCGTGGAATACAACGAAACGCGAATATGTGCGAAATGTGACGCGTTAATGATTGCGTATTTCAGTGCGTTATTCTGTTGATTTTCCTCTACTTCAAAATACGTTTCAAATTAACCGAGTCCGTGGATACGATATATCTGAGAATGCTAGATAATATGATGAATTTAACGTGTGAATAGAATACATTAAAGATATAAACAATTTTAGACGCGCGTATAGCTGCGAATCGATCACGTTAAGATGTTCGTCGTTTAAAAATTGTGAATCGTTATGTTTTTGCGTCATTGGAACGAGTCGGGTTAGGTTCGATTACGTCTTTGCGTAGCGTGGTTAGAGCGAAGTGTAATATTTCACCCTTTCCCTTCTTATTCTATCGATTCTATTAACGTATACCGTATGCAACTTCGATAAAGAAGTATAATTATTATTATCATTATGTACCAATATCTCGTGATCTTTCTCTCCGAGTGGATATGGCTTGTTATAAATAGCCATAACCATAACCATACTCATAATCATAATCGTCATTATAAAATCGCCTATTAGCTGTTGACACGCTGAACTCCTGGGTCATTCTACGTTATGTATAACCTTGCGAAGTATAATTAACTTTTTCGACAAGAGACAAAATAAAATTTACCACCGATGACTAATTCGTAGATGCGCGTTTATCAAGTATGTTTTATATAGTTTCACGAGATTCGTTAACGATTTAAGTTTGCATGGTGAGTGGAATGTCGCATCTGGTTATAATCATCGGAACGTTAAATCGATTTCACGAATATCCTCTCGGAAGACGATTCGATATTCCTTTTACAACTTTTACAATCCTCCTCGCAGGAACATGTGCTCTACGCGTGCTATATTATGTTTTAGCGTCAATAATAATTCATAGATGCAGAGAAAAATTCGCAATATCAGGAATTTCCTTGGAAAACCTTCGAAGACAACTGTATGAAAGGAGTAACCTTCGAGCAAATCCCCGAGAAGCCATCTAAATCCCAAATTCTCCAAAAGGGTAAAAGAGTTGGCATTCCTATTGCACACAGAATTCCAGCATCGGTCGCTGCGCACGACTTTAATAAGTCTTTCGATAGAGTTGTCTAGGTCGCAATGGGCGGCGTACTAAGCAAGAATCCGGCAAAGGAAATGGCAGCGTCACGTAACGAGCGGCAAACGAATTTCCATGAAAACTAGCGCGCGTCGTGTACCTGAGGGGTGGGCGTGCGCTCGAAAGAGGGCGGGAGAGCCTCTCTCTCTCTCTCTCTCTCTCTCTCTCTCTGTTTCTCTGAACACGGCGTGCAAATCGGATTTCCTTTCGTTAGAGTCGCTCGGCTCTCCACGGTTCGGCCAACGATATAGCATGGTCTCGCTCTCGCATCTCGTTATGCGCGCCTCGTCTTGAAAGAAGAAAGTCTACAAACGAGAGGCAGCTTACGGAACGGGCGCGAGTCGGAAAGAGAAAGAAGGAGGATGCTGACGGTCGACCGTGAGGAAAAGAGGCTGCCGGCTCTCTAGAGAGGGGCACATCCCCCTTTGACTCGTAGAAAAGAAGGGGCCAGAGGTGTGAGCCACGGAGCAGGGCTAACTGCTCGTTTATTATGCATCGAAATGCCAGCAACGATGCCACGCGAGTGGACAGGACGTTGTAAACGGTCCGCAAAAATGAAGTAACGGCCGGCGCTGCTCTGAGTGATTCCGCGTCGCTCCGGGCTAGAACGCGGCGAACAGGCCCTCTTCGACGCGCGAACCTTCTTCCCTCGCACTCTCCACACGACCACCGGTCCTTTCCTTTTCGCGCCAACCCTCCTTCGATCGTTATTACCAATCCGATCGATCATTCCCACCGGAACCGTTTGCTCGACCTGCACAGGTTCTTTCTCGCGCAAGTGGCTCGTGCCTCAGCTTTTCGTGTAAATGCGAGTATGATTAATGCGATTTGATCGACGGTATATTCGTTGGGATAGGTTGCTGCGGGATTCGCGATATATGCTACGATTTATAATTGTTCGAACGATTTCCAAAGCGTATGGACATGGATTGCTTTTTTTTTAGTCACGGGAGACCACGACAACTTACGTGAAGTTAGTTAATTTTATGCTGTTAAATAGCCACGAGCATAGTGGATGTAGCGCTGGTTGGAACACGGCGAACAAAATAACTATGTAGAAGTAAGAATATAATATAGATATTACGTTGGAATAATTAATAACAGTAAAGATAGAAACGTTGCTGTACAGCGAATTACGAAAGGATCGAACTCGTGTTGATAATTATCGTGGTGAAAAAAGATTACCTGCTACAATTATATTGGGAAAATTTCCAAGGGGACATATATGTACACATACGGAATACATGATAATTATAAGAAATTTACTTTAAATATCAGTTGCACGAGCAGCAAGGGAATATACAAAGTTGTCTAGAAAATGTTACCACCCTAATTATTTTCAACATTGTTGCAATATAACCCTCTTCGAGTAATACCTACATAATTAGTAAAATTGATAGCTGTATCTCAGCGTGCCCATAACAATATTTCAAAAACTTCGTAACGTAGCATATGTTATGCAAATTACAGGTTTTGACTACAAGCACTTTCACGACCTGAAATACTTGTCTTCCATTGTTAAACATTGTAATATCATGCGCTTGAAATTTATTCGCCAACCAAGGACACCGAAAAAAGACATTGTACGTTATGCTTAAAAAAATTGCGGAAAATTGATACGTTTAATTTTTAATAATAAAAATCAATTTCAAAAGTACTTCCACCATCCTAAAAACAAAAAAAAAAGGGAGAAAGGAGAAAAAATAAACGAATACGTAAAGTTACTTATTGATATTCAAATTTAGGAAAGTATATCCCGATTAACTCGCTCTCTGGTATTCCTCGTATCGAACGAAATTAGAGCAGTGAAATTACTGGCAAATGGTAGTCGTTTCAACGTGAAGCCGGCGCACAATCGGGCACAATGTAGTAAAATAGTCGCAAGTTGCAATTTACTTCGAGCTACTTAACAAGCATCGATCTTCGAAAAGCGCAGACCTCGGCTACCCTAAACGTACGCATATAAAAATCGCACCCGGAGAAAATCGAACCAAGATTAAGTTAAACCGGATCGGGCGATACCGCCTGGTGTCCGCCATTTCCAGCCGAGCCCGGATTCAATAATTCTTTCCCGTAATCTCTCGGTAATTTCGAAAAGTAAATTCCGCGAGTAAATTCCGTCGAAAAGCGGAACGTTATCGAGGTCGTTCTGAATTCCCTAATAACGCTACTTCACTGAAATCTGAAACGCCCGGCCAAACAGAGAGAGCCGCGTATTTATATTCATGGAATGCTTTATCTCGGTATTATTAACGTCATCATTTATATGCCGGATTGATCTTCCGCACGAAGCTCGGGCATGCAACACACAACCGGCGTTGGACGGTCGTTTCGCGACATAAAACTCCATCGATTGCCGAGTGATACGTTCGCGCGAGGTCGGTTTAAACGCGACACACCATGGCCAACGCGCTATGATTCGCATCGCGCGATGGGTCTCGTGTAAATCCCTGTTTATAAGTATCAGGACGCTTATTGATTTAACGCGAAATGTTGTAACGGGACGATATTAATACAAAAGCGATTAATTCTGCGACGACGTGGTGCGCTATGATATATGTCGAAATCAGCGGTAATAGAGTTTCGTTCTTTTTGTACTTTCCCTCGTGATCCGTTCGTTCTATTTTTTTTTTTACATTTCTCACATCCCTTCCATTCCCTACATTCCGTCCATCCCTTACATTCTCTACATTCCTTCCATTCCCTCTTCGTCTCTCCCGTTTCTTTTCTCTTACCGACACTTTGTATTCGTTCTCCCGCTTTGCAATAAATAAAGTGTATGGTAATAGGTAGCTCGTTTGTCGAAAAAGTTGATGTTAATCGTGTAACACGTACTCGTATAAAATGGCGCTGATCAATTTGAGTTTCAAGAAGGACTCGTATGATTTTAAATTAGATTTCTTGCGAGTTTACCTGGTTTCTCCAATACCTGTGTATCCTAATAAGCGTGAACGGGATAAGCGCGTTTCAGCGACCGATAATTACTCCGATTGTCAAGCCAAGTAATTAACACCTGAACGAATACGGTTGATTAATTACCAACTCACCATTCCGGGGATCGGTGCCTGCACAGTGTTCACGCCTCTCCTTTTCGTTTCTGCCGACGTCACATTCTTCGCGTGAATCTGAAAGACAGAAAAAAATCCCTCGTTACCAATCTGTCGCGTTCACGCGGTGCTACATCGTCGTGGACGCGGAAGGTGTGCGGGTCGCTTGCGGTTAATATCGTCGATCATCGGCGTAGATTGGATCGAAGAGCCGAAGCCTCTGTATAACTTCGAAACGCGTAACGCATCGTCCTCGTTGAGAAATAAATTTGCGACGCGTCACGAGGCAATCGAGGAGAGAGGGGAAGAGATCGATCCTCGATTACGCGGCGGTCTGACCGTGGACGTGCAAACAGGCCTATACCGAGATCTAATTATCCCGGCTGTTCCTCGATAAAAACAATATTAATTTTCCTCGAGACGGGGTATACAACCGGCGTATCGATTTATCGGGTGTTCCTTCGAATTTCGGTTACAGACCTTCCTCTCGCGGACGATTAATCCTCTTTCGATCCAGTTCGGATCAAGTCGCTAACGGATATAACATACTTTCGTCCACGCGTTTTACATTTTTCTCTCGTCGAAATATCGCATTGCCATATACGTATCTGTTGATTGTCTTTGACAGTCTCACAATGCAGGATCAGTCGTTAGCTTATTGCGCTTCTTATTAATTAATTCTTCGTTTATCGACCGTTACGTAGAGGTTTAGTCTACGTCGCATCGTTAAATTCATTCACCTACAAACAAACTACCTACCCGGTATAATCGAGCGGCGCACCGTATATCGGTAATTCAAGCGGCGTTTGCTCGATGAGCGGTATTCTATAATTAGTATCGGACAGGGGAATTTTTATTTTCGTTTAAACTTGAACGTCCTTGCCTGGCGGCCCAACGTCACGGATTCGTATCTTTTTTACCCCGGCTCCGGAGGCGGGAGACCACGGAGATTTCGCGGCCGGTTCGATAATAATTATTATCGTCGAAGCTTATTTTTTCACCTAGCGTCCTCATCGTTCTGGATCGCGTTCGGCTGTGTAGTACCCACGCGTTACGAACGCTAATTCGATCTCTCTGGCGGTCAGTTAAAAAAATGAGGATTACAAATAATTTGAATCGCAAGCACCACGATACGCCGGCGGCGGACATCGTCCGGCGACCACCTGGCGTCTTCTTTTCTTTCCTTCGAAAATTTTGCCCCGTCTCCACCGTCTCCACGCAGAGTCTGTTCTTTAGATTTTCTGATTATTATGGTTGCCAGAAGTATTCGGCTATAGCGAGATATCGTTCTATCGTCGAGATAATAGATTTTTTACATTTCTCGCGTTCCTCTCAAGGAAAAGACCATCGCATAAGGTCATCACGAGGACAAAATACGTACTGAGATGCACTGAAATTAGGGTATATTGTCGAAAATTGAAGAGCAGATATAAGTTTTAAGTAACACAAGTTTCAGTAATAGTAAATAACAACGAAGAATCTTTCTTTTGGTTGAACGCAAACGGTGCAGCATCGGCTGACTATTAAACTCGAAGTCATTAGTGTATCGTCGACTCTAACAAAGTATTTCTTTCACCTTGCGCTATCTTTCTTTTCTTGGATCATTGTTCCGCGTCGAAGCCGAAGAATTTTTATCGCCGTACACGCAACCTGCAAATATTACCCTCTATGCAAAAAAGCTTTCGTTATTTTTACATCGATCCTACCGTGATATCGGTAGACTTTGACTCTCGATGAATTCTTCTGCAACAACTGTTCGCGATCTCTTAATAGCCCAACTCGCGTTATTCATACGTATATTTCCGTAACAATCAAATTTACAGGCGTTCCGAGCAAAAGAAGAAACTAAAAAAGAATCGTTCATCCGTGAGCCTGTTGGTAGTTGGTCAGCCCCAGCGAGCATGTAACGACCGATGATTATTTTCGGTATTTTTCGCAAACGTCCACGACTAATAGCTCGTGACTGGAAACCTCAAAAAGCGTCCATAAATCCGGCCGGATTTTGTTTTCACGATTTAGTGACCGCTATTTTTAATTCATCCCGCGTAATTTCGAGAGCTTTAGCCTTGAGTGCCTCGATGAGATTCATGCTCCGCTAACCGGACCCGCTCGAAAACTATTCTCTATGTATTATACACGCTCATACATTTTCATTTTGAGGACGTGCGTCGAAAATGAAACAACGCTCGTTCTACGAATGGCTAGCGTGTGACACACGGTCATCATCATCGGCGTCGTCGTCGTCGTCGTCGTCTTCGTCGTCGTCGTCGTCTTCGTCGTCTTCGTCGTCTTCGTCGTCGTCGTCGGCTTCGTCGTCTTCGTCGTCGGCTTCGTCGTCTTCGTCGTCGTCTTTGTCGTCGTCGTCGTCGATGGCCTCGGCGGCGGCGTCTCCGACAACAAGCATCGGTGGATACGGGAATAGGCTTAAAAAACAAGATAAATGAGAAAAGGTGAGAGACACGGTGGCAGGGAAAAAAGAGGTCACCGGCGATGTCTTCGAGCGCGCTTACTACGCTACTTTAGTTAATTAGAGGCAAAATAAGACAAGGTATAAAGCAAGACTCGCAGATTCTTCTTCTTTCCGCCACCCATTCGTTCTTCCTTCCTTCTTCCTTCGCGCGTATCGCTCCCTTTAAGCGTTCACCTTTCCTCCCTCTCGCGCTTCTCTCACTTATTTGTGTTTCCCTGTGTTTGTTTAATCAGGCGCCGGACTCAGTCTTCATTACTAGCACTAATTTATCCTGCCTTGTCGTCCGACTCTTTCCAACCATCCGACCACGATCCTTCTCGTCCATTGTACGTACGTAGGAGAAAACAGTGGCGTAACGAAATAACTGGGAGCCTTCGTTTCTGTTCAACGCGAAACCGAGATGTTTTATTGTCCTCGTTCCATGTAATTCGATGTAATCCTCCTCGAGCCTGCGTTCCTTGTTTTCTTGCCGGCTTCTTCTGCTTCTTTTCCCGTACCGTTCCTTTTTTTTCCCCCTGTCTTTTTAAGCATCATACATTTCAGCAATTTATTTGTAATCTCGGTACATTAATCACGGAGTGTGACGAATTCGAACGGTATGGGACGATGCGTGGCAATCTGGAGTCAATTTGCACGGAATCGGCCAATTACTGGGAAATTTTCCTATCAAATGTACGAGTAAACTTACGGTAGCGACTGAAAAACACGACCCTCTTTAATAATTTGCAAAGCATTAATTTTCCGACGATCTTGACGAACCTTATCGACGACGACACCTCTGCTTCGTTTAATTCCATCTCGATACGAATCGATCCTCAAATCTCTGTATACGGGAAAGTCAGTTTCACTCGTCCTTCGAAGCGTTACATGCCGACACGCGGAGAGGACATTTTCGTCCGGGCAAATTTCAGATTAGCCAAATGCTCGAAAGGATTTGAGAAGTAGAAAGATATTGAATCGACCATCGGTCGGGATCACCTCGAATACGAAATCTCAGGGAACAAATTAACTTGCGCGTTAAATTAACCCGGCCGTTCGTCGAATCGAGCGACGAAGCTCGGTAACGCGTCTTACCGTCGAGGGACAAAAGGGAGTTCGATAGCAGGATGAGGAGAAAAAGAAGAAGAAGAACGGAGAAGAAGAAGAGTCGTACGGGGGGCTTCTGGATATCGACGGCAATATTCGTTAAGTCCCGCTAAGACCCTGTATGTGGTGTAGTTCGTTCATTCGGATTGCCAAGTCTCTTTCCGTCCTTTTCGCTCTTTGATTTCTCGCCCCTTGCCTTTCTTATCCTCACGACTCGTGGGGGAGGGAGAGCGGTGGCGATCGTTTCTCCGTTCCGTCTTTCTCACCCACGCGACAGACTTTAGGTCCAGGAATACCTCTATGCCGAAGGATCAGCGTGTCAATAAGGTGTTTGTTTAATTTGCGGATTTGTCTGCTTGCGCCTTCCACGCCCAGTGCCTCTCAACTAGCTAGCGTCAGCGAATTGACGAATACAAAGAGAGAAGTCTTGGCTAGTTGGATTCATCGAAGGTGCGATGGTAGTTTTGCAGAATTAGCGAGTGGTCGTAATCGTTGACCGTGTCTCTAGATTCTTTTTACATCGATATATAATTATTTCTGTCGAATAATCGTTTTCAAAAGAATTTACGTCCGAACTGTTCGATGTTACTGGCTTTCCGAACAAATATTATTACACTCAACGCGAAATAACAATTATTTTACATTAGCTGGTATCTATAGTCGTTCGAAGGTCACAGAAGGCCGTCGAGATCGTGCCGATCGAAGATTATTCTGAAGGGCTGTGAAAGTCATTCTTCATCTCGTCGTCTGTGGGTGGATGTTGCAAAGTTATCGAACACTGCGAAGACGTAGCAAATACGTTACTTTTGCAAGTGAGGTAGCATCGCACGTTGATGATATTGCACTTCTCGATGAGCGAAGTATGCACTTCGTTGAAAGAGAACTTCTGAATATGTTTTTGTTCTATGAAACATAAAGGCTGTAATTTATTTCAACCGCCGTATTTAGATGGATATGCTGTCGTTGATTTGATATACGTTGAATTTGTAGTTTATGGCAATAAACACCGTGGCACGCTGTTCGTGTAAATAAAACGACGTCCTAACGAGGTTTCTCGATATAATATACATGTACTGCGCGTATAGTAAATTTCTGCTTACTCTATTCGCGAGATTCGGATAAATCTTAAACACTGCGCGTCAACTAGGCGAGAAGAAAGTGTACTAGAACAATAAGAGATTGTATAAAGTACTAATCATCGCTCCATCGATCAAAATAAATTAAAACCTACAAAAAATATCAATACACGTACACGATGACAGAAGTCTTTTCACAGAAATACTTCTCATAATACGTCCCTCGTTACGAAACCTACAGTTCCATTTTATTCTTCCATGGACAAAACTTTCGTCGATGTCGTAAAAGTGTTTCCGTCGAATCATTCGATCCGTAATACGAGCAAATTTTAACGAAGCGCCATGCTGGTAACAAGCGAGCCCCGGCGACTCGCGGGTAGAATACGTTTCATTGTGTGCGCACAAAAATCAGGAAATCACGTATTCCTCGGCATGCATAATTCTGGCACAATGCATACACGAGCGAAATGTTTTATCGTAATGGTCGTGACGTGCGGACGTCACGTAAGTCAACGCGATTATGAGAAAGCAGTTAACGTCATTTCAGTCGATTCCCATGCACATAAATACGCGGAGCGGAACCAGCTGTCCACCACAATGTGGAAGATCCTTCGATGAGACGAACAATTACATAAGGGACGCGACGTTCTCTCCTCTGCCAATAGACCGGAGAGAGACGGGTCAGCCTTTCGCCTCATTAAGCCGTTCTTTCCGCCAAATAAATGAAGAAGTTGCGCGGAATTTCAGGCCACCGGTATACGAAAGGGACAGCTATTAAAACGCATGAGAAGCATATTTCTGTTGGAAACAAATTCGAACTGTCCTCGCCACGAGAGCGGATTTGCTTCTCTTTACGCTCCAAGGCACCAACTTAAGAGAGCACGACAGTTTCTTCTTTAAAACGCACCAAATCGTTCGTGTAGCTTTGCCAGCAACGACAGGTAGATTAGCGAAAGGTGGAGTTATTATTTCGTTACATACTGAATTTTAAACGAACAGGATGAAAATCATTTAACCGTACAATCGTGTGATAAACGGTTCGTTAAAAAAATTTCCGACACTTCTTTCTCGATGGTGGTTAATTTATGGTGGCCACAATAAACATAAGTAAACATAGTTAAGTATAACTAGATTGCAATATATCGAAAGGTAAAGAGCTAAGAGCTATGTGTCTAAAGTAGAAAATCCTGGAAGTAAACTAATTTCCGAAATATTCATTCGCGCGCTTTTTATACAGATTGCAACGGTAACAGAAGGTCGCGTGTAACGAGTAAAGTCGACGATTAAACGCCGATGGCATAGCATTTAAAGCGGTGGAATGAGTCCCCATCCTATCGAGATTACGCATTGTCTCTCTCTCTCTCTCTCTCTCTTTCTCTCGGAACTCTGGGAAATAGGGGTCGTTATTGCAGTGCAATGTAACGGCCATGAAGGTCATTGTTCAACCGTTTTTAGGGTTCGAGCAATGACCAGTTCCGGCGCGCATGAGAACGGACTGAAACAAAAGCTGGCAAACCTGTTGGAAACAATCGGCCACGGCTCACCCTTGGTTGGGGGAGCTTATAACGCTCAGAAGGGGATGAACAGTTGGGTGACTTTTTTTTGGCCTAAGAGGAGCTGCCATTGTGCGATACTCGCAACATGTGTGCCTCCGTGTTGTCACGATGAGATCCCCCGATCATCCTTCCACTGTGTTTCACCGCGATTCTTCAGCTTCCAAAGATGCAACTCTAGTTTCTTTTCTTTTTAGAGCGCAACGAATCGACGACGATTACGCGACAATTTCCATAACATATTTGGTCGAACGAACGGGCTAATTCGGAAAAACGAAAACCGTGTCGCTGTAAATTACGCTCAGTCAGATTATATCTTTTGCGCGTTACCACATACTTCGTCAAGTAGGTCATTAGAAACCAAGGAATTGAGTTAATTGGAATTTTCTTCAGGGATCGTTAGAAACTGTCTCGAATAAATTCTCTCGTGTGTCTATCTCTTTCCGGAAGATACAAAGCGTCGAAGCTCGTAAAAGTATTATTTCCACTCTGCTCTAAACGAAAACTTCAAGAAATATCGAGATGTTCTAACGACAAGCGTGTTGAGAAATGCGCGATACAAACAAATATTCCGCAGGGACGAGCCTGTGCGCGATATTATACAAGATTTCCGGGCTAATTCACCGCGTGTCTATCCTCGTCCACCGTTTTTCACCTTATCTAGTCTCATCCACCTTCGATTCCTTCTTTACACGTTTCCCGTATTTCCCTCATTTTCCGTCTTCTTACACAATCCTCGGCTTTTCCTCTTACAGAATGAAGGTTGGGGAAGGGTGTGAGGCCACGGTGAAGGCGAGAGCATGAAGCGGGCAGAGGCGAGTCGAACGTAGGAAGTAAGCTGCTCGTGGAGAGGAAGACGGGGAACGGGGTTGGTCAGTGCTCCTTACTTAGAGGGTGGCGAGTCTGTTCTTAATTAACGCTCGCCTCTTTTGCTGCACACCCCTCGCCACCGTGGCACCGTAATGAGGCTGCTCGAGTGTGTGTATGTGTAATACGTGTGCACGTCTATGTACATGCGATACGTAAGCGTCGGGCATGGCTGAGAGCCAGTGTGGGTGACCTAGATGAGACGCGCCCCCGTCTAACTAATTCTTTTCTTCCGCGCTGACCACTAAAGTAAGTAGATGGCCGTGTACGAGGCATCGACGTCGGTGTGCGGATAGTTGGAAGGTATTCGTGCCGATTCCACCAGCGTCTGGAAACACGTACATGTGTACATGGGGGATATATGCTCGGCCAGCGTGGCCATATTCCTGCGAGCCAGCCACAGCCGGCTACCACTCGTACAACTTCCACGTTACCTCGTGAGAGTTAGGTGAACCTAAACACTATACCGTAGCTTCCGTGCATTAAAGCGTATCAAAATGACTTTGCGTCGCGCGCCACTGTATTTCGTACATTAACGGCGTGGATCGAATGTCATCGAGAAGCCTGGCTCTGCTTTTGCGCAGGTTAGCCACACAACGGCTACGGTGCTATCGCAATTTGCAATCGATCCAGCGCTAGCTCTTAGTCCACGCTTTTCGGATTCAACTTCTTTCCATCGAATTCTTCCGTCACGATCGAGCCAGGATTCCGCCGGGTGTACCGAGTTTCACCGACCCTTGCGATTATCCTTTTACCGCGCTTCCTTCGGACCAGCTTCGAAAGCTTCCAGGTATTATCATAGAAATGAAATTTATTTTCGCGCCTTTCGTGCGGTTTGGTCTCTCATACGTTTTTCTATTAGTATCGTTTAATATTTATGGTAAAGCTATAGAAAAGCTACGGTAGAGCTGTGGCGAAGCAATCTCGTATTGAATTAACTATTGCATCATCTGGATCGAAGGCAGTCGAAATGATCAATACGCTCTGTATGCCTGAATTAAAAATTTACAAACGTATGACACAGCGTGCAATACGATTTGGTGATGAACGATGTAAATTGACGCTGTTCGTTGGATAACTGTCCACTGTCAAAAATATCAACGTCAAGGTATCAAAGTATCGTTTACGTTAGAAGAAGCGTCTACTGGAAGAAAAGCAAACGTGGGAATGGCGTAACGCGAGAGAAGGTCACGGCGCGTTTATTTCACGCGGGGCGTCACATCCTAAACCATAAAATCGTTGGTTTCGCTAGCGAGAAACGAAGCGTTCGCCACAAAGAAAAGAAAAGACAGGTGGACGATCGACGGGCCCATTCTTCGGTCACATCCTGGGCTGGTCCCACCTCCGCCTTCTGCCTCCTTCCTGCCACCCCCTTTCCTAGCGGACCACGGCGTGGATAACAGCAATTAAGCCTTCCCCGTTAATAGAGACGATTGTGATTAATTATCGGATTTAATGACCGGCTACTTGTACTTGTAAATATAGGGACGCAGGACGCGCGCATGTGGCTACACCGTAAAAATTAGAGACCATGATTCCTCAGGGTGCTCCTCCTTCTACTCCACCGATCTCCTCCTCCCCTTGCGCCTACTTCTTCTTCGTCCTCGTGTGTCACAGGTACGCGTGTGCGCCCGCCACAGAGAAACGGCCGTGTCACACTCCGCTGATCTTTTAACCGGCAATCAAGCAGACCTGTGGGACCGTCCACCTTGGTATCGTCTACGAAAGCTAACCTATTCTGCGTACCGACGCTCCACTGTCTTTCAGAAAAGCCTGTTTCAAGCAGCTTCTTAGTATCTGAATTTCGGAAGCTTTCCTTCTCGGCATTTGGCCTCTAGTTACGCTTACGTATGGATAAACAACGTTACGCTCACACCGAACACGCAGACAGCTTATTCGTACGGCGAACGTTATCGCGTATTATCAAACGCGATGCACACGTTTCAAGAGACACCACTCTATATAAGTTAACTGGTCGTATCGAGCGATTTAAAGTTTACTGGAATCGAGTGTCGTCGACATGGTTGGACGAATTAGTGTTGTTAATAAACTTGCTCAGGCGCGAGTTGTTCGATTTCTAAGCGACGTATCAAGAATTTGGTCAACGCCGCAATTTGATCTTACGACGCGTGATCTCATAGCGCATTAACGCAAAATAGTGGCGAAATGTGAAAATATCGTTGGAAGAAACCGCGTTTTACGGCTGGAACAGTACGAACTGTAATAAGAATCCGGGACGCGAAGGCTTGAAATATCTCATTGGTTAACATTGTTTGTCGGGCAAGAAAGGCCGCAGTGTCTGAGGCGTGACTTTTAAATGCGCCCGGGCTATTTTCAACAACGATCTCAATGGAAAACTAGCGATATTATAAACATACAAAGTGTAAGACGTTTGTGGATGAAAGGTTTGAATCACGGCCAAATTACCGTACATATTGACTAATCGAGAACGAGCGTATTATAGCTGGGCGAACGGTATACGAGTTTAGCTTAAATCGTATGTACACCGGTATTTAAATGATACGTATTTGTAAAATCGACCAACCGACGCATATTTAAGTATTGTGCATGAATATGAGACGCCGGCGTGGGAGAGCGTGAGCTCACGTGCCGAAATTAACTGTGGCCTCTTGGCATTTAAAAATAATTGGTAATTATTGGCATTATTAATAGTTTCGCTGGCTCGAGCGGACGGCGCGTACAAGTTTGCAAACGCGCGTTCACGAGCTCGTTTCGTGCAATCGAACGTGTGTTTAAACCGCGTACGAAATGTTTTTCTGTCGAGTTTGCCCGCCAATCCAGACGATTCGTATTATACTCGACGATCGTAAAAATAACTCGATAAAAATGAGAAAAGCGTTCGTGAATCTGTCCCTTCTCTTAGAACTTCCATCGTGACTATTTAATTATATTTTTCTTAACGACTTATTATTGTTTACTGCCAGATCCTTCTCTTCGTTCGTATTACGCACGTATCAGACTTTCAAGGCTGTACGTACATACGCGAATAAATATAATATTTTTGTAATTGCCGAAGAATTTCCCCTATTAACGTAATTGAAAACGATCATCCTACTTCGTATGTGATTTTGTGATAAAGATTATTTTTACATAGAAAGAATATCTGGATATCGTTCAACGTAAGAACAAGTATTTAGAAGGGAAGGATAAGTGCGCAATACTTTTCGCCAATACGCTATTCCGATCGAGAAAGTGCGTATTCCAAAAAGTTCGTTTGACAAAGGAAGAAAATAGCGGTTCCACCTGGGAACGTAATCAATTCGATGGAAGAAACTCGGCGTGCTTTTTTTCCTTCGACGAAGAGCCGAGTCGTTCATCGAAGTATCGATTGGTTCGTATAATAATTACCTCCCCTGCATTAGGGGTGACTACCCCCACCAGGATCCTAAACGAGCCACGCTGCCTTGTATTAGACTAGACTCGACGAGGGGTGAGTGAACGGTGGCGTAGCCGGGCAAGAGCAGCTGTTACATTCTTTGAATCCTTTCGAGTCACGTTAATTAATTATTTATCCGGCTCGTAAATAACTATCGGCCGGTTGTTATAGCGAGCGTAGCGGTCGATACGTCAAGTTTTCTCTGGAACTCAATCTATACCTTCTAAGAAAACGTGTCGCAACAAATACAAGGGTAAAAGCTGCGCCGCTATATTCCTGAGAGCCTGATCAACCTTTCAAAACCATTTAACCTGGATACTCACAGTTTTCCAAGGGAGGACGCATAAACTTTCACGCGAATAATTTACTCGAGCCACGAAAGCTCGTTGGATGGATCGCGAACGAGCGAAAAGCGTAAGGCAGAAGACCCACTCTGGTCTTATCTATTATTCAAGATTAACAATTAGTCAGGCGGCTTTACAGCTTGAATAATTAACCGGACAAGACGAAGTGGAGCAAAACGGCGTTTTCTCGGCCGATTCTTGAGTACTCGTGACGGCGGCCGGTACTCTAACTCGGGTAGGCGCGCGCTACGAGCAAAAGCAAAGGAAGCAGCACGAACGCGAGCACGAGCACGACAAGGCGAATGGCGCTTCGTGCAAGCGCGCTTTCGGATCCGGGATCCGTGAACGCACCCGCGCTTTCGCTCGACATGTCGGCTTGTCGGTTGGATGGGTGGGTGGCGGTCGGGTATTTTTGTATCTAATTATAATCCTCGGGTGAGGGAGCGAGGCAATCGCCTAAAATTAGAGCATATAGTCTAACCGGTACACGTCGCTCGCTATTTTATATTTTCCCGTCTCTTTCGCGCCCGTACGCGTGCCACCGCGCGCGCTCGCTCCCTTTTTCCTTCTCGGCTCACGCCGCGCCACTCGTCGCTCATCCTGCCAGCCGTTTTATCGCCTTCCCTCTACCCCACCGAGGTCGTATCTATTGCTCTCTTTCAAAACCAACCGCTCGCTCTCGTTAGAAGTCTAACAGAAGTCACCGGGAAAGCCGACGTGCGGGAATTCGTACGCGATTATCGCGCGTTACGTCCACACGATCCAACCTTCTGTCTCGTTCGAGTCGTTCCTCCTCTTCTACGACCAGGCGTTATGATAGCGGTGATTCGCGAGCAATATACAGAGTGAATTTTGCATGCGCGAAGAACGCTCGAAATTGGAGGATCTAAATACGACGAATACTGGCCCTTTGTATTTCGATCGCGATATAACGCACGATGAACAAGTCGAACAGGTTTCTGCAGCGACGCCATCCAAAACGAACAGATCACGGAAACCTTTGAAAGGGAAAGGTTGAAGAAATATCGAGGATCTTTTAGATCTCTACCAGTTGGGAAGAAGTAAGATTAGACGGAAGAAGTTGCAGGGATCTTTGGTAACTTTGAAAAGCGAAATTCATTTCTATCGCAATTATTCCATCTAGTACCGTCACGCTATACGTACGCTAAGCTTTACGATCAATATTCTGACAGAAGCATCGAATTTTGTACACTTCGTAGTACGACGATCAATCGCTCGATGTGCGCAGATATTATCGTAAAATCTGAAAAGCAAAAGTTACCAGAGAAGCTAGAAAATGGAGCCCTCCTGCCCATTACCCTCTACGCCACGCGATTAATGTGTCTCTTTCAAAGATATACATCCATAGATTTGGTCTTCCGGTCGCTTAATGGACTCCTTCGCGTCGAAGATCAACCGCGTAGGATCAAGCGGGTCGCAGCGAACCGTTGTCGTATCGACGGGGGCGACTGAAAGGAACGTCGTCCGGTAGAACGCGATCGTGAGGAAGAGGTGGGCAACGGGGTGAAAATAGAAGGAAAAAGAAATAATGATCCATAGTGAAACAATAACACGAGTGACAGCTTGTGATTAGCCGGCATAGAAGAATAATCAGGATAATGACGGGTTTACACCCTCTCTCCGGCTGCAAGAAAGGGAGCCGATCGAGTGACGGCGGGACGAGAGGACGGCGGTTGCACGGTTTGTCGAGTTAATTGTCGTCTAGCGTGTCGATGCGAACGTACCCCCGTCCAGGCACACGCAAATGTCACTGCGAGGCACGAGCAGAGGGAGAATAATAATAAAAAAAAAAAAAAAAAAAAAGGAAGAGAAAGGAGAAAAAAAATGAAAGTTCCTCGCGGAGCTGCCACGACAATTAAAGGGAAAAGCGGACGCGCGGGGCTGTTCCGTCAGCGAAATTGCGATGCTTCGGGGAACCGTAATGGACGGGCGATAAAGAAATACGATCGCGCGCTAATTGATGTTAAAACCACGACCAAACGTCTGCTTAATCGATTGTCAAATAGTTCAGCCACGAATGGCCGTAACAACACGACCGTGTTACGAAACCGAGTATGAAGATAAATTGTTTTTGAAGTAGAATTTGAACGTAACTGTGATTTTACTGGCCAGTCCATGTCCATTGTGTACGTATCTTCCTAACGTTCAAATATTTCGTACGTTTAAGAGGAGAAAATGAATATTCCATATCGCGTTAGAATTTCTCTCAGTTTGCTTTCTAGTTTTCCCTCTAAGAAGCAAGCGTAGAATTATAGCGAATTGTCGGTAAAAGTACCTTAACTTGTATCAAATGGTCACAATGGAAGTTTCGGAGGAAAACAAAGACTCGTGAATGAAATCGATATTTCTGTTGAAATAACTGGCCGACAAACGTAATCTCTTGGCACGATCCAGTTGGTCGTATCTCCTCGGCGAGAAGGAACGATGGTCGTCTAAATATTCCTTTCTAGGAATATTAATTTCAAAAGAACGCCGAAATTGTTAGGCCATTCACGGTACAGCTGAAAAATTCGAAGACAAAAGGAAGATCCAATAAATCGTAAAATATACTAGCAGCGTATCTGTACGCCGAATCCTCGAGGAAACAATTACGTAGAAATTTAATTGGTCCCTAGAATGTTTCGATGCTGTCGAAGATAACGATCCACACGCCACCCATAAACGACGAAAAAAAAAAGCAAAATCGTAGAAAGAGACCACGAACGTTGTAGAACGATCGGCGAACGCATGGAGCGTGAGTTTTTCGTGGCACGATCGAACGCGATGAAGATAATCGTAGGTTCGCGAGGTAGCACGATCTAACGCGATCGTGAAAAGATCGAGGCCCGACGCTGGCGAAGATCGCCGGGCACGCGGATAATAATCGTTGATTGGCATCGATCGAAAGTCGTTCCGTAGGTTTTATGGGAAAATCGGCTGACACGTGACGATCGTTGAACGATCGACAGTCGGCTTGGCCGTACGTGACTACGATCGTTAATCGCGACCGACGCAGGAAAAAGGGGGACGGCTAGAAAAATGCCGAAGAAACGCGGATAAAACGATAATTCGGTCAACGGGCCCCCAACGGGCCCCCAACGGGGAAAAAGATTTAATTTCTACGTGGATTATTAATCCGGAATCCGGCTTCTTGCGTACGATACGTTTTCATGGAATCGCGATAGGAATACCGATCGTTCTAGGCTTCATCGTGACCGCGTGAAACATTCAAACTCGATGACGCAACGTGGATCGTAATTGTGTGTCGAACAAAAACCTTCCACTTGATTCTACCCGAGCGTCGTTAATTTTCGCAACGGAGGAATATTTCGCGAATATTTCGCACGTTCGCGCGAAACAATGACGTTAGCGTCGAAAGGCGAGTACAGACGGGTTCGGTAAACTGACGGACGCGCGATTAATGTCGGAGGATTCGAACAAATTTTTATTTCTAACGCGCAAACGTACGTAACGAGGAGAATCGGCATAATCGTAAGTAGAACATTCTAGCGTATAATCAGACAGCTCGCGATCGGACGAAGCGACAAAACGGGAGGCACTACGGGCAACCTATGTTCGAACAAACGGTCGTTCTCTCTTTATCGAACTTAGGAACGATCGGCTTGGTAGATAACGTTTTGCCAAAAATTTCAAAGGCAAACCGTTCGGCTTGAATTCGATAGTCGCGATAAGGAATCTGCTTGTTTGGAAGGGACACAACGCTCACAATGGCAGGCACGATCAAGCAAACACACGGACAGATTTATAGACGAAGTGCTACGCGTACGTGCGGGAAAAGGGGGATAGGATGGAGGAATTTTTCGCTGCGACGCAACCAGCTCGAGTCGAGCTGCCGAACGCGTGGATCGAGGCCTCGCAGAATTTCGGATTTCTCGAAGCTGCGACTGGTCTAGGCCATAAGAACATCGTTAAGATTATATTTAGGCATCGTAAAAGAAAATATGCGCCCGTTGGAGCCAAGTCGCTCATTACGTGAGACAGCATTAACGCCGCCGTACAACCAGCGGAGTTTTCAGCATCGTATACTCGCGTTAAAATATATATAGTTAGCGATCTGAAGCGCGGTAAACCGGTGGCTCCAAGGTGTTATTCGAAATTTCATGCAATTAGCTGCAAGCGTTTGTCCACGAGGCACGGTTTATCCCCCTCTGGAATTCTTGCAACGTTAAATTAAGAAATAGCCGCCACGTTACACGATTTTCGACTAAAGCGGCATAGAAAGGTAGGAAAAGTTTCCTTAACTAAACGAATTCCGATCTTTCTTTCCGCGCCGTATTTCCTTCCTATTTTCCTTTCGTTTCTTTTTTCGTTGGTCGACGTGGATTTTTACGAGACTCCGCTTCGAGGCAGAAAAGTCTTCCGCGCTGTTCACCACGGGATTGTAACGCGGTCCTTGAAACCCAACGATGCTCTTCACTGTCTGCGAATTTCTAGGTCAATGCTGTCTACCGTGGCCGTTGCACGGGAAAAGTAACTAGTCGCCGTCTTCGAAAACAATTTCAACTACCGAAGCAAGACGCCAGCCCCTGGGAATTTTAATCGAACCAGGATTTCCGTTGCTTAATGGACGCTTCTGAAGCTATCGAAAATATGAGACTGCAATTTCTGCAAATTATTCGTTAAATCCAAGTAGTGGTAGGTATCTTTGGATCGCAGTCTACGATTCGCAGGCGATCCTAGCGAATCGGGTTACATAATTTTATCTCGACGCGAGCTATCGCAGTTGACCCATGACCTAAGGAAAGTTGTATGGAAATCAACGAGCAACGAGAATTCCGGTGCGAAGCAAACGACAAGCGCGAAGAAACTTCGAATGCTCGTAAGGTGATTCTCGGGATCGAGCTTTCGAAATCAATCGAAAGAACTTGGTTGCTCGTCAATCTCGTGAGAACGAATCAAAGGCGCATCAACGCGGTGAAACCGTCTCCGCGCAGGGAGCGATTTGGCCGCGGCGCTACGAGAAAGCAGCTAGGTTAAAAAAGGGATGGAACGCGACGAGTGGCGCTTGAAGAAAAGTCGGAAACATCGAAATTCGTCGAGCGGCCCAAAGGGGTTGGTCGCGGAAAATCGCGAAGGGCGGGTCGCGAGAGGAAGGTAGACATCGGCGGGAAGCAAGGGGCGACCAGGGGGTGTCGGTGTGCGCGTCCCGAGGGTAATGGGAGGCGGGGGAGTCGGTTTGGGAAGGGGGGCGGGTGGAGGATGGTGGCAGAGTAGGGCCGGCGAAAACGCGGTATGCAAAGCAGGCGGCGAATTTAAACGGTCCTGCGCAGAACGAATGGCCTCACCTCGTGCTACGCTCCCTCGTTTCTTCTCTGTCGACCTCGTGCTCGCTCGCACTCGCGCGACCACGTCTCTGGATGCGACTTCGCGAGCACCCACACGCAGGTACCACCAGAGGGGCAAAGAGAAACACAGCGAAGGAGCGACAGACACCGAAACAGACAGCGAGGCGAAGAGAGAGGGAAGCAGCGGAAGAAGAAGAAGAAGAGGAAAAGCGACACGGACCGACAGAAGCGCGGACAAAGACGGAGAGAGTGACCGCTCTCTGGCTCCCTCTCACGTTTCCTCGCCGGTTCTCCCACTCTCTCTCTCTCTCTCTCTCTCTCTCTCTCGCTTGTCTCCCCGTGGCACACGTGCACGCAGCGAAACTACGTTCTCCTGTCAGCAGAACTCCCGATGCGGCCCGTACGACCTGCGAAGGACCGTGCGTCCACCTGGACGCGGCACTCGCGCGACGATCGTCTCGGCCAACGCGTATAATATCCCCAGGAAGCGTGGCAACCTGTCCGCTGGACGGACCACCGCGACGAAACAACCACGTCTAGGCGCGTTACATTCGATCGCGTTGACCGCGGCGACGTTTTCCACCCGGATTCGAGTAAAATGGCTGCTCTCGCCGCTGCGGCGCGCCCGAGCTTACTGGCTTGCCTCCCTTCGTTTGGGTCTCCACACAGACAGACGCGCGATCGCTGCCACGCGTGTGTGCGGATGCACACGTACGTCGGGGGCGCACACGCGCATGTACACGTCTGCCACGGAGAGGCACACGCGCGCGACCATCCCGACCGCGACGGTACACGTATATAGAACGCGCGGCCTCGTGTATACACGCGTGCTCCCACACGTAGCTTCGTGCACGCACACGCGAGATCGCTTCGCCCCCGCCAACCACGCGCGCACGTGTCTGCGCGCAGAACAGCTGAGCGGAAAGGAACGCGCTTCTTTCTTGCCTTTCGCCAACTTCGCGTCTCGCGCTTTTCGATCTTTCTTCGACCATTCGGTACGCCTCGTTTCTCGTCCCCGTTCCGCGGAGTTCGATTCGACGCGCGGACAGTTTCGTCGCATCGATCCGATCGATCGAAAGAGGCGAGGATCCTCGAGTGCGCGCGGTGCCATTTAGCACGAGAGTTTCCAAGTTTCAGACGCGACCGAGCAGAATTTAAGGCGATTCGACACGCTGTCCCAGAGATTTAATTGTTCTCCGTTCGGTCCGCCTTGGCGTTCGATACGGCCACACGTCCGAACGTCAAGAGCCGCACAGCCGCATGCAAAGAATCCCCACTTTTGCTCGCGATCGCGCCGTTTTCTCGAATCTCCGACCCCGTCGGAGAAACTTTGATCGCTCGACACGTCGGCTTGGAAAGTTGCCGCCCGTTATTTCATCCGGCATGACAATACCGCGATCGCGAATTTACGACTGGCTCGTAACGTCGCCTGGTTGCGTTGTCCTATCCCGGCCCACCGTTAAACACACCACGCGGACAGGCAATCGCAAGAACGTAAATCGAAGATCTAGATTATCGCGCCAACCGGTGCAGCGTTTCGTCGTCGTGGTTAACGTTTCTACGGACTCGCGCGTTTAATTAGATCAGAGTGGATCGAAGCTTGGCACCGAGACGTACGTCGACGGCGATACTTTACTCGTCGCGACCGCTGTGTGCCAGAACGGAATGTCGCAGCGAATGAAGCTGAAACGAGGATGAGCTCATTTGCTCTGACGTATTTAAGAAACACAAAAGATTCGCTGAAAGTAAAAAAGAAGAAGGAAAAGCCACGTTGCCTCTGTATCGTTACCGACAGAAAAGCTTCGAGTCGCAACGCGCTAGACAACTGCAGTAGGGCAGAATTGCCTGGTTTTCTGCATTCTTTCGGCGCTTCGTGCCATTATGGGCATTATGAGTATGCAAATCGACGAAGAAGGATAACGGCTGCGTTGACCAACCTATTAGTAGACACAGGCCGGCCTCGATCGAGTCTCGTTATCGACGTAACGGTTCTCAGTGACGATTTTCGTTTCGTTTCGTTTCGTTTCGTTTCGTTTCGTTTCGTTTCGGAGGTCGTGGCGGACGCGGGGGCAGCGCGTCTCGTACATCGATGGTCTACAGGCTTGCTCGTTACGTCAGGATCCTACGATTTGTAGAATTAATTAGCCGCGATAGATCACGTCGCGGCTTTTTCACCGTTCTCCGCCGGCCTTTTTTTCTAGCCGCGTGCACGAGAAAAAATATCGTAATTGCTTTGCGTGGGTAAGAAAAGTTGATTACGCTAACGGTACGTTGGTTTCTTTTATCGGAGAACTTGCAGCGGAACGACGACCCAACGGTCTACGACCGTGTAAACGAAAGCTATTCACCGTGAATGTTTCATTTCGATTCCGAACGATCTTACGTTTCACAAATTTCTACGTGAAATTTCTAAGAAAAGATAACGCGTTACTTGTTGGTCGGTCGTCTATAGTTGATCGTTTATCTATAGTCTACGGGTAACACCAGTATTTTCCTCCTTGTCGAGTATCCGCAGGTCGAGGCGTTCGGTATGGTTTTTGATGTTTTTATCGTTGGCTCGTAGAGGCCGATAGTTCTATCGGTGCTAATACCCTAAGTGCTGTGTGCCTCGGATTAATTTCATACTTCGCGACGTGAAAAAAATATAGCGGGGCCGACGAGCACCACCTTCCCCGGCAATTTGATCGTTTATCACGATCAATTAAATTTCCTGCGCGGCGACGATAATTGACCAACGCCATCACCCTTGTACCACGGTGTCGAGATAATCTCTGGTGCAAGTGCCGATAAATGGCGCATTCGCGTGAATGGCGCATTCTGTACCGCGCTATCATTATTTTACGAGATACGTTTTAAGCGTAATAAATTTTATTGTGCTTCTACCGCCCCCCTCCTCCACCCTCCCGCTACCACCACCATCGATTCCTTGGCCTTCCTCGAAACAAGCTCGAGCGTCGCGGCTCCTCGCGAACAAACCGGAACCGGTAAACAGATTTTCTAGAATTCCGGATGGTAAACGAATCGAGGAAAAATCCTGGCATCGCTCGCGATCGCTGGAAATCGTAGCTATCTCACGAATAACCTTTCTTACTTTACCGCGATCTAATCGTTGGAGGAGCCAGGCGATGCTTCGAAAATTTCCATCTCCTTATTATTTTTATCGTTCAAAGTGATTTCCTATCCGTACCGTTGTATCGCCGCTAGTACGATTTATAACTCGTAGTAATTGCTATTAATTGTCTTTTTCATCGAAATCGAAGTCTGTAGTCTGCCGAATTAACAACTAACGAATGTACCAAGAAGCAGATTTCTGACTTCTCTGCCAATCGCGAACGAGTTATACGAAGAACGAAAGAACCACGTACAGATACGCGGTTCCTCGCGATTTTACCACCTCGCCTCTCTGTATTGCTCGCACGTATAGCCCATAAATATTTGTCGTAAATTAATGTTATAAATCATATAACAGGAGACAATAATTACATCTTTCCGTTCAATTTCCCGTGACACGCATACAAATAGGCAAATATGTACTTTTTTTTATTGAATTCCCTACGATGACATTTACATAGAGTATAACGCGTTCCACGTTGCTCGTTGAACTATAATCGCTAGAGAAACCTTTCTAGACACGTTTCAACGAATTATTGTTCAAGAAGTGCTCGTATCGTTCGAGATGCAACATAAGCATAGTGGCTGAAGGTAGTGTTGCGCAGCTAGGAATAGTGCCGGTGATTTCCGCGTCGCGACGCTCGCGACGGGCTCGTCGTTGTAACGCGGTGCCGGCCACGAGCACGCGCGACTATACAAATCAATATTTTCTACATATCTCACGAGTTTTCCCTAATTGGCCGGCTGCACGAGCCACACCACTCGACATGGCCATGCCGCGTTTTTATGATTGTTTGCTGGAAACGCGTATCTCGATTGAATCTGGAGGATGCGCGTCGTTTCTTGTTTTTCAAATAAAAACACCTTTCAACTGTCGTCAACCCTGTGTCGCCGGGCAAAAACCAACTACGACAGGACGCTTGCAAAAACTTGTTGTTCATCAAGCGAATCAACGTGGTTATCCCTTTTGTTTCTCATCGCTGCCATTATTGGATCGTTACGGTAGCGGTCTTAGTAGATGCGTTGCAAATATGCAATGCACATTCAGATCGCGATTTCTGTTACGTTAAGAACGTTGGTAGAGTGGCAGCTTCGCTCGGATACATTCTTTTCTACGCGAGTTTATAAAATAGTGGAATAATTTTAAAAAACGATCTACAATTTTTCGCCATTTATCATTTGCTTACGTTTTTTACGAGACGAAAGCCGAAGCGCGATACTTCTCGCGATTCGTTTTCAATACGCCGTTCGGATACACGAATGATCGTACGATATTTCCATAAGCACGAAGTACAATGACGATAAAAACGAATGAAATTTCCATGTAAATATACTTATGACAAATTACAGTTACGTAACCGCTGTGTAATTTTCCTTTCGAAACGACCCCGATTTTCTACAGAATTTAAAACGTCGTTGAATATTCTACGGATTCTACTGCAAATCGTGTTTACAAATGGATTATTCCTTCTCTAACTGCTTCCAATTGCCTCAGTTAACTCTAATTGTAGATAAACTAATTTCTTGATAGTCAATGTCGATAAGCAATATTCCATCTGGTGTCCTCGCGTGTGTTTGATCAGTAACGTAAGCATTATTTCGGACGGAATTTTCGGATAGAAGGAGAAACTATCTTCTGAGAAATTGCAGACGTTCGTCCACACGGTGAACGAGTTCGGAGGTATTATGAAATAAATCTCGTTATTGCTTGGTCGAGGAAGAAAAGCGGGCGGTCAGTTTTAATTAAAGAACTCGGGGCGTCAGCTGCTCCTTGCCAACGGCTCGCTGGTTTCCCTTCTTTTCCTTTTTTTTTTTCTCCTCTCTTTCTTCCAGTCGTGCATCGCGACCGATATCGCCTACGTATGTGCCATAAAAGCCACGGTTTCGATGGGAAAAATAGTCACCGAACGAAAACGGCGACTCGTCAATGCTGCGCTATATCCGTAAATCAAAGTACGAGCGAGTTCATTAATATATCACGATCATAGGAGATCAAGTAGATC